>OX421978.1:2753116-3353116 GCA_949128135.1 Parasteatoda lunata
CTGAAAGCAAATTTTAATTTTTTTTTTATTAATGTTTGCTTTCGACGACCACCTTCAATTACTTTTGATCTATTGATAGGATATTCACGTTCTAAGACTCAACTCAAATATAAATGATTTAAGATGATAATTAAATAACGTTGATGATATTTTAAATTGCGAAATCAGACGCAAAAACGGAATAAAAAAAGCTTTTTTTTCCCAATGGATTTTGATTTCCGACCTCTAGTAGGGGACAGCCGGAATCTGAAATAGGGTCTCAACAGTTTGGTTAGGAGAGCAATCCAAAGTTTGGACCCGTAAAAGCAAATGTAACTTTTTGTGACTGACTACGACGAAAAACATAGACTTTTTTGAAATTCGATTTCTCAGGAACTATTCGACTAATTTCGCTTAAATTTTGTATTTTACCATAAAATTACGTTCTTTATAGTGGTGTAAAAATCGTAATACCTTACAATTTGAATTTTTTTACAATTATTAAATAAAATAATAATAATAAAAAAAAAAAAGCTTTGCTAAATATTATTTTTTGCATAGAATTAGAATAGAATTTTTTGCATAATCTTTGGATAAACTAATTTTATAATTGTGGGCAAAAATGTTTTAGATGAAATACACAAAAAATAAAATAAACATTAAAAAGTCCAAACTTAAGCTCACTCTCCTGGCCAAACTATTGGGACCCTATTTCCCGGATTGCAACTGTTTCGGGAGTCAGAAATCCCAATGCGTTGAAAAAAAGCATTCAGAGAAAGTATGTTTTTGTGTCTGATTTGGTAACTTTAAATATCGTCGGCATGATTAGCATTTTTGAGGTCACCCCCTCGAACCACTTAGATTGAGTTCTAGAAAGGGAAGATTCGATCACTGATTCAAAAGTTATTATAAACAATCGTTTTTTTTCTTTTTTTACGCACTGAACATTGTTAAAATTTTTCATTCAAATTTGCCGTAAACTTAATAAGAAAATAAGCGAATCATATTAAAATGTTGAGTAAAGTGAGATTCACAATTTTCAACGCCATTTTAAAGTATGTAATTTTACATTTCAAAATACAAAGTTTCTGGATGAAAACAGAATCCGTATCTCTGAGATTCAAACTCTGCTTGCCTCTTTGGGTGGTGAATGTTCTGTCATCTGATCCACCGTGACTCTATGGGAACGTTTGCCCTTAGTGAATTAATCTATATAATTTCATTAAAAAATGTTTTTTCTCTCTCTCTTGTCTGTAGATTTGCTGAAGACGGAGCTAACTTTTCCATCAACCGTGATGATCCAACATTAATACAGAAGACATTGGACGATGATTACACATTATTAAGAAATCTCGGACTTCGGGAAGCTCACTTCGCAAGGGCGGTCAGTACTCTTAACAGTTTTTAAATTAAAATATTTCATTTCGTATGTTTGAAGTAACGGACTACGCGGAATCTGAGACGTAGGAAAGTTAACTGTTAACCGAGCTCATAGCCAAAACCTAAATATTAGCCTCACTTTTGTTCCAAATTTAAACAAGCACCAGTTTTAAAACGTGCTTATTTAACACACAAACGAGTAGAACTCATTAGGACCTCTTTCCTGGATTCGAAGATCAACAAAAATTGGGACAAATATTTCAAACAGTTGAGAAATGAACGCCTACCAGGTGTTGTCCAGTTTAGAAGTCTCCCATACTGACCAATTTTTTCGGGTGATTCCATTTCTATATATTTAAAGTGACAGTAAAAATTTTGTTCTTTTTTCTTATTCTTAGGTTAATAAGTTTAATGAGGAAATATTTTAACTACTATTAAAACTATTAAAAATAAATTAATTAATCATATATCCAGGAGTCGGAGGTCTAAAGTATGATATCTATGAAAATCATACTTTGGAGGAAATAAACTTCGGCGAAACATGTCAACTGCTTTCGGAAAAAGTTTTTAGAAAGTGGTAGAGCACTACAACTTGCAGAAAATAAGTTATTTTTGTCAACGTTTACAAACTACGCAATTGTAGGAACAAAATGGTGTTTTATATGAACCTTTGAACTATCTATTTTTAATAGCGAGCAAAATAGATTAAATTTCTAAACCAAAAGTCACTCATTAAATCCTAAAGTTTGCTACCAGCAGAAAATAACCTCGATAATTTTGAATGATGACTTAGCTGGTCACCAAAGGCAGTTAGCATTGAATAATGAAAAAAGATGATGATTTTTTTTGTAGTTTATTTATTTATTTTCTTTTCGAAAAATTGATAGAGAGGGAAAAAATAGTTAAATGTTAGAAAAACTAAATGGAAGTTTGTCATTGTTGTAAAAGCCCATTTTGTTGTTGTAAGCCATTAAGGCAAGGGGTGCGATTGTTCTTGTTTTCCGGTGTCACCATTTATAGCCAAGAATTCGACTTGTGCCATATCCGTATCGTTTATAGGACGGACTCATTCATCCACACTGAACCAGATCCATCTTCAATTCAGTATCTCCAGAGGTTGTTATGGAAACAGAGATTACTTTCTGATCCAACTGATGTTATGTCATCATTTACTACACTGGATTCGAACTCTCACGAGAGTCCAGCACCCTCCTCAACCAAGCTATCTCAGCCTGTAAGAACTCATAAGAATAAAATATACAGTATTATTTGACACACTCTAAGATTCTATGTAAAATCTTAATTATCAGGTGATACTATACAACATTGTTGTTTTTACGCGACTGAAACTGATTTGCACTTGCTTACGGTCGTGTGTCAATTGGTTAAATTAGACGATACATAATATAAATTCGACGATAGGACAAATTATACTATATATTATATAAATATAGAATATTTATTACATCAGGTATTATATTAGTATATTATAATAATTAGACCAAATTATTCGACGCATTGTAGTGTTTTAATAATGACATGTTTTACATGGCTTTTATATTTAAACATACACGTAATGGGTGTTTATTCAAGAGATTTTTTTACATACTTCCTATTTACATTATTATATTATTTTTTAACGTATTGCATTACAATGTTAACTAATTGATACACGAACGTAAACAAATACCAACCGGTTTCCACCACGTAAAAACAATAAAGCTGTATAGTATCACCTGATAATTAGATAATTAACATTTTACATAGAATCCTATAGTGCGTCTAATAATATAGCCAGGGACTGCACTTGATTTTAGTAAAGTTTTCATTTATTTTATACATTTAGAGCAAAAAATCATTTTGTGTCTTTTAACGGTTATTTGTGTAGTAATGTTTTTTTCTATTATTTCATTCACTTATGTTTGATATCGTTTATTTTCAGAATTTCAATGCCGCTCGAAGTTCTTTCTTGCCTACAGATGAAAAGAAAGAGTTGATTCAATATCTGAGGCGCGTCTATGGGACTGAGTAATATCTCCAAAAAGACCGTTCACACTGCGTGCCAAACATTTAGGTATTCAGCGATGCGAATAAGAACCTGATTGGCCCTGCGGAAAACTTACCCATCAGACTCTTGTTCGCTTTTCAAAATTCGTAAAATTTTCATATGGACTGAGGAATTCCTTTACAAAAATTCTGTAATTTTTTTTATGAAACTTTGTAGACATATAATACAACTTTGTTGTAATAGTGAATGAAATTTATTTAATAATTGAAAAAGAGCATTTATTCTGTACTGACAAAGTAGGCATGAGCTGCTATGTGCTCCGCTTTTTAAGTCATTGGAAGCAAGTTTTTTTTTTTTTCTCAGTGTTCCGTAATTATGGATGTTTCCATTCTGCATTCAACGTTCTGATTTTGACGTTAGCCAATTTGAGGGCCGAAGCAATCAAAAATATTGGGTTATCAGTTTTGTTTATACAAGGTACTTCAATAAAAGTAGGTCAAAATAAGAGAGTAAGGCAGAAAAGGAATGAAACAAAGAAATCCTCATAGAAACATGCATGAGGTCGCACATGATATTCGAAGACGCTAAATTATGCAACCATTTACCTTTCTATTAGAGCCACATAATTTTGAGTCACTTTGATTTTATAGAGGCATATTCCGGTCAAGCCAAGTGCTTCATAATAAGCGTCAAAGTGTTGGATTGAAAGTGTGTATGCATAGCATTTCAGTCAATGACAGAGCGAGCAAAACATGCGTGAATCGAGTATAAGACTGGTTCTCGATTTTCCAATCCAGTGACATTTAACGAACCGCTTGGTATTTTCTTAGATGAATAAAAAAATGGATTCTTCACTTCAAGTTCAGGTAGCAAATTTTAAAAAAAGGCTTAGATTATATTTGAGCTCCAAAAGAGAACATTCAAAGTCGCTGGATTGTAAATGAGTGTCCGGTACACGTGTTCTTAACTTTTTTGTTTTTTAAAAAATATTTTATTTTTATGATTATTTTGGGCACAAAATTTTTGCATTCATGCTTGATTCCTCTTTTAACATATTTGATTTAATATTATTTTAACTACTATTATATTTAAATAGTTCAACCATACAAACTAGAGCCGTGATGGCTCAGGGGATAGAGCGTTCGCCTTCCAATGAGGTGAACCAGGTTCGAATCCCAGCAATGACTGGTCGATACGAATTCCGCCTTGCACCGACCACACTGCTGACATGAAATATCCTCAGTTGCAGACGTATCATGGATTATTGTCCTCTTGCCGTTAGGCTAACCGTGGGAGGTTCTCGTGGTCTTCCTCTCCATGTAACGCAAATGCGGGTTAGTTCCCTCTAAAAGTCCTCCACGAAGGCAAATATCCTCAATACTTGATCAAGGAGTTCCCTTGTCTTTTGGATTGGGTTCAAAATGACAAGGCTACGGCGTTGAACATTAGTAGTCGTAAACCCAAAAATTGGGTCGACCGACAGTTATAAAATAAAATAGAATGAAACAAACAAACCATTTGGATATTTTATGAAGTGATGATGAAAAATAAATTATTATTTAAACAAAAACAAATTTTATATTTTAAAATAAAGAATTATATAATCATAAAATTGTTGGATTATTAGTGATAAATAGGTGAATTATAGAAATAATTGTTTTACGCGATGTTTTTTCAACCTGAATACACATTTGTGAACTTTTTGGCAAAAAAATAAGTTCAAAAAGTAGACACATAAAAGGTTTAAAAAACTTGTTAAAAAAATAATCTGAACCTGGTAAAAAAAAATGTTAAATAATAAGAAAACAAAGTTTGCCATCAATTTGTGTATTTTTCTGTTAAATGACATCAGTGTCTTTCATTGTTGCATTATGTATGAAATAATAGACTTTGCATCTTATTAACATAAAATTTAAACAGCTAAAAAATTGAGTTAAGATTTCTATAATATTAAAATTGACTTAATTTAACTCTAATGAATTCCATTGTACATTTATGCTCGCAATACCATTACAAAATAAAGGTACAATTTATTCCTAATGCAAAGTAGATAGAGGGTAGGTGGACAAACACAACTACAGTTACTGAGCAATAAAACTTAAAAGAAGTGGATCATTTAAATTTTCCGTCTTAAAACATAAAATTTTGTAATATGTCACTTAAAATTAAATTACGATAAAAACGTATGACCATAAATTTAAAAATATCGCTCACAGAGGAAATGAAGCAACGATTGAACTTTATTCTAAATTGTTAATACTCTTTAAAAATATTACATTATGTCAACTTCATCGTTTTGCTTAAAAAGTATGTGGTATGTAAAAATAAATTTTTGATCAGTGGATCCGGCATCTGTTTTTTTTAAGAACCACGTAATTATAAAATCATATTTCATGTTCCAATTAAATGCCAAAAAGGAAACTAATTTGCAAGGGAAACAAATAATTCGATAAATAGCATTATCTTGATTGCATCTTCTCTTTCCAATTCCTAAATTATGTAAATATTTTTAAAGAGTTTTCAATAAAACACATTTGAATTTCGATGAATAGTTTTTTTTTTTTTTTTTTTTTTTTTTAAAAATTAAAATAAAGCAATTACTAACTAAAGAAGAATTGCAAACTTTTTCCCCTCTGTTGTAAGCACCAGGAATTTTCTTTTTCTGGGGGGAGGGGGTCGTGTGAATAACTAGAAAAATTCAAGTGGTCTTAAAAATAAATACATAATCGAATCACAATCAATCAACACAATCACTAAAAAATAATAAACTGTAAATTATAAAAAATCTATAAAAATTTTCAATTAAAAAAATTATTTTTCGACGTATAGCTTTTCTTTTTATTAAATTAAAGGAATTACTACTTAAAGTATTCAATATTTTTCCTCTTTGTCATATGTAAAAAAAAAAGGAAGTTTTTTTTTTATATGGAGGGGGGACAACCAAAAAAGAAGATAGTGTGAAATACTTTATTGAAGTTCTGAAAATCAGAGTGACATCATCAACAATTTACTGTTTTCCTTGCATTGTTATTCATAAAACTAATTTATAATGAATTTTAAAAAATAAAAAAAAAAAAAATATATATATATAATAATTAAAAAAAAAAACGGCGAAAACTAAATTTAAAATTTATTTGTATATCTACCAGTATATATAACAATATTTAAATTTTAAATAAAATATCATCCACGTACTTTCTTTTCATATAAAGACTGTCACAAAATGTTATAAAAGCCTCTGCGCAAGCGTTACCGAAGCTAGCGCGGAAGACGAGCTTAAGTTCTTTAACGCAACACACTAATGCGTTGAAGCATTCAAATAGAATTTTTGGTGGGTGAAAGGAAAGGATGTTTGAATCGGAAATAATAGGCACTTCGCCTAAACTTGATCGAGATGATAAATTTGCAGAGCAAGATTAACAACTGATAAATACACGCAAATGATGAGCTAAAGAATACGACTATTTACTGATGATGTTGAAGGGAAACCGACCCTCCTATTAATGTAAGGATAACCCCCCCCCACTCCTCGGAAGAGGAGGAGCAGGTTCATCCCTCCGTGGAGTTTATTAAAATCCAAAAATTAGATCTATTTCATGTATTTTAATTAATCTGTTCCTAAAAAATGCTTAAAAAGGGAAACAAATAACTTAATGAATATCATTATCTTGATTGCCTTCTCTCCTTAAAAATCCCACATTGCATAAATATTTATTAAAAGAATTTTGGTAAAACAAACTTTAAATTCTACAAATAGCTTGTTTTTACACAAAACAGTACTTTAATGCTTTACTGCGGCCCAGCTTGCATTTGGTAATTACGATTTTAAGTTAAACAACGAGAAGAAAATTTAAATGTCTTAATCAAACATTTTCTAAATATATCTTTATTTAGACACTTCTTACAATGGAAATATCGTAATTTTATTAAAGTTTTGGTAATCCTTACTTACTGTGTTTTCCTTGCATTGTTATTCATAAAACCTTATCTATCATGTTTTTTTTATTTTTATTTAAAAAAACATCTCTTAAAACATAAAAATTTCACTACCAGTATTTAACTCTATGAAATTTTAAATATATTTTTTAAAATTGATTACGTTGAGTTAAAATTTGGAACGCTCAACAAAAAACTAAATGAAACCAAACATTTTATATACAATCACGATCTAGACATTCTCGCAGTAAGCGAAACTCATCTTATTAAATTTAACAAATGCAATATCGCTAATTATAAACAATATGGATGCGACCATACCAACAGTAGAGGAGGCGGTACAGCACTCTATGTCAAAAGATGCTATAATTCCACTCAATATAGCCAAAATAATACAAACGGCTATGAAGAAGTCTTTATAGTATTAACCCTCCAAAACAGCCGAAAAATAACTAGCATGTATAACCCCCTCTCCACATAATAAAAGAAGATACAATCAAAGATCTATTCCCTATAAACATGGATTCAATAGTGGTCGGTGACCTAAATTCTAAACATAAAAATTGGGGATGTGACAGCACAAATGACTGCGGAAGAAATCTCAATGATCTCATCAATAAATATAATCTTCAACTTTATGCACCTGACGAACCAACATATCATAATAATAAATCTATTCTCGATATTTTAATCACAAATGTAAGCACCCCCATATCTTTAGAAGTCTTACATGAACTCAGTAGTGATCACTACCCTGTTATCGCCACGACATGCTTTAATAAGGAAGATAAAGTAATCACCAGAAAGAAAACTGACTGGCTACTTTTCAACAATATACTCAACACTCTCCTACATTAAGAAAAACATTGAAAACAAGGAAGATATTGATAAAGAAATTATTAATCTAACCACCGATATCAATAATGCATTCACAGAAGCAATTGAAGAAATAAAAGTAAGGGCGGATTATAAATTTATTCCGAACACTATCAAAGAGCAAATCAAAACCAAAAATAGACTTAGAAAAGAGTACCAACAAACAAATAATCCCTTCATCAAGACAGAAATTAACAGACTCCAAAAAACCATTAATAAAAAACTAACAGAATATAGACAAGAAATTTGGAACGAGAAATTCATTGGATTAAACACATGTGATAACTCAGTTTGGAAAATGATTAAATCACTCAAATCAAACAAAATCACTAATATGCCACTTAACAGCAACAATGGGAAAGTCTACTCCGACAAAGATAAGACTGAAATTTTTGCCGACTCAATTGAAGAACAATTTTCTCCAAACATTACTCCAAATGATAAAGACTCCGATAAACAAATCATTGCTATATATAATAATTTCATCAGAAATAAACACTACAACAGCACTATGAGCCCCACGAATGATGATGAAATAAATAAAATCATCAAATTCCTAAAGAAGAAAGTACCTGGCTATGATCACATCACAAACTCAATGATCAAAAATTTGCCTCCCATCAGAATAAACCAACTAAGAGATATCATTAATGCATGTATGGAAAAAGGCTATTTTCCCAAAAATTGGAAACATGCCAATATAATTTTATTTCCGAAGCCGGGCAAAAACCATCTGAATGCCGAAAACTATAGGCCAATTAGCCTTTTATCAAAGATCATAGAAAGGATTCTACTTAATCGTCTCTACCCTTTGCTTAGTTTCCTACCAGCGGAACAACATGGTTTCAGGAAAAACCTTTCCACTACCAAGTAACTTAAGAATAATCGAATTTATCAGTGATGATTTTTACAAAAAACAAGCCACTGCCTTACTCATGTTGGACGTCGCCAAGGCGTTCGACAGAGTATGGCATATTGGGCTAATATATAAAATGATCATGCAAAATCTACCAATCGACTACATACATATTATTGATGATTATCTAACCAACAGATCCTTTCAAATTAAAATTAATGAATTTTATTCCTCTACTAGAAAAATACAAGCAGGTGTACCCCAAGGTTCAATACTGGGGTCTATACTTTTTCTCATCTATTGTTCGGACTTCCCAATTAAAAAAGGAGACCCAAATTTTCAAACTGCATTCACGCAGATGACATTGCTATCCTAAGCAAATCTCTCAATGTTAACTTCTCTATCAAAAGACTGCAAAACAACATCACCGACGTTGAAAAATGGTGCAGTAAATGGAAAGTTAAAATTAACAGCTCCAATTCGAACTTGCTAATTATACGTAAGAACTATAAAAGGAAAATTATTAGATACGAAAAAGTCATACTATTCGATGAGACTGTACCTAAAGTGGATAATGCAAATTACCTCGGCATAATTTTAAATTTCTCACTTAATTGGAAACATCATGTCACAAATATCCTAAGAAAAGCAGAGGCTGCTTACCAAGCGTAAAAACCAATAATAAACCACGAAAGCAAGCTAGCGCTGCATACCAAAAGACAAATATACATAATGTGTATCAGGCCTATTCTAAGTTATGCTTCCCCGGCCTGGGGTACATTACCAAATACACAACGTAAAAGGCTTAGCACTTTTGAGCATAAAATCACGAGAAGAATTACTGGGGCCCCCTGGTTTGTTCGAAACAACACCTTATATAACGATCTCAATATTCATAAAATCGACAAATATTTATACAAGCTAAATGCGGCCTTTTTTAAGGGCGCTAAAAACTGCGACACTTGTGACTTTAATAAACTTCTAGATATCGACTTCATCGATAACAACAAAAATTTTAGCCCTATCATCGCTTTTTTTCTCAGCGATTGCGTAATGTCAAAGTACTTCAATTAAATTTCCCTGGATGAACTCTGCACTCTACACCAATGAAGCCCGTCAGGGGGGAGGCGAAGGAGTGTAGAGGTAGTCCAAACCATTTGTATATAGTGTAAATAATTTTGTTTTTGTAAATATTTATGGGAGGCGAGGGAGTGTAGAGGTAGTCCAAACCATTTGTAAATAGTGTAAATAATTTTGTTTTTGTAAATATTTATCTTCTTATTTTTATCCTTGCTTATTATATATCAATTGCGACTCAACTTATTTAACCTAGATTATTCTTGTTTCAATTATGTGCATTGCGATTTATTAACCATACGCTATACGTAGCACCCCCACTTCCCTTCCTCCTTATATTTACTTATACTGAGATGAAAGAGCAGATAGCCTTTTCAGGCTAGGCACTCTGAAAAATTTTAATAGTTACAGTTACAGTTACGTTGAGCGTCATTCCCGTTCGAGACTCCACAGAGTAAGGTTGTGTTATAGTCTAGCTCTGCGCTACGATGGCAACCAACAGATTTGGCCGCGGAGGGAAGGTTTTCCGACCCTCACATGACTGCTACTATGATATTGATCACTCAGCTCTTAGAGCAGAGGTCGCCAAAGTGGTCTATATAGACCCCCAGGGGTCTATTTTACAAAAGCGGGGGTCGATCTGAGCCAGGGGAGTCGCATGGTGGTCGATCCGAATCGGAAGGGTCGATTGGGGGTCGAAGAAAAAACAGTTCTTAATACGCAAATCTCACATACCTAATTGAGTATGTAAAATTTGTGAATTTTTTTAAAATTAACTTAATATCAGTTTCTTTATAGAACATAAATTAGTAAACGTATTCGGGTGAAACAAGTATTTACGCACCAGCGCGCAGTGGAACGAACTCTGCACTTCTGGTTTATAAGTCATATGCATATGTGCTCTTGTCCAAATGTCACGTGTGACGAGCATTGACGTTATCATAAGCAGTTTCAGCTATCTTTGCAAACTGTGAACAGTGTTAAATATTTGCAGTGTCATTATTAATACTTTTATAGTTTTGGATAATTAGTTATTGTTTCGATAAAAACATTCGTTTAGTTTAGATATCAATTTTAATTATCAATACATGTAAAAAAGAAGGTAAGCATTAATAATATGGATTAGTACAGCCAGCGACAAAATTTAGCACACTTTGCATTTTTTTACGAAAATTAAAAAAATTTTGAAAATACTATTACTTTAGTAATTAATTAAATGTACTAATTAACTTTAATAATTAATTAAATGCTTTATTACTTTAATAAATGTTTAAAATCATAAAATAAATGTACAAACACAGTACTAATAGAGTTTTATTTTAATTAACAGAAAATTACTTTTATGGGGGTCGATAGAGATTTCAAAAAATTATATAGGGGTCTATGATCAAAAAAGTTTAGCGACCCCTGTCTTAGAGCAAAAGTGAGAAATAAGGTGTTTACAAGCAAAAGGACGGAGGAATGCCTTGAAGATTATCGCATGGAACAGCAACGTGACTACCTGATGCCTATCAAGGAACAACTAGAAGATCCCCGAGTAAGATGCAACTATGGAAAGCAGGACCTTGAGAATCTGTATACAGAGATTTACTTCTATGAATCGCTGGTTGAATTTAAAGAATCCCGAACTCCGCCTACAAAACAGGAGACTACAAAGACTACAGAGACCATTGAAATAGCAGAGATCCCACCAGTTGAAACTACCATGGACTTAGAACCCATTCCTACAGAAACTGAAAAGCCAATCTCGAACAACACCCCAGAGATAACCACAACGGTAGAAAAGCAGCGCAAGAAAAAGAAGAAAAGGAAAAAGAGTTGTGTCAACCCGGCGATACTTAAATACTCTGATTCCGAGTCAGATAGTGAACACCACCACCCGGAGAAAAAGATTGCTACCGCCCCAGGGTCGGAAGAAAACACCCCGGACCCGACCACTTCTGAAGCCCCGGCACCAGTCGAGACTCCAGTAAAAACCTCAAATCAGATAGAAACTCTGCAGCCCACCAGCAGAAAGTTAAAAGTTCTCATCTGAGGACTTTCGGCCGATATCGGGACTCACCGTCTCGAAAAAGACTTACAGGACAATGGACTACAGTCAATAAGAACTGAGCAGATGAAAAAGAGGCGGGGCTAAGAGCACAAGCTCCTCCCCCTCTTCATAGTCATCCTTACAGATAGTGCAAAAAATGATATACAATGTCGTACAACTCCTGAACACTCCTGTGCAGATCGAAAGATTTCGTGGCGGTCGCCATGAGTTACAATGTTACCGCTGCCAAAAGTACGGACATACACAGAAGTCTTGTAATGCTGAACCGGCAGGCATGAAATGCGCCAACGCGCATTTCACGTACTGATGTACAAAACCGATATGCGAGCCGGCAAAGTGCATCAACTGCAACGGTGAGCACCCAGTCTGTTTCTCAGGCTGCGGTGCAAGACCCAAAAGACAACCCAGAGGTCCAGCCAAGCACAGAAACACCTCGGATAAAGCCACCAGATTCCTGTCCATTTTCAAGGAACTGCAACAGCTACTAAAGGATCAGGAACTCCTGAACCTTCTCAAATCCCTACTAGCAGCTAAGTCGTAGATGCACCTTCAAGCCTACACCCACCCAGGACGACCATAATTTATTTGGTCCCGCAGTGGACTGATCGTTAAGACACGGTTCCCAGCAGATCACAGAAGTCAAGCATCACTGGCTGCGGTCAGTGTGCGGGTGGGTGACCACTTGGATCAGTCTGCGTAGGGACCGAGGGTGTGCGGTATTGGTCCTCGTTAAACTGTCCTACCGTAAAGTGCTCGACTTCGCGTGCAGGTCGTCGGGCTACCGAAGCGGGGGTGCCATCCCCTCCGCAGAGGATCAAAATTGTGATGGTATGTCGTCGGATCATCCTCAGGGATGTTTCCCAGACCGTCGCCAATAGCCCATTGTGCAGCTCTAGTGCGACGTAAATAAACTAAAACTACTACTAAACTACTACATAACTTATTTGTGGCATTTCTCTTTTTACAATGACATTATTCTCGGCGCCTACGGGCATCATCTCCTATGAAAGTGTGAAGTGTCCGCTTCGCGGACAGGTGCACTGAATCCAAACCCAGTTCAAGTTACGTTGAGCGTTCTGTAATGTACTAAATGTACGTCAATTTCAAAGCTTTCTGCGCACATTCTCAGCCTGGGGAACATGAATGCTAGCGAAGAAACTCAGGGTTTTGGTCCTTTCCCCGTGCCCTCACCATTAGTTTGTGAAGAGTCAAAGGGGAAGGAAGTACGTTAGTTTCTGTCTTGATTTTCAAACAGATTTAAAACCATTGGAAACTATATGAAAATGAAAACTACATTAAATATAGCTCCAAAAGAAAGCATCGTTGAAATTTTCAAAAATATTTGTGACAATACATAAAATATGAAGAAAGGGGAAAATATTGTAGAGATGAGGAGAACCGGTCTTCTCTCCAGATATGAAATGTGCCCTACTTCCAGCATCAAATTTCTCTGGGTGCAACTTTACTTAAGCTCATCGATTGGCAGGGCTAGTTCAACTATAAGTTGGGTTAAATTTAGAATCCTGATTTTAAAATATGCCGTTAATAGCATTTTTGTTCATACTTAATCATTAGGAAATATCAACCTTCGCTAATTACTGAAACAAAATAATAATTTAGGTTCATAATGATATTTGTAATTTTGCAATTGTTTATAGATATTTAAATTTAAGATAATATAATTTATAGATATTTAGTTTTAAGAGAATATAATAAAAAAAAATATCATAAATATTTAGAATAACTACATTAAAAATATGTTATGAAATTGGGAGAATTTTAACTATATACTATATATTTTATTTATACTTTTTATTTACGCTTTAATTTTCTTTGACTTTATCCATTTTTAATTTTTTCGCCTGCCTTTCTTTTTGAAGTAACGAGGCGGTTTCTATTTAGATGGTGAATTTTTATAAAAGTTCTAACGATAGAATAAACGTATTGCTGTTTTATATTAACTGTGTCATTTCGTTTGCAATTCATTGAATCCATTCTTTACATAGTTGTTCATTTACTTTAGGGAACAAGTGGAAAATTATATTTTTTTCCTTTTGTGTTTCATAACAGAATTTTTGCAAGTTGCAATCGCGCAAACTGGCATTTCATTAATAGTTTTAAATTTTTGTGAATTCACTGCAATAAACTGAGGAAAATCATTTTATAAAACAACAACAAATGTCTTGGAATATGTCACAAAAAGGAATAATCCAATCTTAGTTAGAGCTAGTTCTTGAAGTAAAAGTGCAATAAGCTTCGCGCCACAGTGACGTCACTGGAGAAAATTGGTGGTTTGGCGCGGCGAGAGTTTTATCAAAGGAGTGCCTTCTATTCTATTAGCCTTGATCGATTGGTCTCACTTTTCAAGGAACTGAATGACCTTCTCGAGAATGAAGAAGTTGAAGGACTTCCTCAATCCTTTTTTCAAGGAAATTCTTCTGACAAGTAATCACTTTGTTTCTTCATCAGGCCTACTCCTTCTCAAGATTTTGGACTTTTCACACGAGGAGCTACGTTTCGATATTTTTGTCTTTTTTCCCGAGTCTCAACATCTTAGATAAACAGACCGATTATGTTATGTAAAAAATTTGTAGGGTTAGGTACCCCGTACAAATTTTCACTTGAACATAAGCATCAGAACGAAAAAGTTGACTGGTATGATACGGAAGTCATGAAGACTATGTGTGCTGAAGATGGCTCAGGGGATAGAGCGTTCGCCATTTAATGAGTAGAACTGGGTTCGAATCCCAGAGATGGTTGGTTGATACGAATCCCGCATCCAGCTTTCCCCAACCACAGTGCTGACGTAAAGTATCCTCAGTGGTAGACGGATCATGAGTTAGAATCCCCTTGCCATCAGGCTAACCATGGAAGGCTTTTGTGGTTTTCCTCTCCGTGAAACGCAAATGGCGATAAGTTCCATCGAGAAGTCGTCCATGAAGTCAAGTTTCTCCCAATGCTTGATACATGAGTTCTCTTGTTTTCTGGATTGGGTTCAAAATGACAAGGCTACGGAGTTGAACACTGACAGTTGTAGACCAAAAAAATTGAGTCAGCTGTTCAATGACTGTAACAAAATAAAATAAAACGTATCTCAACGTGTGATCTAAAAAGCAGTGACAAAGGCTTCAAAGTATTTGGATATGCTATCCACCGAGAGAACCATTCGTGAAAACTTTTTTTATTTTTTTTATTTCCAATGAGCTGCACAGTGTTCCCGATGAGCAGACCTAGTGCGTTCTCAAGAAGTGGTATCTACTCTTTCAGTGGCCACCACGATGGGTGAGATACCGTTGGCCATGTTAATTTAGACGTCTAGTTTCTGCCACACTAGATGGCAGCACCGAGACTCTATTTGGATGCTAAAGTGCTCTAGGAATTTAATTTAGCCGGAAATGCCAAGAGCCAATAAGGCACTCCAGGGATCTTTTACATGCCGCATAATCATACGACATGGCCGCTGAGGATTTTCTGCATCCCGAAAACCCGGTGTCGGGGCCGGGGATCGAACCCGCAGACTTGGGCTCAGAAGGCCGACGACAAACCAACTGCGCCACCCAGCCAGAAAACTCAGGCGTCAAATATCAAGAAATATTTGGCAATGTCTTAGTAACGTCAAACGGACTGGCGTGTCAGCATCACAAGAGCAAAACTTGTTAGACGAAGCACGCTCATATAAATGCCTCTGGAAACTGGGAAAAAAAAGGCACACCTGAATTTTGAAACAGTAAAAAATGTTCAGGGACAAGTTGCGGTTTAATTTAAGCACTGATTATCGCCAAAAGAACATTGTCATCTAAAGAACATCAAGAAATATAAAATTCAAGCTGAAGAAATAAAAAAAAATTTAGTTTTGTCATTTTTAAAATTAAAATATTCTTAGAAATTAAATACGTAGTCAAAAATAGAAGGACAAACATTATTTTTTAATTATAAAGCATTATAAGAATCAGTTGGCTTCCTTGACTTATTCTTACACCTTAATTTCGTTAATTATTAATAAAAATTTAGGTGGTATCATTAAAATTTAATGATATTATAAAAATTCGTTTTATTAAGCAGACAGTCTTATTCAGCGACATTAGAAAGTAATTTATTAAAATATATTGTTTCGTACATTTGTAAATTACGCTCTTCCCTTGGCGCACTTTAATTGTAACCTTTTCAAAAACTCAGTCTATGTTTTGTACGCAACGCAACACCCGAAAGGGAAAACTCATTTCAATGATTCTTTTACCTCCACACACATATAATTTTCATATTTTATTTGAATGCCTGTGAAGGGGAACTGCCCTTCCACCAGAAAGATTCTGAGTTTCAATCCCGGGCTTTCCTTCTCTGTACTATCTGTTCTTACTGTTGAATGCCTGAATTGATGGAGAATGTTAACACAGGTGGGCATTGAAAATTTTTTTTAAATTTTATTTGAAATCTTATTTTACTTTACTTTATTTATAAAGAATTGGGCACCTGGGCCGCGCAGAGGCCCCTATCCCATACATCTAGAAATTTACATAAGTTTAAAGTGATAACATTTTGAATTTAGCAGTCGATGTAGTTGGTCTATTTGAAATCTAAAACTGTTGATCTTACTTACGAAATTGAAATGACTTTTAATGCTGGTAAACAAACGGCAGATGAGCCCAAATGACGTCATTTGCGAAAATCGCTGGACTTCTCATTTCAACTGAAAACTAGTTTCTTTTATTTATTTTTGCTTTTTAGAGAAGTAATAAGATGTTTTCTGAGGGTTTTGAGTGATTCAAAATGCATTGGGATTTTAACTTTATTTTTATGTATTTGTCCTTAATAATTATCAAAAACGCCCACTATGAGTGAGAAAGTATTTACATAGATTCCCTTTGAAAAGTAACGCCTACTTTCAACTAAGACTTAACTCATTGGAGCTGTGCACAAAGGGAGTAAGTTTTGTTCCTTAAGCTTCTGCAATAAGTAATGATTTCACGGTATAGGACAACATCAGAACGTCGCAATAATTATCAAAAACGCCCACTATGAGTGAGAAAGTATTTACATAGATTCCCTTTGAAAAGTAACGCCTACTTTCAACTAAGACTTAACTCATTGGAGCTGTGCACAAAGGGAGTAAGTTTTGTTCCTTAAGCTGCTGCAATAAGTAATGATTTCACGGTATAGGACAACATCAGAACGTCGCAATAATTATCTTCAACAGCAAACAGTTAATCGTATGCAGTGGCCAGCTTAATCAGCCGACTTGAATTCTATCGAGTATGTTTGGGATGCTTTAGTAGCTGCTTTCAATCCTCAGACTCCTGCCACGCTTGCCGTTGCTCTGCAAAAACAATGGCTCGCACTTGAGATGAGCTCACTTTTAGATCCCCAATGAGAGGTGATCCTTCTTCAATTCCAAACTTTCGCATCTGGTTAATTCATTTCAGACATATTCTAGTTTTTGTAACACCATACTTGCCTGGTTAATACTTTTTTTTATATGTTATTTTATATATTATGTGTGCTAGTTTCCTAAAATTTTGTGCTTCCTAAGTTCTTTTTGATTTATGGTCATTGTCGTGATTTTTCCTTAATTTATGTTAACGAGTGTATATTGACTCGAATAAATTTATTTCTAGTTTTTATTTGTATTAATTTATTAAATGGTTTATTATTTATTAACTAGGAAAAAAGTAACGCAACAGCTTATTGGGGTTCATGGAGGTTAAGGATCCTTCATTCCATGACCTGATCACTAATTGTGGCAATGCACAAGTTCCCTTTACTTCCTAGACCAGCTGGTACTCATCGATCTGAAATGCTTTAGGCCAACACTGGGAATCGAATGCAAGCTTTTCACAACAGTTTTGTGCGAGGCTCATTGACTAGAATAATTATGCATGATTTTTTACATCATCATCCATCTACACAACCACTGGTATTATAGGACTTAAAATGAACTCAGACTGCTTCGGCCAGATTTGAGGGACATCTTCTCTACTAATGCTTTGTTCAACCAGCTTTGCCGGAATTCGAGTTTCTTCAACTGCCATACCGCAAGGTTTGTTTCGTTACCTCTTTAAATAGTACGAGGTTGTTGGTGTTAAAATTCAAATTGTTTGAGAAATAAAAATGATACGGATTTTGAAGAAATATTTTATTGTATGAATTTTGCTGGGAATTTAATCCCATACGTGGACTGTTTGTTACATTTAGAATTTGCCGATAGCTTCTTTGGTGGCTTCAACAAGTTTGTCCCACAAGGCTCCCAAATCATCTTTGTAGGGTCTGAAAAACTCTAAAGCCTCTCGGCTCATCTCTGCGCTCAAGTCTTTGGCATTGGCGATGAACTGGAACACAAAAATTAGCTTATTTAACATCATATATATTCACACACACAGATATATAATAAAATAAAATAAAAAAATTCCGAAAAAAGGGGAAAAATAATAAAAATCCTGAAAATAAGAGATATAATCTTTTCATCTGCTCACACGATTATATCCGCAAAAAAAGAGTGCTTTCGCACGGGATTTGAAGGATAAAATGTCCTTTTGCTAGAACTTCATAAGTATTCAAAAGGTATTAAACAAAATTTTTTGAGAAATTTAAGATTCGTTACAGAAATGTTGATTTAAAATTTTGAAAAAAATTGTTTAAAATGCAAGTTTTGTAAAGATCTTTTATACTGCGCATGAGCAATAAAAATTATAAAAACAAATTTTTCATAATTTTGTAGGGAATCGTATTTGGCAAATAATGTTAAAAGCTTTTTATGATTATTTTAAAGTGTTTCAAGCAATTTTCAAAGTTGTTTTTGCACTTCATAAAAGAAAGCTCAAGACAATATGAGTAGGTTATCCATAAATTTCCTCTTGTACTATTAAACAAGATTTATAAAAAATGAAACAGACATTGCGAGGCATCACCCCCCTATATAATTATGTTTCCATTTGCATGTTTTCTTTCGCTCAGCCATCAAAGTTCAGTTTCTGGACGATTATTGTAAGGTATTATCATTTGTTATTAAATTTTGTTTTATGATACAAAATAATATTTTTGAATACCCTGGATCGTTTTGAGCTTTCTTTTGAAAAGTACATTAATTACTTAGAAAACTACTTGAAACTTATTAAATTTTAAAAATATTCAAATCAACTTTTTTTTATTAATTGCCAAATAAGAATCACTACAAAATAATAAAAAAACATTTTGAAATTTTTTCAGTTTGCAATTTAAAAGAACTAGCTTAAATACTCGTAACTTGAACAGTTTTGAACAAATTTTTTTTTTAAAATTTGAATCGACGATTTTGTTACTAATCAGAAATTGCTCATAAAACTTTGCTTACTTCCATTGAATATCTATAAAGTTATAACGAGAAAAAGTAAGGCGAAAATATTATTTTTTTTATAAAAATGTCCATATTTCCAGATAGAATCAGAACGGCTATGAGTTGACGACTCACGTTGTCACGTTGGTCGTCAAATTATAAAACTATAATGAAACTCCTATCTTTTGGCATATTTCAATGGGAATTTTGATAAAGAACGTAACATTACAATTCCATAACATTACATAGCATTACAAAACACTACATTAATGAAACAAAACTACAATTTCAAACTAGATATGCCAACTTGCCTTGAAGAATTATCTATTTTAAAAATTATTTAACTTTTTTAATAACTGCCAATTCGGCGGCATTTTTTCCCCTAAGATGAAAATTGTCAAAATCAATGTCTTATTACTATTTTGCTTCGCAAATTCTTATAAGGTCAGATAACGCAGCATTCGATTAACACCGTCGTTGAACAGCTGTCCCAACTTTTACGACTACCCATATACAACTCCGTAGCCTTGTCATTTAGAACTCAATCCAAAAGACAACTCCTGGATCAACTATTGGGAGAAATTTGCTTTCGTGGAGGACATTTTGATAGAATTAACCTGCATTTGCGTGACATGGAAAAGAAAACCACGAAAACTTTCCACAGTTAGCCTGACGGCAGATGGATTCTAACCCATGATCCGTCTACCACTGAGGATATTTTACGCCAGCACTGTGGACGGTGCAAGCCGGATGCGGAATTCATATCGACCCGTCATCGCTGGAATTCGAACCCAGATCACCTCATTGGAAGGCGAAAGCTCTATTCCCTGAGCCACTCCTGCTCATGCAGCATTAGAGTAAATTTTTAAGTATTAAAAAAAATTAGCCTACAAACACTTTTCATTTTCACCCATTTGTGTCTTTTTCCCGCTTTGCACCATTTTCAGAATCAGCATAGGGACGCTCTCAAAAGATATGATAAACTTAATAGTCATGAGAAACTATTATAAACTCACAACAGTTATGCAAAAAGCATATTATTTTCAACAAAGTATCATTTCGAGCCATGATTGCTCAGGGAATATGGCGTTCGACTTCGAATTAGGTGAACCGGCTTTGAATCCCAGTGATACGAATTCCACATGCGCTGACCAAAGTAGTGACGTGAAATATCCTCAGATGGATCATGGATCCCCTTGCCTTCAGGCTTTTCTTTCTCTCCGTGTCACTCAAATGCGTCCCATTAAAAAATTCTGGCAAATTTATGTGAATACTTGATCCAGGAATTTCCTTGTCTTCTGGATCAGGTTCAAAATAACATGAATACATAGTTGAACAATAGTAGACCCAAAAATTAGTTCAGCTGTTCAATGACGCTTATAAAATATAAAGTAGCAGAACCTTCTTAAAAGAACTTACTTCCATGGCGATGGCCTTGATGGTTCCGTGTTTCTCCTTCAGTTTTTCGATTCCCTTCCCCCACATGTCCTTCACCCACCGTCCAAACTTCTTACTGTGATCCTGAATCTTAACGCCGATGTCCTTGAAGAAGTTCTTCACTTTGTCCCATGCCTCTCCCCTCATCTCCACTCCCGACTGATGATGGTAGTCGAAGAGGTGGCCGATGATCTCCTTCAACTCCACATCGCTCAACTTCTCCACCAACTCCTTCAACTTCTTCACGATCTAAAAAGGGAACAAAAATCCGCGTTTCATGTAAAATATATTTCGTCTCTCAAAATGACTGTTTCACTTGGGCCGGGATAGACACTGGACTCACGCTCGTGAGAACAGGAGTTCGAATTCAAACGGCCGAAGACTCCTCGAGTAGTGACTGGTGTACTTTAAATCTGTTGAGTCCCAAAGTTCTCCATAATAAATTATATACCTCTGGGGATAATGAATTGGAGATGGATCGCTCTCTGATTTTGGCCAAAATGACGATCTGTCGATGAACGAATGAATGTATGAATGGGTCCACCCTATAAACGGGTGTGGTGTACGGGTGTGGCAGAAGTCGAATTCATGGTCATAGATGGCGCCACTGAAAAACAGCAACAGTTGCACCCCCTCTGCCTTAATGGCCGACAATAACAACAACAACAACAACAACAGTGTTTCACTTAATCAAAGTCCTTAAAAAAGGCCTTTATATACTAATATTATGAATGATGGCAAGATCAAATTTAGAGAGAAAAAGAAAAAAGATTTTGTGGGCATTTGACACTTTAATCTATAGCCCATTTTATAGCCCAAGCAAAAAAAATCTTGATTAGCCTTTGGTCTAATTAATGTTAAAACACGTTAATCACATGTTGGTCGCTGTCATCGTACCTTAAAATAGCGTCTGCATTAATTAATTTGCATATTTTAAGAATAGCCTTCGAACCACTACGATTAAGTCTTAGTACATGAATTGATCATTAGTTAAAAGGTTCTTAGAAGTTCCATTTTTTTAATCTTCGCACTGTAAATACCAGTCACAAATATTTAAACATTTCATAACTCAGTTAGCACGCATTCATTTTATTTTGTGTCGATATAGTACGTGTTTCATGCATAATCATTTTGTTATTTTGTGTACGTTTCTTTTAAATTGTTTGCAGATCAATTCTATACTTTTTAATCATCAAATTAAAGGAGGAAAAATATGAAAGATATAACTTATTTTAACTATCTAACTGAAGTGTCAGAAAGAATAACGGTTCTAACTCTTTCATGTCAATCTTTGGAAGAAATACGAACCTTATACGAACGCTGATAAGTTTATGAGGAACTTGTTTATATTTTGGCGTCCTATTTCATGCATACAAATGCATGCTATTCAACCTAATGACCGAATTTTAAATTTTAAGGTTGAACATACATTTTAAAACAGTTTCAAATCTATAGTGATTCATCTTGAAAAAAAAAACCTCACTCATTTAAGATTCAAATAAAAAGGTTTATGTTATTCATGGCAGACAGAACTATTTTGTTTCCGGAAATTATTCCTGATCTTTAAGCACTTGGGGTATAATTTGTTTTTTCTTTTTCGAATAAAGAACCGTCAATTTGTTACGGGGTACAAATGAGTTAAAACGGAAAAGTTTGCATTCACACAAATGCTTAGAACTGCTATTTAAATTAATTTCAATAATTTAAAGGCGAATAAAGTTACACTAGGTTACAATAAGTTCCAAGGTATTTCGAAACGACATAAACGGATTCCAAAAAATTTAAAAACTATAAATACTGTGAGCAAGAAAATTTTTCGATGTTTATTAATTGATTATTAATTTTGCTTCAGCTTTATTTTTTAAAAGGGGTGGATTGATTATATATATGTCGAACAAATTTTAACCAATACTGCGAAGATTTTCTCTAAAAGTAATTCGAGGTTACAAACGGTAATTTATGGTAGTTTGTTAAAACCGTTTTGGCATCGAAAGGAACACCACGCGACGAAGATTAATGAATAGACTGCGATATAATGAGCGGTTTGAAAATCAATCTTTATTGACGTCAATACTTAATCTTTCCAAAACGTTCTGTTGATGTTTTAGAAGTTAATTCCTTTTACAAATATTTTGTTTGATTTCTATTTTAAAAAGATTATAATCATGCAGAATGGAGGATATGATTAAGAAAAAAACAACAACAGAATATTCATAGTTAATATATTAATACCTAAGTCGAAATTTTTTAAATAATATTTTTTAAATTCAAAATGTTTCAACTTTAATAGGAAAACTCGATAGTTAAAAATAGTTTAAAGTTAGATAATCTCCCATGTTAGATAGGTTAGAAAGTTAAAGATACTCTCTTATGTATTTAATCACGAAATAAAATAATTTAAAAAAAAAATCTAATAATAAGTAAGTTCTAAGTAATTGGATGTTTTAGAAGAAATTTTTTAAAATAAAATTATCTTTTAAGAATTATTAAAGGACTAAATACTTAACACAATTTGCCAACAACACCGAAGGTCGAATGAAGATCTGAATTCTAAATATATCCCTACTTTAACTAGAGAAATGTTATCTTTCAACTGCTACAAATTTAGGATTAACAATAAGAGGCTCACCAAACTCATTTCTTATAATGATGATGTCGTAGTTTTTTCATTGTTGTCCGTGCATTCTTATTGGCCAGAAAATCACGTGGGTAGGATCCAGTTTTTCCTCATTCATTTCTATATTGTTTCAGTTGTCATCAGCATAAAATTAATGAAAGTCATAAAGGTATTGATTTTCTATAAGTATTTTTGTATCCCTCATTTAAAGATGTTTACCTATACTGATATTATTACGCTTTTAATTCAAGAGTTTAAAACTAAGAGAATTGTTTTATTATTATTATAATGTAATTCTGCTCCATATTTTAAGATAAAGTTATTTAGAAAGGTGGTCTAATCTTATGAACCGTTTCACAATTCGCGATCGCAACACTCGATACGCCATCTAGCGGGAGACTGTAAATATCGGGCATTAGTTCCCACATAACCATTGGCAATGACGGACCCCATTTTCTTAGCATCAAAAAAGAAGCAAAATTTCCCTAAAGAAAAGGTAAAACTTCTTGAAAAAACTAATCAGAACATGCCAAACATTGAAGCAGAACACGCCAAGCATTTGAAGAACAACTTCTCAATAATTTTTACCTTTCTATTACCAACAACATAAAATGATTTCATGATCACTTGCTGTTACAGATGTGTGTATTGCGGTAAAATAATTTTTCTGTCTTCAATTCATTACAAGTTAAAATGAAGTCAACATTGCTTTCGTCATTCCAATGAATAAATGTGTTCCAATGAATTCCATACAGAACTGTAATAGTTATAGAATATTCTTCTTCTCCATAGAATTGTTTATATTTCTGTATCTACATAATTCAGAAAACAACAATAAAGAATAATCCGAATTACTTGAAAAAGTATCTTTTGTGCTGATTATAAATAAATTTTTTATCGTTTTCTTGGTAAGTGTTTTTTAGTTTTGAAAGAATTTCAACTAGAATTCAGCTATTCTGTTTTTAAGCTACATATTAAAATTCATATCGAGATCTTACAATTATAAAATTTTGATGTGTGGTATGTTACTTAAAAGTAATGAAGGGATAAACTATGTATATATTATTTGAGAATAAAGTTCTGAAACAAAGAACATATCATTTTGGAATTCTCCGGACTTATAAATCAGGTAAGTGTTATGATTTTTATAATAAAAAATTTGCTTGTAAATAATTTTTTTTCTTACTTGATGATCGTTCTCTACAAAATGGTTTTTTTTACGTCTGATTAAATACTATAAGAATTAAAAAAAAGAAACAAAACGAAAGTTTTTATTGAAAAATGAGGAATTTTTAAAATCGTTTTTATCCTAAGAATTCTTTATTTTACGTTTTTTAGTTTATCATTTTTTGATAAAATTGTTGTCAAAATACTTTTTTTGAAAAATTAAATGGTATTAAATTATGTGTTTATGTATACTTCTTGCATATTCTAATATTTGAAGTAATATGATTCAGAAAAGTATGGAAGAAAAATTCGGTACTTACGTATTAACCACAGCTACAGATTTGGCAGATTTTTAGTGCCGCCAATCTACACTTAAAATTTTTGGAAAAAATCTTAAAATGAAACACTTTGTTTAAAATCAAAGTAGTCAATCGGATTTCGGTGGAAAATGGGTCGATATAGAGTTTAGCATAGATTCAAAACAAACTTTTCTCTCACCTGATTCTATAGCCATTATGAACTCTAATAAATAAGATTCAAAATGAAATAACATTTCCTAAACGGACGTTTACTAAGATAAAGTTTCATGCTATGGACTTTGGTACATTTTCGTTATATTTCACTCCATAAAATATTTCGCTCCTAAAAAAATAAAATTGCATCTTGTTTTGTTTTTGGCAAGTCCCAAAGACGCATTTTCGTAACACTAAAAAATGGCGCCAAAAAGGAATGGTTCTTTTTTTTTTCTTTTTGTTTCGTAAGCATTCTTTATTTTACGTTCAAATTTAAATAGGCCTTTCATGTTATACCATTAAATTTAGTAAAACTATTTCTCAGGCATTAGGTTTGAACTCTTATAAGAATATACCTATTTTTTTCTCTTTATTTACAAATATTTTACAGATGTGTTCTGGATGTTCCTTCTCTAAAAAAAAGAGATACCATTTTTTTTTCTCGTTTGCATAAGAAAGAAAACAAACATTTTTCTTTTTTAAATTTAATCAGCCACAATAAAGATGGAACGTTACAATGCTACATGCTACATTAAAGACGTCTCCAGTGTAACTGAATGACTGTTCATATGGAAATCGCAGGGATTCGGCACATACAACAACGCCCCCTATAGTTCGTTGCGATCGCGAATTATTATTTTTGTGCAAATAAAATTAATATACTTTTATAGATTACAGTTAAAGAGATCTGTTCTATGATTTATAAATTAACGATCAGCTTCATGCACAATGAGATGCAAGCAAAAATAGTATTTAATATATCCGCTCGTTTGGTAAGCAAAAATATGAAATGACGGTTGTGAATTCATCCAATTTGTTTCAACACTATAAATTTTAATTTCAAACAATGATTATTTTGAAAAATGACTTCTGTGCACCAATTAGATCTAAATATTTATAGTACTAATAGATAACAATATTTGGGAGTGGGAAGTGGAGGCACAAGCGTAAGAAAACTGAATTCCTTTTCGTACATATATGTTAAGTGAATAGCTTTAACTTAGTAGAAAAACTGTTTTCTGCCAAGAAACAGCAATTATTGGAAAGCACCTGGTAATGCACCTGGTATTACCTGGTGAGAGGTAGTGAACAGGGGTCTTAGCCCCCTACTCTCAAAATAAAAGATCATTCTGTTAAAAAATACATAATTATTATAATTTTATATAAAAACATTTTGTAAAAATGTTAACCGTAATAGAATAAACGAGTATTTGGCATTTAAAAACAAACAACTGTACTAGAAAAAGTATTTAAATTTTAAAACATCGAATGCGAGACGCAAAAGTAAATTTTTTATTTTTTCACAATCTGTGACAAGAATTTTATACTGTATAACAATTCTAATTGGAAACGGTTTTTATCTCTCTTAAGTCTTTTATAGCTTTATAGAAATTTGATATAAATATTATGGTCTATCAACACCTAATATCTTTCTCGTATTTATTTTTTTAATTTTATTTTCTCATTTCTTTTTCTTTTTTAGTTTTGGCAATTAAGTCAAGCTCAAAATAATGACGTACACATCTCGCAAGAGTTAAATTGTTTTGACAGAAATGGATAAATAATCTTAACTCAAAACATAAAAAGAGAAAATAGTTCGCAAAAAAGCACTTAACTGTAAAAACTTCCGACAAAATGGGAATTTCGAAAAAAAAATATTCGTTTTAATTTTATAATTGAAAAAGAATTTTTCAGCTTGCCAAATTTCTACCATGTAGTTGCATTGCATTCATCGGGCAGTAGATCGGAAAAAATGGTTTTAACAGTTAATAATTATCGAACTAATAATCAATTATTAAATGTTTTTTTATTTTATTGAACGACTTGTATATTTTTCTACACACATTCCTAATGGAGGAATTGGTGTAGAAAAATATACAAGGAATTTAAATATATGCTCATGGTTGTTGCTCATTTGGGTGAGCAAATAAAACAAATTTAGGCTTCAAATTATATACTTTACTTTTTGGAAATCGGAATAATAATAATAATAAAAAAAAAAAAAAACGAAAATATGGCTGCATAGAATTGACAGAGATAAATGGAATCCAAACGATAGAAGCAGATTGTAAAAGGTAAGTTTGAAATTAATTTCATTATTCATTTGTTACAAATTTTGCATGATAACATTTATTAACTATGAAGAGCAAATATGTTTTCTTTTTTCTCAATTAGAGGTTTAACAAATTTAATCGAATTAAATATATTTGCCTGAGAGAAATGAAAATAAACTACCAATATTGTTTTTAACTTAAAAAATAATTTTTTTGTTAGAAAGCTTTAAAAATAAATTTTTATAGCATTTTAATAGTTCAGTGCTTTGTTGCCAACATTAAAAGTAAACGAGCGTAACATATGAAATATTTTTAAATGAATACATTTAAAATGTCTACGTTTTAATAAGAGGATTTAATTCCTTATTAGAACTAGTAGTTTCCTTATTTTTTATTATTTTAAATATTTCAATTCTGCAATAGAGCGAAATAAATTTGTTTTATTTAATATCCAGAATTTTAATAAGAATTCTCTCAAAGAAATATTTATTAACACTTGAATAAATCAGAACTCATCTATTTTGTTATCTCCATACAGAAGTCCCATCTACTAATTATGGACTGTTTTATCACATGCCTTAATTTTAAAGTATCTAAAGAACCTGATATCACTTTTATTATATCTGATTAAATTTAACCCTTTTCACCTCATAAGAAACCGACTTCAAAAAATTTCAAAGAGTTTAGAAAAAAAAGTTATAGCCTAAGATAATGAAAGACGAAATGAGAAGGATTTAACTTATAAGATAAGGCATTATTTTCCCTGAATGGAATAAAAACAAAATATATAATTCCAGAAAGAAAAAAGAGTAATTATTTAAGTTATCTTTAAGAATCAATAAAAAGTCGAGTTTAAGAATAGAAACTCTATATTGAAAGTTGCGATCACAAGAGAGTTATGTCACTACTTTATCCAATCATTTTATATAAAGCATATCTTGAAATACGTTTCTTTTTTTTAAAAGAAAACTCTGTGGTTTATTTGAAAGAGTTTTTATCTCCTTTCTTAAAAATATTTTATAAGAAATTCTTGCAAGATAAACTTTATATAAAATGAATAGAATGCTTGGAAAATTAACTGAGACTAAATCAACTCAATTCTTTTAAGTTACACGCAACATTTTTAGTGTAAATCCGCAGAAAAGTTTTTTTTCTAAAATTTTTTAAATTATTTAATTTTATACATTTTGTTGTTGTTGTTTGGGATGGATGAAGTCTTGCATCTTATCCCCCCCCTTTAACCACGTTTTAAAAGCAACAAAACTATAAACAAAACGTGGTTTCAAGCAACTTTAAGAATGCTATTTGGGTGACGTCGCATCATTCACGTTGAACTTGTTGTTAACGGAATCGTTTACAGTTTTATTCGAAACAATGTTAATCTTAAACTAATGTTGAAAAAAAAAATTTTTTTTTTCAAATATTTCTCCTGAATGGAATATTTAAAATTTTTAAACGACATTTTGGATCGGAAGCTAAACTTGTTCCATTTAGTAGATGCCCGAATTTCAGAACCTTAGCACAAACGGTCCTGGATTTATAAAAGATTTATAGTCGCATTCCGTGACAGACGAAATACTAGGTAAATGAAAAAAAGGGCATCATTGTAATAATAAAACATTAAACAGAGTTAATGCAGTGAAGTTAAAAACAGTGAAAGATATACTAAAAATATCAAGGTCTTCAGAAAGTTCATTAAAAATGTAAAATCTGTATAAATAATTTTTTTTTCAAATTATTTTTACAAATAATTTCATATGGTGTGATAGAAAACTGAGTCATAATTAAAAAAATATTATCTCATTCGACTATAATATTTAGAATTTTATAGATATGATAAAAGAGACGGCATTCCAATAATGAATTATGCATTCCAATAATGAATAATGCATTCCAATAATGAATAATGCATTCCAATAATGAATTATGCATTCCAATAATGAATAATGCAATGTAGAATCATCATGATTTATAACGTAAAAAATTATATTAACTGTTTTTTTAAATTTGGTGTATCGGAGGAAAATAGAGCAAAGAAAAGTAAAATTAAGAATTTTTAAGATTTGTTTACCTGCGAAATTTTACGTTTTATAAAACCGAGTTTACGATAACCATTGGAAGCTAGATAATGAATGGGCCGGGATATCCTGATCGGTTGAGCATTAGACTCACGTTCGCGAGAACGGGAGTTCGAATCCAACCGACCGAAGTCATTGGGGATTGGGGCATGTTAAATTTGTTGAGTCACAAAGTTCCCCGTGTTCCCATTAAGAATTATATTTTTGTGGGTACTGAATTGGAGATGGATCGTTCTCTGGTTCAGGTCAAAATTACGATCTGTAGATGAATGAATGGGTCCGCTTTATAAACGGGTGTGATGTATGGGCGTGGTAGAAATCGAATTCTTGAACATTGATGGTTACACTGGAAAACAAGAATAGTCACACCCCCGTTGCCTTAATGTTCTACGACTCAAACAACAACAACAACAACTGGATTATTAGTATGATATGAAAAATCAAGATCAGATTAAAAAATAACACCAATACTAATCAAATAGTTTAAAGAAATATTGCTAATTTTATATGAAAATATTAAAGGTGTATAAGTAGCAATTGAACATAACTGTTGATGTTTTAAATAGGATTCAAACCCACGAGCATTTGCTTTGCAGTTTGACACCCTGACCACTCGACCACCAGGACTGCCCTATTGATTTGAATATCTTTTTGTATAAATAATTCTACTTACTTGACTTTCACCATATTTGTTCATGATGTATTCTCGGATTTTCTTTATGTTCTCGTTAGAGAGGATCTGGAAAGCAATTCACATTTAAAGTCAATATTAAATATAAAAATAGAGGGAAATAAATGTGCGTTGATAATTATCACAAATTTTTTCTTCTCATTCTTTGTCTAATGAAAATTATTTACACTAAATGGTTAAGAGAGCTCAAGAGATAGAGCACAATGTGTGTTTAAGGTTGAAATTCCAGCGACGGCTGGTCGATTAGAATTATGTAATCGCTGACCACAAATCGTGGGGGATTTTAGCGATTTTTCTTAACGCAAATGCGAGTTAGTTATATCTCTAAGTTCTTCACAAAAACTAGTTTTTTCAAAAGCTTGATCTATGAGTTTCTTTGTCTTTTGCATTGCGATGAAAATTACATGGTTATGGAGATGAAAATGGATAGCCGTTAACTCAAAATTGTATAATTTTTTTCAACACCAATTATAAAGTAAAGTCATTAAAATTACTAACTTACAAAATGACTTATAAGTTTACTTTATAAACGAATTTTGTACTCGTTTGTGAGTTGTAAAACTCGTTTGAAGGACACTAATTAATTATCCATAGTTACTTTTTTTGTATTAAATACAACGAGAAGTTTGATGAGACTAACATTTTTATTTCATAGATATTCTATTCAATAGATTTCATTTAAAATTATGACAATTTTGAACACGTAACATTCGTAAGACGCTAAAAAAAAAATTTATCATCTTATTTATCCTGGATCAAGTGTTGGGAGAAATGTGCCTTCGTGGAGGACTTTTTGATGGAACTAATCCACATTCGTTTTACATCAAGAGAAAAACCACAAAGACCTCTCACGGTTAGTCTGACGGCAAGGTGACTCTAACCCATGATCCGTCTACCACTGAGGATATTTTACGTCAGAACTGTGGTCGGGGCGAGCCGGGTGCAGAATTCGTATCTACCAACAATCACTGGGATTTGAACCCGGTTCACCTGATTGGGAGGCAAGCGCTCTATTCCCAGAGACACCAAGGCTCTCATAATATAATATGCAAAACATTATAAGTATCGTATAATTGTTTTTGCCGGACCAGTATTTTTCGCGATATACTCGCCGTTTCAAGGGAATTTATTGCATGCCTCTAGAGATAAAAATGTATTTTTATTAATTTCTTATAATTAATAAAATTATTTATTAATTATTCATTCATTTTTCTTTTGGTTTTCTTAAATTTTAAATAGTGTTTATTAATAAAACTTTAGTTTAACGTAGAATATTGTAAAAATTCTTTAACAAATTGAAGTTATTTAACATGTTTTAAATATCAGGGTTTAATTTTTAAACATCCTATAACAATGAATCAAATTTACATTCAATATAAATCCACTTTTTTGTTAGTGTTTTGATACTCGGTTTATCGTATAACTAATGTTGAATCAGGAGAGTATAAAATTCCTTATAATTTTTCAGTCCTTAAAAGATCTTTTAGATCATGCAAACGACAAATTTGCTTTCTAGAATAATTTTTTTCTATGAAACTAAAGTGCATCACACGAAGAACAAAAAGAAGGAAACTCGCCATGGTTGACCCAATCATAAAAGAACCAGAATGGTTGAACATTACGTTTATTGCCCCAAGTCAAAATTTTTGATGGTTTTTCATTGACGGACCAGCATAATCCTGATGGTAATCATCAATAATTTCATCATGAACCATCATATGTTTTGATGGTAACAGACATAAGTAACCATCACCTCAATGCAGGAATTCGGATTGATTTATGATGGTTCAGCATAAGAATAACAACTTGTTTTGATTGTTTGTTCATGTTGAACCAATAGAAATTTACATCATAGTTTCTTTGAAATCAAATGTTGGAACAATCATGAACAACCATCATCTCTATGTTGGAATTCGGCCTGTTTTATGAAGGACCAACATAAAAAAAACCAAATTGTTTTGATGGTATATTTCTGAGAACTAACAAGAATTCCCATTAAACCATCATGAAACTGTATAGTTGGAACCATCACAGATCATCATGGATTGTTGGTCCCTGAGAGTCAAACTTCTCTTGATGGTTAACCATCATAATATTAAAGTAGCTTTTTTCCATCAGGAAATGATTGAAGGTTGTTGGCATATCAAAAGCCATGAAGACGTAATTAAAAATTATGAATGAATGTGACCATTAAATGATATTGGACCATCATGAGTCGCATTGAAACCAACATAAACCACTAAGAGTTTTTGATGGACCATCAACAAGTTTGACTTAGCTAAAGAGTAAAAATTTGGTTTTAATTTTCCGATGGCCAGTTCTATTCATTCATACTTTTTTTTCAATACTTTGAAAATGTAATAATATTTTTCCTAATTAATTTTTTGTTGTGTTATACGAAAGCAATTCTTTTTTTTTAAATAGAAACTACCATTAAAAATTAGTTTATCATTTTTTGTTAAAACAATTGGTTTGTTCATTTGGACATTTAATGATGTCTAAATTAGTTTCCGCATTAAAATAATGACATTTGTAGGGAAATATTCCTGCTTTGTTGTCCATTATACCTCCTGTTTGGCATTTACTCTTAAGCATCCTACACACTTTGAGAGAAAGAGGTTTCTGTTAGGATGAGCGGAGGTGATGTGCGCATGCTCATGCAATCTGCCTTAACGCTTGCTTCCTCAGTGTCTGAGAGTTATCTACAGTTACTTCTTTTGAATTACCTTTATTATAATTTTATTAACTTTAACTTAATATCAATATGCTTCGTTATTCCTAAAGTGTAGATTAATTTAACTATCATATTAATTCAAATAAAATAGTTTTCAAAATTAGAATTCTTGTAAGTATCTTTTCTAACTGGACACGTTTCTTTAGCGAACGTATTCCTTAAACTGTCCACTTTATTTCTCTGAATTCAATTGCTTCACGAGAGTATTGCTCCTAAAGTAGTTATTTGATTACTAAGAAACTGACGGAATACATAGATTTCCCAAACTATAACCAAATTTATGAATAGTTTTAACTTTTCTCTAAATCTGAATCCAGGTGGCCGACACATCCCTTTTTTTCGTCACATATGTCTTGGAAGTGAAATTTAAACTTTGTAAATAATACAAGGAAATGTTATTGTTAAAAAGTATACTAGATTTTATTTATTTGTTATTTTATTATAGGTAAGTTTTAAGCTAGATTTTATTAATTTGTTCTTTGAGTGTATGTAAATTGTAAGTTAGAATTTGTATCAACGGTTGCTAAAGCGATACTATAGAACACATTTTTTTGTGTAAAAATAAAAGTGTTATTAGTGTTATGTTTCCTGTTTTTTGTAAAATGGAGTCAGAATTATTTTAGTTAAATATTTTATTTTATATTTTATATCCGTCGTTTAACAGCCTAAAACTCTCTAGCCTTGAAATTTTGATCCTCATCCAGAAGACAACAAAACTCCTGGGTCAAGTATCAGGAAAAATTTGCTTTCGTGGAAGACTTTTTGATGGAATTAACCCACATTTGCGTTACATGGAAAAGCACGAAAACCTCCCACGGTTAACCTGACGGCAAGGGGACTCTAACCCATGATTGTCTACCACGGAGACATTTTACGTTTTCGCTGTGGTACGAGACGGGTGTGGAATTCGTATTGAACAGTCATCGCTGGAACTTGAAACCGGTTCACTCCATTGAAAGGCGAACGCTCTATCCCTTCAGCCACTACGGCTCGATAAAGTATACTTATGATATTGCCCTTAAAGTGAAGGCCGTTAAAAGTATACATTTTCACGGCATTATGAAGGTTTGAAATAATTGTTGCGAGTGTTGGGCTGATTCATGAAGTTTTAGTAGACACTAAAAACTCTTACAAAATATATGCTTTATTCAAGTGAAAATGGGTCTACCACTACAAGTCTACAAGTGAACATGGTCAAGTCTACATGTCTACATGGGTCAACAAGTGAAAATGAGTATGCAAGCCGGATGCGGAAATCGTATCAACCAGCCATTGCCGGGATTTAAATCCGGTTCACGTCATTGGAAGGCGAACGCTGTATCCCCTGACCCATCACGGCTTTTTTAGTTATATATTAGTTTTTTAGTAGAGAACGACAGAATATTGCTTTTTCAGATAGAGTTTCTTACCACCTGGGATATGAGTGGCCTCATGAAATGTGTTTATTCCTTTAATAAATGTTAAAGGGAAAAAAAAGAAACATACGACTGTAACGTATTGCATCATAAATCATCCTTCTTTGACAAATTATACTATATAGAGATATACATAAAAGACGGATAAAACTGGACGGAACACAGGAAAAAAAAAAGAAAAAAATTGGTAAAAAAATCTTTCCCATAATAGCTTGTATACAGGAAAATACCCATAACATTTTAAACATTTATAACATTGATGTATTTTTATTCGAGAAGAAGTAATTATTGATCAATAGTTAACAATAGTAAGAGTTTATTTTACATCATAAAAACCAGCTATAAATGAAATACAGTGCACTCCCGATTATCCGGGTTAATCACCGGGACAGGTCGCACGGACAATCGAAAAACACGGATAATCCGAAAACTTCTTTTTATTAAGGAAAAAATCCATATCAGTACAAAAAAAATAAAGAAATTATTGACATTTGCATCCTGTATAACATCAAACTTGGAATTTTCCTTTTAAAAAAATGTGTAATGAGCCACATATTAACACATATTTTACGAACCGTAGTAATGTCACCGTAATCAAATTCTCCTATACAATCTAATAAAGTTTCCACAGATTGTAGAGCAGCAGAAATTGTATTTCCCTCATTTATTACATCTTCTGCATCAGTTACTATCATCACTATTTGATTTAACAACATAACGATGTCTTCATGCGTCAAATACTGGAAGCCAGGCTCACGTGCATCACTTTGAAACCAATCTTCCAATTTTTCTTCATCAAGAATTTGGAAACCGTAGATTTCTTTTACTTGTTCGAGAATACTGTTATCATATTCTTCTTGAATATCTGAAGAAGATTATTCATCAAGCGGTATGATCTTTCTCCACGATCGTGATAACATAGACGATTTTACCTTTGACCATGCTGCTGATATTCCATATACTGCAATCCAATAACGAATATTGCTTTCCAAAAATTTGGAAGTGTTATAACTTCATGAATCAAATTGTTTTAATTTTGAAAATGTTTCTCTTTAAATTTTTTGTGCGACTCCGGAATGAGCACGGATAATCCGCAAACCGAATAATCCGATCACGTATAATCGAGAGTGTACTGTAGTTTGAATCCCAAATTTTCCTCTATTCTCTCTTATTATTATCAATGCCGGCAGTTTTATTTACAAATATAACATAAAATAACAACGTTCCACATGATATAACCTAATCTAAATTTCTTTTCTGTTCAATATATGGTTTTTTTTCATTTTGTATTTAAAATCTTTATTATAACAAATTTATTATGTTGATAAATAAATAAAAAATTATCTTACTGGTAGTAACATTTAGGCCAGTGTTAGTTGTTAAATTTGAAAAAAAATTTATGACACCAATTCTTTACATTCAGAAGATTTTTCCCTGTTTTAGAATAATTATTGTGATAGAAGAATTGGCAGCATGTGTGAGTCCTTATTAAATTAACAATTTTGTTCTCCAAAGTATTGAGTCTTAAAAAAATCAGGCTAACTAACGCAATATTTAAAAGCTGTGCAACAAGATTCATTAAAAAAGTAAAGATATTTTTGGAACTGTTCTTTGAAGTTGACTAATTATGGCCGAGTTATTTATGAAGAAGTGTAGAAACCAGAAAAGGAAAATATGACATAATTTTTGTTGAGAAATATGAATACCCGTTACGGGATAGAAAGCAAAGAATTTTGATTTTTACTATCGACTCAAGAATTTTCGGCTGCTTAATTAGGTCTGATGTTATCGTGTAGGAAATCGTCTGAATAAATGGAATTGCTAGTATGTTGTTTTAGTCAAAAGTGGTAAAAAATTTCCTTGATATTTAACTAATTTTTTAAAAAAAATATATTTAGTGGATGTTCATTCAACACTGCATACAGTATCAAACTATATTTCATTCGTTTTTTTTCCCCACTTACTTTTTCTCTAATTTTTTCATACAGCTCTTTGAACTTCATTCGAGCCATTTGATCCATTGAGTCATCCAAGTTTCGTTTTCCTGAAAGTGAAACACAGTAAACAAAATTGTTTGTGATCATGTACAGTGGATAATTTCGCGTTCTATCTAATAACACTTTAATTTTATGATGTCAATTCTCTTTCCATAATGGTCAAGGGTTTTAGACTTGAACTTGTTTGACGCCAAGTGCATTTACTACATTTTGAAAATAGTATTTGTTTCAAAAAGAGAAATACTGGTATTTCAATTATGTTTTGCTTTCGAACTTGCAATGTCATCTGCACAAATTAATTAGAATATTTAAGTTTAAGCTCTCAAATATTAAGATGGAGTCCCAATACGTGAAAAAAAGTATTAAACTGCTTTTGCTTTTTTTTAAACATCTGCATACATCTATCTCGAAATAATCAGAAATAACTAATAAAATTTAAAAAAACAACATTATTTTAGAAACAGAAAATTTATTAAGAAATAATTCCCTTCATATCAAAAGGGTGAGTGTAGTTACTAAAAATAGAAATCATTAGAAAAGAGGATTAGCAATATTTATAAGGAATTAAAAAGTTTTTACGAACTTATTAGGTTGATTATGAATGATTCTTTTGAGTTATGTTTAAAATATAAATTAAAATCTAAATGAAGAAAAAATATTAAATTCGTAAAGAAAAAATCTTAGAAAAAACATCTCATTAGCTTTGTGTAATCGGATTATATTTCTTATTTGACATATAAGAATGAAAAATTCAAGTCATAATCGATACGACTGAAATGTTTACTACATAAAAGACTATAATTTTGTTTAAGACTATTTATAATTCATTTAATTTTGCACATTGCACATTATATGTCACAAAATATAGAGTAATGAGTTCCCCTAATGTGTGTTTTATTTTATTTTATGACCGTCCAACCTTAAACAGCCGAATTAATTTTTTCGGTTTACGACTTTAAATGTTCAACTCCGTATCCTTGTCATTTTGAACCTACTCCAGAAGACAAAGGAACTTCTGGATCAAGTTTTGGGAGAAATTTACCTTCGTGGAGGACTTTTTGACGGAACTAATCCGCATTTGCGTGACATGGAGAAGAAAACCAAGTACAGTTAAGGAATCCATGTATTGGCTGTTAATTGATGTCAAGGCTCTTTTTCTCAGCCTTACGCATTCAAATGTGTTGGCAGAAAAAAAGTGTGAGAAATAATAAAGAATTTTAATGGAATCAAAACGTCAGCAATCCTATAACGGTTTTCAAATTCTATGTTTAATGTGTTAGACAGATGTAGAGGGAATCTTTAAAAAGACTTTAATCTTTATTCTGCACTCCATTCAAGGTTGTGGCATTAAAATATAATTGATTATATTATTGATATTTTTATTGAAAAAGGATTAAATAATAACATTATTCATTTTTTAAGTGTTAGGAAACATGTCACGCATATTTCATCATGAATAATAACAATAATTAAGGTTTTGGATACGAACCGAGTCCTAATCTCTCGAGAATCTTTCGGAGTGCTTCCTTTGCCTTTTCTCTCACATTCTTCACCATTTCTTTAATTTTCTCTGTTTCCCCCTCTCCCAAGTCACGCATTTTCTCTCTCAGTTCCTTCACCTGAAAACACCACATGGATCAGAAGATCATCATTTTGACAATAGAATATTTAGATCTAGATCATTTCAAGAAAAGGATTTGAAGACTAGAATCATTTTAAAAATGTTATGATAAGGATTTTAAGTTCAAGATTATTTCAAAAAAATTAATAGTTATAATTTTTTTTTTGTATAGAATTATCTTTGTATAAAACAAGTTTATAATTGAATGTAAAAAGTTTTCAATTGGTTTTTAAATTTCTCGAGATATGGCGATATACGTAAAAGGTAACATGAAGATTAAGGTGTCCACACTTTGGAGCGCTCTCCTGATCGAACCATTAGGACCCTATTTCCATGATTGCGGCTACCCCCTAAATTTCGGGGGTCAAAAACCAGAATCCGTTGAAAAAAAGGTGTGTTTATTCAGAGAAAGTATGTTTTTGTGTCTAATTTCATAACTTAGGATATCATATGCAATAATTAATTAGTATATTTTAGGTCATCGCCTCGAACCATTAAGATTGAGTCCTAGAACGTGGAAATCCGACCATTCGATCAAAGGTTATTTAGGGTAGTCTGTTCATTTTTTTTTGCACGATTGATTTCAAGATTAATATAACTTTAAGAACAGGTTTTAAAGCTCATTTTAAGAGTATTATTAGAATATTAAGATTCATACATGATTTGAATAATTAAGAATAATATTTTAAAGAGTTCAAAATATTTTCATGAAAATCATTTGAAGGTGAAGAACGTTTCAAGAATAAAGTCTCAGAAAAATCGGAAATATATTTTTGTGTGAAATCTTGAAATTTTATTTGGCGCAAGTTTTTTGAAGCTTTATAAAGCAATATAATGAACCATGTTTCCGTTTAAGTAATAGTTTCGGTCTTGTTTACTATTATTACTTTAAGGATTTAGAATATGGATAAAATTAACACCATATTAAATTTGCAGCGAATTTCAATGATATGGCTGAAAATTTTTAACAATGTGCAGAGCGTACAATGTTTCAAACAATGTAGCAAAAAAAAAAAAAAAAAAAAAAAAAACAGACCACCCTAAACTTTGGATCTGATGATCGGATCTTCCCGTTCTAGGACTCAATCTTATTCGTTCGAAAGGAAGACATCTAATATGGTAATTAATTAATGCTGATGATGTTTTAAGCTACCAAATCAGACTCAAAAACATACTTTCTCTGAATAAACGTAGCTTTTTTTCCCCAATGGTTTTGGATTTCTGATACCCAAAATAAAGAAGGTAACCGCAATCTTGGAAACAGGGTCCCTACAGTTAAGTTACTCCATAATGTTAATTTTACTTTTTACGTATTTCGTCCTATCTCGAGAATTTTTTAACCGAATTGAAAACTTTTTGCACAAAATTAGAAAATTCGTTTATCCAAAGATAACTCCATACAAAAAATGAATTTTGGTAAATATTTATCATTTTTTAATTTTTTTGTTATTTTATTATTTTTTATAATAGTCCAAAAAAAATCTCATATCGTTGAGTATACACTTTTTAAATAATTTCAAAGTACGTAATTTTCTATGGCAAAATATAAAATTTGAGGGAAATCGGTCGAGTAGTTTCTGAGAAATCGAATTTTAAACATACGGTGTTTTTTTTTAAAGTTCGATTTATAAGGAACTATTCAACCGATTTAGCTAAATTTTTGTACAACATTTTAGCTAAATCGGTTAAAAATAATAAATATTTAATAAAATTTATTTTTACGTGAAATTGGTTTTGGACGAAACGAATTTTATAATTGTGTACAAAAATGTTTCAACTCGCTTAAGGAGCTCTCGAAATAGGGTGAAATACCAAGAAAGTCGAATTAACACTTTAGAGCGCTCATCTGACCAAACTATGTGGGGATATATGTTGCGGCTACATTTTTGGGAGTCTGAATCCATCGGAAAGAAAGATACGTTTTAGAGAAAGTACGTTCTTGTGTCTGAGTTCGTAACTTAAAATATCGTCTGCACTAATGAATATTTGAGGTTACCCTCTCGAATCATTAAGATGGAGTCCTAAAACGTGAAGTTCCGATCATTTGATTCTGAGTGACCCCTTTTTTGGCACAATATAAAGACCAATTTCATTACAAGAACAGGATTGCATGATCAGGAACATTTCGAAAAATGGGATTTTAAGATTAAGAACTATTCAAACATAGTATTTCAAGCTAATTTCAAAAATGTGATTTGTTGAACTGGTTCGTTGAAAATGAATGATTTCACATTTAGACTTCTAAGACCCGCCATATCATTTAAAGAGTATGATTCCAAAATCAAGATTTCTTTTGGGAGTTCTATTTGAAGAACAGAATTATTTCATGATTAGGATTTCAGAATTAAGGAAGAGTAGAATTTAAATCAAAAAAATTAAATTTTACTTCGAAATACCTATTTTTTATTCTATGAAAACAAGATAGGCTCGGACCACTCTTAAACTCTGTTACATTTATGTTATTTTTCTAACTGACAACTATTTAAAATGTTTTTGCGGTGTACACGATATCCAAACTCACGGAAACGGTCAAATATTTCAAAAAATATGCATCAGACCAATATTCTGAAAATACATTCTCGAAATGTTTTCGTTAGATGCATTACTAAAATGGACTCCCCATTGAGGTGGTGGTGTGGAGGGCAACATCAAGATCTTAATGAAGAAGCGCCATTTTTAATGCAGATTTGGATTATCTAAGAAAAAGATACCCCAATTTGAATAACACGTCTTTGTATTTTCGTTTACAAATGGGACTGTAATGGCATTTTTCGAAAAATTCGGTAAGTATTATTTAAAATAGAGATATATCGATATGTTACAAAATATATGTAAAATCGAAAAATAGAAATAGACACGTTTGAGATTTTATGAAACCTATCTATTGAAACCAAACTGGATCGCAACACACTGAGAGTCCTACATTTACACGAGGGCTGGAAACAATTTTCTGACATCACAAGCCTGTAAAAAGCCTGAAAAATTGACTCTATTCCTCGAGTTAAACTATATTTTGCAAGGATAGGCAAAAAATTTCCATGTGACGTAAAGAACCAATCATCACGCGCCTGAATCTCGGCCGCATATTAACAATTCTTACAACCACTCGAACTGAAGAGAGATTTTGAGGGCACTGATTGCCTCTTTAGTCAATGTCATCTGCAACATATTGTTATTTCATTTTACCATACTTGCTATTTTGGAGCTCTAGTGCGACGTAAATAAAATACCTACCTACCTCCAACATTATTTCTCTCGGAACCGTGTTCGAAATTTAGAAGAATGAAACAAATGGTTAAAAGAATTCGGGTAACTGAAAAATGTATAATTGAATCTCAGAAAATTAGAAATCTAACAGACAAAGATCTGCTCGTTAGTATCTATTATAATTATTTAAATTATATAAATTCTTGCAATGATAATATCTTTTTAATTTATTGAATAACACTGAAATCACAGTTTAATTGCATTGATCAATTCTTATAAGCAGTTAAGGAATTAAAAAAAAAAGTTTGAAACTGATATTAATCGAATAGTTTGAAACTGATATTTAACGAATGAAATCAATTTATCGAATTATTTTATTCATTTTTCAGAAATTAATTTAATTAAATTGAAATAACTAGTATTAAAATACAGCATTTTACACATGGCGTTCTCTATATATCGAACTAAAAATATGTATTAAGTTTAATCTACAAATCTGCCCTTCAGTTTGTCAATACAGTTGCCTGTATTGACAAAGGTCATTCCCCAGGTGGGCATTGGAAAAAAAGTCTCAAAAATTGGATCTAAACGTCGTAGATTTCATTGAGAAATTTTTATTCATCTTGAACGGAAAAAGCTGAACAAAGATTTTGCGGTCTCCAGGACAAAATTGATTGTTAACTCCTTCTTCAAAGCATCAAAAGCAAAATTTTCATATTTTGTAGAATGTTTGGAAAACTTTTATAAAAAATTGCCGTTATTACATATATATAAAGATATTCTCTGAAAGTTTATATTTTTTAAAAAAATCAATTAATAAGCACTTGAGAGGAATTTTGGTCAGGCCCTCAGCACTCCTGGGTAAATTGTCCCTTGCCCCCTCCCTTGAGCGCAAATGGTAAATTTAATTCAGAAATTTTAAGAGTATGATATGCCTCAAAGATATAAGAAAAAGTGTAGGTAAGAAATCCAATCAACGTGCTCAAAATCTCTCTTCAGTTCGAGTATATGTAAGGGTTGTTTTTGTGCACCTCGGCCGGACTCTTCGTCATCTGACAATGTTTGCCTAAAATCAGACTGAGAGAATTGGAGGTGAACAATCAGGTTATCTTTTTCTTCTTGCTCAGGTTATCTTCTTCTTTTTTCTTCTTCACGCGCCTGATGTCAGACATCGTGTAAATGGGGAGTAACCACAGGTGCTGGAGTGGACTCATTAGTACTATTTCATACATCATTCGAAATTATTTCACTTGTGCACTTACAGATTTTTGATGATCCGGTGCATGCAATTTTCGAGATATTTTTAATAATTTTCGGAAACTCTGTATGTGTTGTATTTACCTTTTCTAAGAGTTCCAGACCGACTGCTTTGCCGTTGTCGACATGATCCTTGATCTTTTCAAGCATCTCCTTTAGGGCTTCACGGATTTTCTGACCCAATTCAGATTCAATATCATCGGCCATCCTGAAATGAAACATGCTAATCAGTTTCACCTCTTTGATCGAAGAAAAGAAGCGTTAAAATGAAGAAATTCTTGCTTAATAGACATGCTTGGATCTCCCCTTAATGTGAACCATTACTATTGAAACTTAGCCAGGTATTACATTACAAAGTACCATAACAAAATAAATTATTTTAGGCAAATTAGGGGGGCCACAATGGGGCACTATATGTAAGCATGCATGTATATGTAAAAGAACAATAAAGGTATAACAGTAAAAATATGGATGAAAGCAGCTAGCTTTTATAAACATAATTGTGTAGAAACAAAAGAAACATTTAGGGGCACAGAGCAACAGAGGATCTTTTTGAAACGGGCTTAGACCCACCTGTCTCCCTAACCACTGCTGGGTCAAGGGAATATTTTCTCTTCCATTTATGGTTTTTCTACCTTATTAATTCATTTATATCATCCATGTTAATTATATATGCTGTTAATTATATCTGTTTGAGATGGAACGAAAGTATTGAATTGCGGAGGGCAGCGTACCTAATATGGGCTTCTTCTTCCTTTTATGGATGGTTGACCAAGTAAAGCTAAGCACAGATAGCTCTGGTAGTTAAAAGTCGTCGTATGACTTCCGGGTTACTACTTTCAATTTATTTTTACGCTTAAACTTGAAAAAGCGCACCCTCAAATATTATTATACTGTAGCGTTTACACTATAACGCGTTCTTTAAATTTGTGTCCTATCAAAGGGTGTTAGAGGATTCAATCAACATGGATGATATAAATGTATTCCAAGAATGAATGTACTGTTTATCAATAGTGAAAAAATGCAGAACAAACCAACAATAAACAAAACGAGAAAACTCTTCTACCCAACCCCCGTAGTGATTGAGATGAGAAGAGGATATAAACCCGCTTCAAGAAACTTTGCTACAGTGCCCCTAAATGTTTCGATCTTTATTCACAAGAACAGCACCTCATCTTGGGGACTGGTTTACATTATGCCTATGGAAGCTAGCCTTCTTTCTTTTGTGCATTTTTTTGATTGACCCTTCCTAGTTGAAATCAAACATCAATTTATTTAATAACAAAACTACACCCTTTCATCATCTGCATTCCTTTGATAAATAATTTAGCGTTTCCCTAACGTCGCAGGTATGTGTTTTGTTCAATACATGAAGAAGAGAGATTATTTCACACTTACTGTTCAATTTCACGGTCTTTTACTCCAAGAACTTCAGAAAGGGATCCGGCGCTGACGGCCCCCTCAAGGAAAGCCAACACTGATTCATCAATGGCTGGGGCTGCATCTGAAGTGAAATAAAAATAATTTCTGATGAATACCTAAAGCTTGCAACAAAAGCACATACACCACAGTTCATTTTCGAATGCTTGATCAACACTTTCCAAACGACCCAAATTCGAGAAAAGGCTGTTATGTTGAGTTCTCTACAGTATACAACTCAGTGTCTTTTTTTTAATATCCTTTATTTTTATGAAATCGTGGCTGTAAAATAACAATCGTAGCTTCAATTCTAAGCTGGCTTTATATAGGACTAGAATGTTCCGGATCTGGTTCATTTCATCGACAATCATATCATCGACAGGCAATTTCATCAATACCATTTCATCGACAGGGTCATTTCCTCGACAGGGTCGTTTCGTCGACAGGGTCATTTCGTCGACAGGCTCATTTCGTCGACAGGGTCATTTCGTCGACAGGGTCATTTCATCGACAGGCTCATTTCGTCGACAGGGTCATTTCGTCGACAGGGTCATTTCATTGGTAAAGTCATTTCGTCGACAGGGTCATTTTGTCGACAGGATAATTTCGTCGACAGGGTCATTTCGTCGACAGGGTCATTTCATCGACAGGCTCATTTCGTCGAAAAGTTCATTTCATTGATAGTGTCATGCGTAATTCTAAAATTATTTTAGAGATTTAATCTAAATATTTTTATTATTAATTAGAAAAATGCTATTATTTAATTTTTATACTAAGGTCAACAGTTAATATGTAACGTTAGCAATCAAATTATTTTTAATATCAAATCAAATTAATAAAATAAGATATTCTTAAAATTAAAAGTAATAAAAATATATAACAATGAAAATTTAGACATTATTTCAAGGAGGGAAAAGCTAAATTTATTGCTGTAAAAATTTTCAACATTTTTACATGCATTTTAACAAAAAACATAGACTTCAGTCAAATTCTCACAGAAATGAAAATAATCATAGACCTAATAATTATATCTGCATAAGTTTTTAAAGAAAAATTCTAGTTTCTTAGGGTGGAAAAGTAATTTCTTAATGTTCACTTTAATTTCACTTTTAAACGTTTTAATCAGCATCTTTAACATTAGGACAGGAATGTTCTTATTCGAACAATCGAACTTAGTTTCGTTACCACTATTAGAGTTTTCGAAGAACTATAGAAACGCAAACATGATGTTTAAGTATTTACCGAAGCGGTTGTAGACTCATACAATATTTGAACTCACTGGACCAAAAATGTTTAGAAACACAAGCGTAACGTTGAAGCGTGTTAGTGTTTGCTCTTCACAAAATATTTTTTTCTATGGATAGTGAATTTAATAATAACATTATTTACTAAATTCTAATCTAATATTATTAAATTATATTATTATTAAATTATACTATTATTATTATAGTTAAATAATAATAGTATAATTTAATGAGAATAATAATAGTAGTAAATAAATGATGAATTAATTCCTTTTTATTTGCAGGATTTAAATTAGACACATTTTGTTTAAAGGAAAATGAACAACAAATCAATGAATTTAAACGTAATAAAAAATAACTCTTACTCTACGAAAAAGAAAAGAAAAATCTTGCAATTAAAATTTGACCAATTTTTGACTAGTTTAATTGCTCAAATTTTTAACTGACTTTCTGTGCAGGATGAAAGCGCAATTTCCAAACGCTTTCTGACACTATTAGCAGAACTTATCGGATATCAAAATTTTGATTATTTTCGATCTGAACAAATTAGGAGACTCAAAACTAAAATGTTGAAAAAAATGAAAATAAAAAATTTATATATATTTAAAATATCAAGTTTGTTCAGTAGACTGAAAATGAGAAAAAAATTTATAAAACTTTTCACGCATAGCAAAAACTACAAGGACAAAATTTCACAATAAACTTCTATCAACATTCAAAATTCCACTTTTTTCGTTTTGATGATAAAAATTAACATATCTTTTTCAGTACACTTATCAAACATAATGTTTAAAAACATTTCCATTTCCGATTACCCTTTTTAAAGGACTTTCCTTAGTGCTCGCCTTTAAAATATATACTCTCATAGTAAATTTTATTAATTTAAATAAATTTTTTGGCAAATCGAAAAGAAAATATTTTAATGTTTGAGTAAAAAAATAAGTTTGCTAAACTTATTTAAACTAAACATTAATGAGAATAAAATCATATGCAGATAGATAACTCTCCTCAATTATAAACTCAAAAGTCAATTTATTTGTTATATCGTAATAAATTGCGTTTTTTTCCAAATGTTTTAAATCATAAAAACCAATTAGACAGGTTTCCTCGCATACCGAATATGTTATTTTGAGTTTTTTCTTCTTCTTTTTACATTAACGAAGTTTATTTTATGAGGTAAAAGAATTTATAAATGTTTGGGGAACACATCGGATAAAATACATATTAAACTATTAAACATTAAAACGTTATAAATAATCAATTAAATAAGAAATAAAATAAACTGGAAATGCGAGCACAAAATTTTTGCTTCAAATAATAATATAAATTTCACAAGAACTATCAGAAACTGTCAGCAGCATAGCTGACAAAGACATGAGGAAAAGGGTTAGAACAAAATTTTTTTATCAACAATATTTCCCAATATGTTTTCCAAGTTGGATTTTCATTTTATTTTTCCCCACATGCATTTTTTTCAAGATTTTTATAATACTAGGAACTTCCGCCCCTTGCTCAAGTTGAACACCAATCTCCGTAATAGCCACTCATAAAACTTAATTTGTTTTTTCCTATATCGATATTTTTTTTTTAAGAGAAAATATATAAATATTGAAATTTTACGTAAGAAAATTTTGTTAGTATGTCAATAGTAACAAAATTAACGATTACTTGCATATGAAAAAAAATCAACTGAGCTTGAAAAAATAAATATATAAACACGGGGAATATATAAATTTTTGATAAAATCAGAAGTAATTATACTAGCTAACTATCTAAGATTTGTGTTTTTTGGATAAAAGTTTTGTAACCACCATCATTATTATTATTGTAAAAGTTTGTTCTTTTTCTTTTTTTTACAAGATTTTAAACTGTATTAATGCGTATTACTCATTGTGGGAGAACATTATATAAGTATAATTTTCTTTCTTTTTCGACAGAGAATTTTTGTAGCTGAAATGGCCTGTTAACGAAAAGACCTTGTCATTAAAATTACCTATCGACCACGTGGTTTCATTATCTCACAGATTCATTATATACTGTCTTTTTTTTTTCCTTGCTAATTTCATCCGTCATTCACTTCCTACATCAAGAATCATTCACAATAGTTATTGCTTTTGCGACGATAATCTATAATAATGTACATTAAAAATTAATCTTAGAAATAAATGTGTAAAACATGACTAGAAAAAAATTGTGTAATACACAACTTAAATGTGTAAAATATACAATTAATGTTTCGTTTTATCAACGTGATATGAATAGAGGAGTAGGTATTTTTCAAATAAAATGTTTCCTTTCTGGCTACTTCAACATACTATTAAGATTTTTCATCAGGCTTGGTTTAAAAAATTTCAACACAAATATACTAAATTACGAAGAATTGCTAGGGGCATAACGTCTAATGTAAAAAATCATAAAACTAGTTTCAAAATTACGCATGACTTTGACTACGAAATAACCTTTTTTACATATTTTCGACGAAATGACTCCTGTAGAAGAAATGACCCTGTCGACGAAATAACTTGTCGATGAAATGACCATGTCGATGAAATGAACATGTCGACGAAATGACCCTGTCGACGTAATAACCTTGGCAAAGATATGACCCTGTCGACGAAATGACCCTGTCGATGAAATGATCCTGTCGATGAAATGACCCTGTCGATGAAATGATCCTGTCGACGAAATGACCCTGTCGACGAAATGGCTTGTCGACGAAACGACCCTCTCGAGGAAATGGCCTGCCGGCGAAATGACCTAGTCGATGAAATGGTCTGTCGATGAAATGGCCTGTCGATGAAGTGATTGTCGATGAAATGAATGCGACCCGAATGTTCCATATGTTTTGCACGTGACAGAGATAGGTAATCGATGAGAACAGATGCAGTAGACCGAAACTATTTTCGATTTCAGAATTTGGATATCGAGAGTAAAAAATAACCTTTCTATCAACAAAATACATTGAACAGCACTTCGACGTTTCGAGTTTGTCATACTTTTTATTTACTGACGGAAGAAAGTGTATCCCTTTTTTTTTTTTATCTCGTATTAAAAGTTAAAAACAGCGTTCTAAATCGTTGACACTTCGTTCATTTAGGTCCGATGTGAGTAAACGATGGGGCCATTTCGAAAGTAACTAGCGCATCCTCATATTTTTATGTAAAATTGTAAACAGACTACCTTCTGATATCCTTAAGGTGTAAGCTATCTTGCGAAAACTTTTCTTTACGATCTTGCAAACATATATGAAATTTTTAGATATTTTCTGAAACAGCGGTTGATTTAGGACGACCAGAGAGTTCGGCAGCATCAGAGCCTTTACGACCGCGTTTTTATTCAGCCTACCAGTAAAAAATATTTGATTTCTCTCGTGCAGAGTCTCTATAACGCTTATCAAGCCACTGTTTCGCTTCAGTATTTTCCCTCGTCAAAAACCATGCTAAAACAATGCGATGCAATGCGAAAAACAATGCAAGAATTTTTTTTATCTATAGTTTGAAAATTGCGAAACTAGGGTCACTAAAACCACTTGTAATCTCTGAACTAATTATCAGACTGTCATGAAATTTCGACAATTATCGTCTGAAAGTTGCTACTCTTCAGAAATCATATGGTACTGCTAGTAGTGGTGCCATTATATATATATATATATATATAAATGGTATATATATATATATATATATATAATACTTTTTTAATACTTGCTCTAGGGAAAAAAACTACCATTTTTTTGTTGCATTCAGAAATAAAAAATTAGAAAACGAAATTTGTTCCATATTCTTGCGTTTTCTAAAGTGAAATGAGTGCTTCGAATTTTAAAAAGTAACAAAGAAAGCTCTCGAAACATATTTTCTCTGAAAGACGATCCTAGACGAAGTTTTTTTTTTCTATAACGAAATATATTTTTATTTCTCCTAAACTATTTTAAGAATATAGAAATAAAAAAATCGTTCATGAATATTTCAGGTTTTGAAAATTCAGTTCAGGTTCTTCGTAGAGCAGGAATAAAAGAGGAAAAAAAAGGAATGAATAGCGTTCGAAGGCTCAGGATTTGTTCTGGTGAGCATTGGAAAGGTTGTTTGGATTCACTGTTTTTTTATTTATTTTTTATATATTTATTTTTGAAAAAGTCAAAATAAACTGATGTGTATCGGACAGAGAGCAATATGAACTCACCTTGAAGTAAATCAGCGGCTGCAAAGCCAATAAGGCAGGCCAGCAAGAGGAGCTTCATGTTTCTGGAAAAAAAAATCCTAAATTCAGTCAACACATTATAGCAGAGTATTGCAATTTTATTGGCTACTATAAATAATCAACCTTCTTTCGGCGGATCTCCAACTTTATAAATAGAGTTGAAGGTAATTGTGAACATTATAACCTATAAGAGACTGAATTTAAAATATTTAATTAGAGGAATGATGGTTTTTCATCGTTTTATCATTCATAATCTTTATAAGGTTTTATCTCGTTTTAATCTTTATAAGGTTTTATCATATGTTCGTTAAATTTGCATTCTTTATGCTATACCTAAGTTTCGTTATGAATTTGTTATTGGTGTATATACATTAGCTGAAAATAATTAAAATAAGCTGCATTATGGTTTACTTCGAAAGGAAAACTTATAAGAACTAGTGTAAACGATGCTATTATGGAAATTGTTTCCTTTATTAAAAATTTAAAAATTTCGATTTGAAAAACAGGATGGGAAATACTAATGCAATATTTTAAAAATGATTGCCTCCAAGGAATTCTAGGGTTCCGTGGAATACCTGTTGAGAACTTCTGCTTCATAGGGCGATTCTTTCTGTCAAAGTTATGTATTTGTTTTTTGTTTTTTTGTGTTTTTTTTGGATAGAGATTGATTTATAAAAAGGAATTCACTTAGTTTATAACCTCTTATTATAAGACGATTTATAAGACCTTTCATTATAAGACGACGTAGGAAGGGAGGTTGGATTTTAATTTATTTCAAAGAACTGGCCTTAAACCTCTGTTATTAACTACAAATAAACTTGATGATAAATGATCAAAAGGATTAACGCATAACGTACAAGAAGAAATAGATTCCCAGATTTGACCCCTTTACTGATAACCATTTTAATATATAAACAAGCGGCCCTTCATTTCCATTTTCTGTATTTGTCAGCATATGGCCCATATGCATCATAGTTGGAAAGTTTTTCTCCCACCCATCAAGTATATTTTTATTTTATTTTATAACCATCGTTGAACATCAGATTTATGTTGGGTTTACCACTACTATTCTTCAATTCCAACGCCTTCTAATTTTGAGTCAAAGACAAGAGAACTCCTGCATCAAGCATTGAGAGGATTTTCTTTTGTGGAGGACTTTCTGATGGAACTCACCCGCATTTGCGTTTTATGGAAAGGAAAACTACGAAAACCTTCAACGGTTAACCTGACGGGAAGGGCACTCTAACCCATGATTCGTCTACCACTGAGACATTTTACGTTTGCGCTGTGGTTCGAGCCGGATGTGGAATTCGTATTGACCAGCCATCGCTGGAACTCAAACCCGGTTCACCGCATTGAAATGCGAACGCTCTATCCCCTCAACCACTACGGCTCGATAAAGTATACTTATGATGTTGCCCTTAAAGTAAAGGTCGTTAAAATTATACATTTTAACGGCATTATGAAGGTTTGAAATAGTTGTTGCGAGTGTTGGGCTGATTCATGAAGACTCTTGCAAAATATATGCTTTATTCAAGTGAAAAATGCGACACTGAAAGGTATTTCAATGTATTTCGGTACCGTTGACATTCTCTATGAAGGGAATTAATTTTTATTAATAAAATTGAGATTCTATTTTAACTTGTATTTTCCTCCGAGTATGTTTTTCAAAATAAAGTAACTGCAAATTTTTAAATGACTTCCTGTTAGACCGTAGTATGTACTGCGCAGTGTACTTTTGTACAGTACGCAAAAAATTAATGAATGAGCGGATAACTCTGAATAACTTGATGATCGGATCTTTGCGTCTAAGGACTCGAGGGTAATGGTTTGAGAAGTTGACCTCAAACAGGCTAATGAGTTAGTACTGACTAATAAGGCTACGAAATCGGACACAAAAGTGTACTTTCTTTGAATAAAACTATTTTTTATTTGAAGGACTCTGAATTTAGACCTCGAACAAGCTAATTATATAATCCAGACAACATTTTAAGTTACGAAATCAGACACAAAAACGTACTTTCTTTGAATAAAACTATTTTTTATTTGAAGGACTCTGATTTTAGACCTCGAACAAGCTAATTATATAATCCAGACAACATTTTAAGTTACGAAATCAGGCACAAAAACGTACTTTCTTTGAATAAAACAATTTTTTATTTGAAGGACTCTGATTTTAGACCTCGAACAAGTTAAGTATATAATCCAGACAACATTTTAAGTTACGAAATCAGACACAAAAACGTACTTTTTCTAAATAAACCTATTTTTTTAATAGACGGATTTTGATTTCAGACTCCCGAATTACAGAGAGTAGCCGCAATCAGGGAAATAGGGGCCCAACAGTTGGGTCAGGAGAGCGGTCCAAAGTTTGAACCCTTAATGATAATTTTACTTTTTGTATGTTTCGCCATATCTCAAAAACTTTTTGTGTGAATTAAAATTTGTTTTGTAAACAGTTATAAAATTCATTGTCTCAAAGATAATTCAAGTAAAATATAACCTTTAGTTATTGTTTTATTTAAGAAAAACTGAACAAAATTTGAATTGTAAGGTACAAAATTGTTTGTGAGCGGAATCGGTTGAATAGTTCCTGAAAAATCGTTTTTTAAATGCCAGACTTTTTTAAAATTTGATTTCTCATCAACTATTTCATCGATTTTGCACAAATTTTGTATTTTGCCATGTAAAATTGTATTTTTTAGAATGATGTAAGAAATTGCATATCTTATTATCCAAAAAAAAATTAGATCGATATTAAATAAACTGTTAAAAAACAATAAATTACCATGAAAAATTATTTCTCTTTGTGCATACAATTATCTTTACACAAACGAATTTTATATTTAGGAGCAAAAACTTTTTAATTCCTTTCAAAAGTGTTTAAGATGTGGCGAAATAAGCAAAAAGTGAAATGAACATCGAGCTTTAAAAAACTTTGGACCCCTCTCCGGTACAAACTATTAGGACCGTACTTATTGCGAAATCCGAACTCGTCGAAAGAAAAAAGATATGTTTATCCAGAAAAGTACGTTTTTGTGTCTGATGTGTTAACTTAAAAAAATGTCTAATTAATTAGTATATTTGAGGTTAAATCTTTAAAACTGATTCCCTGAACGTGAAGATCCAATTATTAAATTATTTAGGATGGTTCATTTATTTATTTAATTTTTTTGCGCACTGTACATTCAATTGTGTGGTATGTCTTTTCATTTCCATGTGTGAGTTTAATATTAATAGATTTTATAGTAATGGACACTTTTGCCGAAATATTTCTTGTAAAGAATATTCATAATTAGGATTCTAAGCCCCCAGTTCGCTAACGCTCACAAGCCTCTATGATTACTTCACAATAATTGCTGTTTTCTGTCATAAAACAGTAAAAATTATTCAACTAAAAATATACGTACTAAAAAGAACACTTGTGCCTTCCGAGTTCAAATATTTTCCTTATACTATTAAGATCTATTAGTGGGCGTAAATCATTTTTCTAAGTAATCATTTTTAATAATTAAAAGTATATTGTTATAAAAAATTCACATATTTTAGTGTTATAACATTTCACGCTATAGCGAGTTCACAACTGTTGTTTTATATTTTTGCTTACCAAACATATTTTAAATGCAATTTTTGCAATCATCGTTTTGTGCGTTGAAAGTTTAATTCATTCAACGAATCTCTTTAACAGTCATTCATTAATAGTCATTTGCATCAAAAATTAATGATTGTAAAATGTTTGTTTATAAGATCAGAACTCCGATTTAAATTGTTTTATCTTAACATGTAACGTCGAATTACGATGTCTCATGACAACCAAAGCAATATAAAAAAATAATGTGGATCCTAGCATGTGATTTTCCGGCCACTAGAAATGTACCGACAACCATGAAAAACTGCAACACCATCATTAGATTTTTATATATACAATGTCCTTGTAACAATACAGGGATTTTTTAATTTAAAAAAAAAAAAAATCAGTCATTTAAGAAGTTTTTCTTTATGCAAATGCCACTTATTGATAAAAAGTATGAGGTATGAAAAAGCAAGACTTACCGAACCACGACGCTCAGAAATCAAATGACGTAGCAATTTCGATGTGTTTAGGAGTATATAAACTATTTTTTATCGGACTCGAAGGTTTCTTAGGAATTCAACAGGTGCCGATAAGGCAGACGAAAGTATCTTCTACGATAGAATAAAAAGGAGCGTGAGAAAGCTACCATTTGAACAAAGGTTTCGAAAGAAGGATTTTACTTCGAATCTTGTAGAGGAATTCAATGCACATTTTGCATAACTCCGTTATCATTTGGGTTCTTTTTCTCTGTTGATTCACCGGAAATTATTATAATTTTGAGAGTATTCAAAAAATCTACAATACTTATTGACATGTTTGAATATGTGGTACAAAACTTTCTCTCTCTCTGTATATATATATATATATATATATATATATATATATATATTGCTAGGGCTACATTAATATAATATTACAAAGCATTTCTTTTTGCGGATATAATCGTGTGAGCTGATGACGGGAGTATATCAGTTCATTATTTTGTTTTCCGGCTATATAATTGCTTTTAAAAAATATTTTCAAAATTATTTTATTATAATATTTTTTTTCTTCTGTTTTCATTAATATTTGTTAGATTATTTATGTTTTTTCCATATTTTAAACTTATTTTATGACTTCTATATACTTTTATTTTTTTATATCCTGCTTGTCTCTATTGCGCTATCTATATATTATAATATATATATATATATATATATATATATATAAGTTCAAAATGAAGATAAAACAAAGGTAAATTACAGACAAATGAAAAAAGGGGGGCGAATAATAATAATAATAAACAACTGGGGAAAGAAAAAAAAAAGAATTAATTTAAAAAAAAAAAAAAAATCAAAAAGTTTTTTTAAAAAACTTTTTCCTTTTTTTTTTTTTTTTTTTTTTTTTTTAAATTTAAATAAATTCTTTTTTTTTTTTTTTTTTTTAATTAATTCTTTTTTTTTTCTTTCCCCAGTTGTTTATTATTATTATTATTCGCCCCCCTTTTTTCATTTGTCTGTAATTTACCTTTGTTTTATCTTCATTTTGAACTTATTTTAAGAGTTCTATTTACTTGCAGCTTATGCGCAATAAATGATACTTATTTTTTTTTCTTTTTTTCTTTTCTGGTTTTTTTGTATTAATTTATTTTGCTGTATATATATATATATATATATATATATATATATATATATATATATATTCATATTAATATATATATATATATATATATTCATATTAATATATAGATAGCGCAAACTATTTCTAGAGTATGAATATATATCTTATTTATTGTAAGTGTGTGCGTATGTGGTATATGAGTGAAAGAGGCATGGAGCGCTGTGAACGATGACGAAATGTGAAAATAACAACACACCAAATAATAGTTTTTTTTAATTTATTGTAACTTTTTTTTAAAAATTATATTTTTTGGGGTACGCTTACAGATCTACCTCCTCGTGGTGTACCCTGGTAACGTCTTTTGACGGCTAAGAGATCTGTAGTTTCCGGCATGTTGCTTTTGACGGAGAAGTTGTTGCTGTCCGTATTGCTCTCAAACAAATTTGTTGTTTTATTGAGTCTTTTTCAAATGTGGTTATCCTTTCAGTCTCGAAGGCGGCGCTTTGCTCGATTGAATCTATGCATTGCCCTTCCACTTGCGACGTTCTAAAATGTCAGGATGCGATACGTAAACTCCACCAATTTGGTAAAGCTGTACCCCTACAATGGATTCCCGGGAACTGTGATATTGCAGGAAATGAGAGGGCTGATGTTTTGGCAAAGAGAGTCACAAGAATTCTCCAGGCTCTTAGTAGCCCAGTCCCCTTCTCAGCTTTAAAAAGGATTGTTAGATCAAAAATCAATGGGGATTTCCATCACAAATTATAAGAAAGGGTAAAAACCAAAGTGTGGAGAGATCTTCGACAGAACACCATTCCAGACTGGCCGCGCCGCGAAGCGTGGCTCAATTTCGACTATATACTGGACATGACTGCCTAGCCGCGCACCTGTTTCGTTTAGGGCTGGCACCTGATCCCTATTGTTCTCTGTGCAAGAGCCAAGCTGTTTTCGATGGCGGCCACATCCTGTGCTGCAGGGCTATCCGCGGGTCGTCGTCTACCGAGCGATATTGGGAGGCAAGAGCACTCCTGAGGAAAGGACTTTTTACTTTCTTGTTTTGTTCCTGTGTTTTCGCTTTTTAACATGTCAATTCACCTCTGCCATTTGAAATAAATAAATATATACAACGAATTCTGAAAATATTAGTCAACAATATTAATCTCTTAGTGCAATGGAGTATACAATATTTTTTGTCATTCCATCTTTAGCTAACACAAATAAACTGGATGGTTTACCCACTCGAGAGCATGCCACGTATAATTGTCCGTGTGAAAAACAGGGTGTGCTCAAATTTAAGACACAAACAGACATTGTTTGACCCTGTCATTGAAAATTCCAATCTAATGGAGAACTGAATGCGTTTAAATTGAATTGGCACATCTGTGGGTATAATAAGGATTCGTGGAAGTAATGTACTTTCTGCCCGGAATTTGTCATTTAAAATAATGACTTCGATAACGTTATTTATTAATTTTTTAACGACTAATCGTGCGCCGTTGCACAGCCATGATGGATTTAAATTACGAAGCAAAATATCCGGAGATCCAAGTTTGAGTACTAAATTATGCGGTGGTAGGCCTGGTAAATTCAATGAGTTTAAAACCTCTGTTGGAAAATTTGCAGCTTCAATGGGATCGCAAACTGCATCAATGGATTTATATGTCACCAAGTCATAACTGTTGTATCTTCAGATTCAATTCGTTGACGTCCACATTTTTTGCTGCTAAAATCGCCCTTTCTGTCAGCCACTCACGATGAATGAATGTATTGTGTGTGTACATCGGGAAATATTAGGTTAATCTTGTGAATCAATGATTGTGCAGAAATTGTCCGGTAATTTTATGCATCCAGTCTCATCCTTAGTAACTTTTCCATCACCGATATCTAACAATTGTTTTGAGAATGTTTCAGCAGATGGATCTTGAAGCATATTTACTTTTAGTTGAACTTTTTCAACATTACGCTACAGTGGAGATGATTTCTAGCAAGCATTGATCTCATCAGCGTACGTTGAACGCGGAATGATGGGAAGTGTTTGTCTCAAATCACCTGAAAGGAGTAACAGAATGCCCCCAAATAATTTGTCATTGTTTTTTATGTCTTTCAATGTCATGTTCAACGCCTCAAGCGAATGTTTGTGTGCCATAGTGCATTCCTCCCAGATGGTAATTTTACAGAGCTTCAACACCGTGGCCATGCACGATTGCTTTTTTATGTTTCACACTGCATCTGGGCTGTTTTGAATATTTAGTGGCAGCTTAAATACTGAATGAGCTGTTCTGCCTCCATCCAATAAAGTTGCCGCAATGCCAGATGATGCAACGGCCAACGCGATGCCATTATTTGATCGTATTTCAGAGAGAATTAGCGAAATAATAAATGTTTTGCCAGTTCCACCTGGCGCATCAAAAAAAAAATCCACCTTGTCCTGCCGAAACTGCAAGCACAATGCGGTAATCAATGTTCCTTTGTTCCTCATTCATTAGTGGAACATTGCGAGTAACAATCGCTGCCAATTCTACCGTATTGTATTGAAGTTCACGATTCATGTCATTGCTTAATAAATCAGATGCACTTCGATTTGGCGAAGGCATACCGAAATGACTGAGTGGCAAGTTGGCAGTAATAATGCAAAGATCCTCAATAACAATCAGTGCTTCATTGTACATAGCATCGCTGAAATTTATCGTTAGATCGTTGCAACGAGTGCGATGTTGATGCCGTATATCATCAGTCATCGAATCATTGTGATTATCTCATAACGTTTCTAAACGGGCCGGGAAACATGTAGTTAATACTATAGCAAATAGTAGACGAATTTGCTTTGCAGTACAGTTCAATGCTGCTTCAGCAAGCATACATTTCCACTGGTTGTCGTCTTCCAGCAAGCCGAGTGCAAGGCATGCATCTTTATACGTTGGATGCTGATGTCCATAGACTTTACGTATATCTTGAAATGACAATGAGCCGGTGATATTAACCAACAACAGTCGAAAATAAAAGCACTCAGTCTGCTTCGGATTGACTGTAAATACTCTCCCCAAGGCGTTTGATTTGAATAAACCGGGACATACATCAACCAGTGTGCCTTGCTTGCGGGGTGTCCATTTTTTTGTTTGAGCCTATATGAAATAGTGTGGTACTTTTGAGTAGAGTAATGTCCGTGCAAAGGGCACCACAAGCATCCGCACGATTACACAATTCAAAAAATTCGGTGAGTGTAGTTTTTGGTGGATTTATAGCTCGGTCAATCGCTGTCTCGTTCGTGAAATATACGCTCTGACCGTTTTCAAGATGGACGGCTAAATGAATATCGGTTGGATCCCGTTCATGAATTGGGAAACCAAAGATACGCCAAACACCTTCATTGGAGCTGATGTATCGGCCAATTTGATACAGCGTTATTTCATCGTTGTATTCACTGGAAGAGCAGTCACATTGGTATTTTAAACTCGAAATACTGCCATATCACTGTCTTTATTCACATACTTGCAAATATATTTGTTGCTCTTCTTTTAAGGGCGAGCATAAGTATTAGAATTTAATGCGACTTGTTGCAACGTGCGTGAATATTGTTTTTGATTTATTATGTTTCTATGTCTAGTTTGGATTCGAATACGATTAAATAAAGACATATTTAAAGTATACGTTAAATCTGTCCAAAAATTGAAAAAAAATTAGTCATAAACTTATTCTCAGACCTAATGAATATACATATAAAATTTCATCAAAATTGGTCAAGCCGTTTAACACTAGTTTAAACACTAAAACTGTGACAAGATATATATATATATATATATATATATATATATATATATATATATATATATATATATATATATATATATACGAGCTGTCGAGGGAGCGAAATTTTGTTTTGAGATACGAGGAACGGCCGTGCAAGCCCTTCTCGTCCTCGACGATGCTGCTGCTCACCCAACGAACCTCGAACATGACATCCTCGAAGAGTTCAAGTTTATAAAGGTTCTTTATCTACCACCTAACATCTCTCCTATCCTGCAGCCCATGGATCAGCAGGTGATTTCTAATTTTAACCCACTGGCGGTTAAGGAAATGGGCGAAGTTGGGAGAAAGTTTCTCCCCTACACACAGTTCCCCTATCTATTAACATTGGAAAACCGGTTTTGCTATGCAGTGAAGACTGCAGGTTAAAATACGACTTTCACCGTGCAGAACCGTCAGTGGGTTAAAAAGCTATACACTAAGTACCTGTTCCGGCGCTGCTTTGATGTGACAGAGAACACAAACCTCACCCTTCTAGAGTACTGGGAGGACCACTTTATAACATCGTGATATGCCTCAGAATTTAGATCAGGCCTGGCTGAGTATTACAACGAGGACCTTGACTTCTGCATGCAAGCTGTAGCCTGAGTGAGTCTGTAGTTGAAAATTGTGCTGTCACCCGAGTCCGTAGCTTCGAAGTGCTTCTTCGAACCTGAAGTGCCAATAGAGGAGGAGATTGTGTCTCTGGGAAAATCCATGGATCTGGTGATGGGCGAGAGAGACGTGAGTGAGCTTGCCGAGGAGCACTTTCAGGAACTGACGACCGAAGAATTACAAGAGTTACAGTCGCAGCAGCATTCGGGGGTTCTGCAAGAAATTGGTTTCGAGGAATAGCCAGAGGTGGAGGAGGCTATCTCTACAAGTGAGATAAAAGAGTTCTTCTTGGGAATGTGGAGTTCTTCTTGGGAATGTGGGAGAGAATTTCACAGTTCGTGGTAAAGAAACACCCCGAAAACTTGCAACTGTTCGTACATCGTAGCAATTTAATGACACTTACCTAACTCATTTCTGCAGCATTCTGAAAAGGAGGAGGAAACAAACCTTCTTGGACAGTTTTTTTTTAATCCGGCTAAAAAAGCGAAGACCAGTGAAGAGAAATGCAGTGACTAAAATTAAGCACACAGTAGCATTTAAGTTCTGTGTAAGTTGCATTTAAGTGAACAAACTACAAATATGTATGTGCACTTTATAAAACCAGCTTTTTTTCTTTACATTCTCTTTTATTATGTTTTTACACAAAATTTGTCATTTATAAATAAATTTTTCTTATTCAAAAACACGTAACAAAAATAATTGAGGGTAGCATTTTTGGGGCTGGAACGGATTAATGGCACTTCAATTAATTTCAATGGAGAAAATTGCTTTGAGATACGAGCAAATTGGCATACGAGCAAGGTTACGGAACGAATTAAACTCGTATCTCGAGGTATATATATATATAATTCCCGCAGTGGACTGATCGTTAAGACACGGTTCCCAGCAGATCACCGAAGTCAAGCATCACTGACTGCGGTCATTGTGCGGGTGGGTCACCACTTGGATCAGTCTGCGTAGGGACCAAGGGTGTGCGGTGTTGTCCTCGTTAAACTGTGCTACCGTAAAGTGCTCGACTTCGCGTGCAGGTCGTTGAGCTACCGAAGCAGGGTTGCCATCCCATCTGCAGAGGATCAAAATTGTGATGGCATGTCTTCGGATCATCCTCAGGGATGTTTCCCAGACCATCGCCAATAGCCCATTGTGCAGCTCTAATATGCGTAAATGAGCTCCTACTACTACTACTACTACTACTACTACTACTACTACTACACACACACACACACACACACACACACACACACACACGCACACACACACACACACGCACACACACACACACACACGCACACACACACACACACACACACACATATATATATATATATATATGTATATATATATATATATATATCTATATATATATATACATATACATATATATATGTGTGTGTGTGTTTGTTTACATAATTTTCATTAAATCAAAATATTTTTTTCTCTTTTAAGCTATAGAACCTAAAATTTAACTACCTAAAGAGAATTTTCCGACTGTAAAATTTTCCCAGCTCACCTAAAATTTATTTGCTTTAAAATAATAAAACGTAACCACTTCATAAAAAAAATCTAGTGATATTAAGTAGTATTAATCCTACTCACAAAAAGTTCTATTTATGTTGATGTAAAAGGAAAATTGAAAAAAAAGAACTGGGAAAAGTTGCTGAAGGAAAAAAAAAAAAAAAAAAGAATGGGCCGAAAAGCTACGAAGTGTGCAGTCAGCACATATGGGAACATTACTCTTGAAAAGTAACCAGTAAAAGTGCTTTACGCGAGATTACTGAGTAAAAAATAAAAAGTATTGATTTTAAGAAGTGAAGAGTAAAAAGTACAAATAAAAGTACAGAACAAATGAGTAACGATTTTCAATTACATTTTGAGAAAACCATAAATTCAAAGTAATCGTAAATTTCATTAAAAAACGTAAGAAAAAATGATTTAAAATGCCTTAAATTTTAATTAAAAGTTATAAAACTTCAAAATGCAAGAAAGTGTTACAAAAGTCAATTGAAAGAGTGACCGTTGAAAGAAATCAAACGATAAATCAAAATTCAATGTTTGCATATAAAAAGAATTTTAAATGATGTTCATTTAAAAACTTGTAAATCTTCAGAAATTTTGTTTTTACGTTCAGAATTCTTAGTCACAAATTAATTTATTGAACAAATTCGATAACATTATAATATTTGTTTGAAGAAATAAGTAGAAAAAAATTTTAAAATTCTTTAAAGTAAGGGTTTCACGTTACCTTCCCGCCCTTTTCTTTTAGGGAAAATGGTTGGAAAAAGAAGTTAGATGTTAAAGAAAATTCATTTATTTAATAAATTAAAAAAATAAATACATTTCAAAAATTTGAAAAAAAAAATTTTTAGAAAATGAAAAATTTTCAAAAAAAAAAAAAAAAGAAACGATTTCTTTCGACACTCACGTTACAAATACTTGTACTTTTCCTCCCCCCCAAAAAATAACGGAGAAACAAAAAGTACTAAATTTTGAAGTAACAATGTATAATCAGAAGTACATACCTTTTACTTTCGTTAGAATTAACAAAAGTAAAAATGTATGACAGTCAGGTATTTTAGATTCTATTTAAATCCGCTCTCTATTCTTTTCGAAAAATAAATTTAATTTCATTATTTAGTTCGTTTCTCGAAAATTGAATTTAATAATATTTTGTATGGTGATTATTGAGTTTTGTGAACCTTAAGGGTTGAAAACTAAAATATTTTTTAAGGGTTTATTTTATGAGCATCTGTTATTTCGTTCACATAGGAAAGTCTGGATTTGCAACGTTTTTTGAATAAACCCATTGTTTTATTTTTTAAACCGATTTCATGAGGTTTGTTGCCAATATACGTGAGGAGCTGATGAATACCTTATTCATAATAAATGTTTAAACATATACCAGAGACAATCTTAGCCACCACAATATATTACAAGCCTAAAAAGTTACTATTATAGAGTAATGAAGAAGAAAAAACGTAGAAAAGAAAACGAAATCTTTATATAGGTTTGACTTCCTATTTAAAAGATCAAATGTCTATTTCACAATGAATATTATTTTATAACAGCCGTTGAACAGCCGTCCCAATTTTGAGTTTATGACCATCAATGTTCTACTCGTCATTTTGAACCCTATTCAAAAGACAAGCAAACTTCTGGATCGAGTGTTGGGAGAAACTTTGCCTTCGAGGGAGACTTTTTGATAGAGTTAACTCAAAACAATTGCAACTTTTCGATGGCTCAGGGGATTGAGAGTTCGTCTCCCAACGAGGTGACCCTGGTAGGATCCTAGCGATGGCTTGGCGATACGAATTCCGCACTCGGCTCGCACCGACCACTGTGCTGACGTATAATATCCTCAGTGGAAGGCATGAATTTGAATCCTCTGCAGACAGGCTAACAGTGGAAGGTTTTCGTGGTTTTCCTCTCCATTTAACACAAATGCGGGTTGGTTCCATTCAAAACTCTTTAATAATGGCAAATTTTTTCCAATATTTGATCCAGGAGTTCCTTTGTCTTCTGAATTGGTTTTAAACTTACAAGACCATGGAGTTGAACATGAGTAGTCGTAAACTCAAAAAAATTTTATAGGCTGTTCAACGACGGCTGTAAAATAAGTATATATATGCATTACCTTTGCAACAATTAGGAGAAATACTTAAGGACTAGGCTGACGCTCACCAACCCCGATGATTGACTCACAATAATTGCTGTTTTTTGTCATAAAACAGCTGAAATTATTCAACTAAAAATACAACACTTGTGCCTTCACGTCCCACGTCTAAATATTTTTCTTTTATGAAGATATTAAGATCTATAATAGATTCATATCATTTTTTGAAATAACATTTAAAATTAAAATTGTATTGTTAAAACAGATTTGGTGAGTTCATAACTGACTGTAATTTATTATTTTTGCTTACCCAACGTGCGGATTTATTTTAAATACAATTTTTGCATTCATCCCTTTGTGCATGAATTAAATTCTAAATCATTTAACGAATCTTTTTAACCGTCATTCATAATAGCATATTTATGTAATTTGCACCAAAAATAGTAATTGCAAAACGGTTACGAAGATGAGAAACAAAATTAAGTCATTTTATCTTAAAATGTCACGCAGAACTACATTATTTTAATAATAATAGTTATAAAAACTATCCCCCTAAACTCTTAATTTAGAAATCAAGCAAAATGAACAAAATGTAATAATAACAGTACAGATAATTTAAACCTTTAAATTAGGGAAACAAAAATATTTATAGGAAAACAATATATTTATGCTTTATATCAATTTTATGCTGATGACAACAAATCCAATATGAAAATTATTGTTGGAAAACTGGATCCTACCGTGTGTTTTTCCAGTCATTGAAATTGTATTGACAATAATGAAAAACTGCGATACCATTTTTTTATATAGTAATAAACAACCAAAATTCCGCCGTAGTTGGAGGGTAGACCATCTACTGAAATTAGGGTTGAAATTATAAATCTGAAGGAATTTCCTGACTCCGTTATATATAATGACGAGTGCAGTTTAGATGCTTTTATCTGAAGATGACCTCTTAGGAATCATCATTAAACTAATGGTCATCCCGAAAAGAATATCATTTCTTCAGGCAGTAAAAGTAATGAGAAGATGCAAAAGATGTTGCCACTAAGAGAAATACTTGTAAGGAAACTTTCTTCCTACTGAATTGAATCCTATTCTTGAAAAAGGAGAATGTTTTGTTGGGAGAAATTATCCAAGAAAGTCTATTTTAAGTTTTTCAGAGAAGAAAAAGATATCTCTTAATATATGCAAAAAGTATCTCCTCAACGTAAAATGAATTCTTCAAAAGAAAATATCTCTCTTCTTTTTTATTCATTTGTGTATTATTTCCAGAATTTCGATTCGTATTTCTTGTGTTTATGACCACATTTGAACAGCTGACTTCATTTTGATTTGACTACGATGGATGTTCAATTCTGCAGCCTAGTCACTTTGAACCTAACCCAGAAGATAAGGGACTTCCTTGATTAAGTATTTGGACAAAATAGCCTTAATGGAGCACTTTAAGATGAAACGAACCCGCATTTGCGTTACAAGAAGAAAATCACGTAAACCTCACACGGGTAGCTCGATCTGTCTGCTACTTCGAATTATTTACTACTTCAAATATATTTATATTTTACGTCATCATTGTTATCCGAAACTGCAAGCCAAAAGCAGAATTCGTATCGATCAGCCATCGCTGTGATTCGAACCTGGGTGACCTGATTGGAAGACTCCATGCCATGAGCCAAAAAGGTAGGTAGGTATTTTATTTACGTTGCACTAGAGCTGCACAATGGGCTATTGACGTTTGCCTGAGAAACACCCCCGAGGATGATCCGAATACATGTCATCACAACTTTGATCCTTTGCAGAGGGGATGGCTCCTCCGCTTTGTTAACCCGTGCGAAGACAAGCATTTTACGGTAGAACAGTTTAACCGATACTGCAAATCCGTGGTCCCTACGTAGGCTGATCAAAGTGCTGCTTACTGACCGCAGCCAATGATGCTTGACTTCGGTAGTGTCAGTCCACTTCGGAGCCACCAAGATAAAGAATATACACATAGTTTGTCTAAAGTAAGAACTCCCCTAGACATTCGTCTGAACCCGTGGCGGTGACTATGGTAACGAGGTATAACTATTTCAGGTAGGGGTGTGGGGTCATTGCTTAGGAGAGGTTCTTGGCTCGGGTCGGCGGGAATCTTTTTCTTTAGTCTACCTTGTTAACCCTAGCGAAAAGACCTGAAACGGGCTATTCTTGTTTCCATAGCGGCAGACTTTGTGGTGGGGGGGGGGGTACTAAAGGGGAAGAAGGTTAGCTTCCCTACGAATAATTAACCAGTTCTTCAAGATTTGTCAATAAAAGAAATATTTAGGGGTGGAGCAGCAGAAACGGATTTTCACCTTTCGAGACTCACTACAAGTGGAGTTGAGGAGGAGAAGAAAAAATTTAAAATTTTATTGAGTGGTGATTTGTTCTGCACTTTACACTATTGATAAAGAGTGCTACACTCATATTTAAGAAAATTTTTGGGAATACATTTATAGTATCGATTTTGACACACGCAATGTGTGAACTTATGTATAACGTCACATATAACGTCATCTTCATTAAAATGGGTAGCATTCATTTCATCGACAATCACTTCATCGACAGGCTATTTCGTCGACAAGTCATTTCATCGACAGGGTCATTTCGTCGACAGGGTCATTTCGTCGACAGGGTCATTTCGTTGACAGGGTCATTTCGTCAACAGGGGTCATTTCGTCGACAATATTAAGAAAATATTATTTTGTAGGCAAAGTCATGCGTAATTTTGAAACTAGTTTTATGATTTTTTACATTAGACGTTATGCCTCTTGCACTTCTTAGTAATTTAGTATATTTATGATGAAATTTTTTAAATCTAGCCTGATGCAAAATCTTAATAGTATGTTGAAGTTGCCAGAAAAAAACATTTTATTCGAAAATTGCCTATACCCCTCTATTCACATCACGTTGCAAAAACGAAACATTAATTGTATTTTACACATTTAAGTTGTATATTACACAATTTTTTTCTAGTCATATTTAACACATTTATTTCTAAGATTAATTTTTGATGTACATTATTATAGATTATTATCTCAAAAGCAATTGGAATAACTATTGTGAATGATTCTTGATGTAGGGAGTGAATGACGGGTGAAATTAGGAAGGAAAAAAAGACAATATATAATGAATCTGTGTAATAATGCAACCATGTGGTCGATAGGTAGTTTCAATGACAAGGTCTATGTGTAATGTGTACAATGTGTAATACGCATTAATACAGTTTAAAATCTTGTTCAAAAATAACAAAGAAAGAAAAGGAACAAACTTTTACAATGATAACAATAGTGATGTTTACAAAGAATTCAATCCGAAAAACACAACTCTTTTAGATAGTTAGCTAGTAAAATTACTTCTTGTTTTATCAAAAATTTATATATTACCGGTATTTAGATATTTATTTTTTCAAGCTCAGTTGATTTTTTTTCAAATGCAAGTAATCGTTAATTTCTTTACTATTGACATATTAATAAAATTTTTTCTTACATAAAATTTCAATAGTTATATATTTTATCTTCAAAAAAAAATATCGATATAGGAAAAAATATACTAAGTTGTATGAATGGCTATTACGGAGATTGGTGAGCGAAGTGAGCAAGGGACGGAACTTTCTAGCATTATAAAAATCTTTAAAAAAATGCATGTGGGGAAAAATAAAATGAAAATCCAACTTGGAAAACATATTGGGAAATATTGTTGATAAAAAATTTTGTTCTAACCCTTTTCCTCATGTCTTTGTCAGCTATGCTGCTGACAGTTTCTGACAGTTCTTGTGAAATTTAAATGAAATATTATTTGAAGCAAAAATCTTGTTCTCGCATTTCCAGTTTATTTTATTTCTTATTTAATTAATTATTTATAACGTTTTGAAGTATAATAGTTTAATATGTATTTTATCCTATGTGTTCCCCAAACATTTATAAGTTCTTTTTTCTTATAAAATAAACTTCGTTAATGTAAAAAAAAAAAAAAAAAACTCACAATGACTCTACATCCTCGGTATGCGATGCAATCGAAATGATATAAAAAATGGTTCCATATCAGAGAAGGGGAGGAAACCTGTCTAATTGGTTTTTATGATTTAAAACATTTGGGAAAAAAACGCACTTTATTACGATATAACAAATAAATTGACTTTTGAGTTTATAATTGAGGAGAGTTATCCATATACATCTGATTCTATTCTCATTAATGTTTTATTAAAATAAGTTTAGCAAACTTGTTTTTTTACTCAAATGTTAAAATGTTTTTCTTTTCGATTTGCCAGAGAATAAAAATTTATTTAATTTAATAAAATTTGCAGTGAGAGTACATATTTTAAAGGCGAGCACTAAAGAAAGTCCTTTAAAAAGTTTAATCGGAAATGGAAATGTTTTTAAATATCATTTTTGATATGTGTTCTGAAAAAGAAATGTTTTGTCACCAAAACGATTATGGAAATTTGAATGTTGATAGAAATTTATTGTGAAATTTTGCCCTTGTGGTTTTTGCTGTGCGTGAAAATTTTTATAATTTTTTTTTCTCATTTGCAGTCTATTGAACAAACTTGATATTTTAAATATATATGCATTTTTTATTTTCCTTTTTTCTACATTTTAGTTTTGAGCCTCCTGGCTTGTTCAGGCCGAAAATAATCAAAATTTTGATTGGTGATAGGTCGTGCTAATAGTGGTCAGTAAGCGCTTGAAAATTGTGTTTTCATCCTGTACAGAAAATCAGTTAAAAATTTGAGCAATTAAACTAGTAAAAAATTGGTCAAATTTTAATCTCAAGATTTTTTTTTTCTTTTTTGTAGAGTAAGAGTTATTTATTCTTACGTTTAAATTCCAGGTTTGACTTTTTGTTAATTTTCTTTTAAACAAAATGTGTCTGATTTAAATCCTGCAAATAAAAGATGAATTATTTCATCATTTATTTACTACCATTATTATTATTATTAAATTATATTAATATTATTTAACTATAATAATAGTATAATTCAAAAATAGTATAATTTGATAGTATTAGATTTGAATTTAATAATTAATACTATTATTAAATTCACAATTCATAGAAAAAACATATTTTGTAAAGAGCAAACACTAACACGCTTGCAACGTTACGCCTGTGCTTCTAAACATTTTTGGTTTGGTAAGGTGAGTAGCACTTTAAATATTGTAGGAATCTACTATCGCCTCGGTAAATACCTAAACATCAAGTTCGCGTTCCTATTGTTCTTCGAAGTTTCTAATAGTAGTAACGAAACTAAGACTAAGTTCGATTGTTCGAATAAGAATATTTCTGTTCTAATGTTAAAGATAGTGAATAAAAAGTTTAAAATTGCATTTAAAGTGAACATTAAGAAATAACTAATTATTACTAATTAATCCAATTACTAATTATTACTAATTGCTAATAATTACTAATTAATCCATCATAAAAAACCTAGAATTTTTTTTCTACTTATGCAGATATAATAATTAAGTCTATGATTACTTTCATTTCTGTGAGAATTCGACTGAAGTCTATGTTTTTGTTAAAATGTATGTAAAAATGTTCAAAATTTTTACAGCAATAAATTTAGCTTTTCTCTCCTTGAAATAGTATCTAAATTTTCATTGTAATATATATTTATTACTTTTAATTCTAAGAATATATTATTTTATTAATTTGATATTAAAAATAATTTGATTGCTAACGTCATACTATATTAACTGTTGACCACGGTCCGGATATCATGCTTGGTAATGTTCTGAAGACAATCCTTACCTATCCTGAAAATAATTGTCGAGCCTTTACGATTTAGATATAGAAAAGTAGATTTTGATACATCAACCGTTCTCGATTAAACGCTTCTCAACTACCTATTAATTCATTTAAAAATTAATTAAATTCTTATAGTGCATTTGGAACAATACACAGCCATAAAGAATTTTACTTTAGTATATAAATTAAATAATTGCATTTTTCTAAGTAATAATAAAAATATTTAGATTAAATCTCTAAAATAGTTTCAGAATTACGCTTGACACTATCAACGAAATGACCCTGTCGACGAAATGACTTGTCGACGAAATGACCCTGTCGACGAAATGACCCTGTCGAGGAAATGACCCTGTCGACGAAATGACCTAGTCGATGAAATGACCTAGTCGATGAAATGGCCTGTCGATGAAGTAAGTGATTGTCGATGAAATGAAGCAGACCCATTAAAATGCAACGCGGCTCGAAGAAGCCGATCAGCTTCCCCGGTTGCCTACATCACAAGGAGGATAAAAAGCAGCTCACCGTCGATGCCACTTCAACTTCAGTTCTCACCCGGAGATGTGTGCTGGACGTAAGAGCCGCCGCCGAAGTCTTTCCACTTACCTTGATGATGGACTTAATGTTGTAAAACGCTTTTTTCAATTTTAGTTGTTTATGAAGGAAATAAACAAAGTTATAGTTATAAACAGTTCTGGCATTTTCAAAACACTTCTAAACACTAAACATGCATTGGGATGACATGCATTTTAGTGACATTCATTCATTCGCTGCAAGTAAATAAGTACAAAATGTATCATTATACAATACATTATACTATTGATTCTGTAAAACATAATGATATAATGCTATTCATTCGTTTTGTAATTGTATATTTAGATTACTTGCAATCATAATTGCATGTAATCCCCCATTTTGACTGCTTATAATCACGATTATAAACAAGTAAAATGGATTACCGTAATGGGTTAAGTAATCACGATTACAGTTGTCATCAAAATTTGTTATCATGATTAAAAAATTTTTGATTACTGTAGTCGAAAAATTTAATCCATTATATTTTTGCCCTACTCTGATGGAATCAGATATCATGATTACCTGTAACCGAGATTAACAAGTAATTGATTACATACCAATAATTATCTGCACTCCATTACAGCTGCAATCGATTTCTATAATCGAGCTCTGATAAAACCTGTTAGAATTTTAAGCATTCCAAGTAATAGTGAGAAAGATAATTTTATTGATTTGCCAGAGTTTAGACACACTATCGTTTGAATAAAAGAAATATTTATTTATTTGTAATAGTGATAAAATCGTTTAAAAAAATTAAAAAAATCAATATCAAAGAAGAAATTTATACATTGTGTTACCACTTTTATTATGAACATTAATTTTAATTACTTTTTATTAATTAAGAATGCAATTGTTTAAATAATAATTATTAATTTAAATTTTATGAATTGAAAATTAAATATTTCGTACAATCTGTGATGCTTGTCAGCCCTGTTTAAAATTTATCACAGTTCTTCAATTATTTCCTATACTTATTCCGTCCGGATAGCCGTAAAAGACCTCAATAACTATATTAGGTACATATCACTTGATTAAAAACTTCATTCGCTTTAAAAATATAGAAATTGGAATCGCTCAAGTTCAAGCGCTCACAAATAGGCTCCCATTTTCCTAACTTGTCAGACGTGTAAGAGAAGTTGCCCACGAAAAGGGAGATTCTTTAATTTATTAAATTAATTTTTATGAATTGAAAATTAAATATTTTGTACAATCTGTGATGCTTGTCAGCCCTGTTTAAAATTTATCACAGTTCTTCAATTATTTCCTATACTTATTCCGTCCGGATAGCCGTAAAAGACCTCAATAACTATATTAGGTACATATCACTTGATTAAAAACTTCATTCGCTTTAAAAATATAGAAATTGGAATCGCTCAAGTTCAAGCGCTCACAAATAGGCTCCCATTTTCCTAACTTGTCAGACGTGTAAGAGAAGTTGCCCACGAAAAGGGAGATTCTTTAATTTATTAAATTAATTTTTATGAATTGAAAATTAAATATTTCGTACAATCTGTGATGCTTGTCAGCCCTGTTTAAAATTTATCACAGTTCTTCAATTATTTCCTATACTTATTCCGTCCGGATAGCCGTAAAAGACCTCAATAACTATATTAGGTACATATCACTTGATTAAAAACTTCATTCGCTTTAAAAATATAGAAATTGGAATCGCTCAAGTTCAAGCGCTCACAAATAGGCTCCCATTTTCCTAACTTGTCAGACGTGTAAGAGAAGTTGCCCACGAAAAGGGAGATTCTTTAATTTATTAAATTAATTTTTTTAATCATCCTAAATCGAGTTTTAATTAAAACAAAACAAATATTAGATTTTCTATTACATTTTATAAAATAAAACTAATATAAATATTTTATTCTTTTCTTAAGAATTAATGTAACGTCTCACTTTTTATTTCAATACAAATGTAAAACTCATTCATTTACTGATGCAACAAAATCAAAAAAGGAAATTTAAAGAATCAAAGGAATTCAAAGAAAATGTCATGCAAAAAAATAACTTTTAGAATATTTTTTATTTTTTTATTATTTTATTTAATAATAGAGGGAAAATTTTGAATTGTAAGGTATGTAATTTTTACATAATTTAAAAGAATGCAAATTTACTTGGCAATGTACAAAATTTGAGTAAAATCAGTCGAATAGTTCCTTAGAAATCCTATTTTAAAAATATGACTTTCCTAAAATTTAATTTCTCATGAACTAATGGACCGGTTTTGCTCAAATTTTATATTTTGCCATTTAAAATTACATTCTCTGAAATGATGCAAGAAATTATATCCTTTAAAGTTCAAATTTTTTCCCACAAATATAAAATAAAGTAAGAAAAAAATTATTTCCTAAAAGCTATTATTTGCATGGGATTATGTTGGATAAAAAGAGAAAATAGTGCGTGTAGTCCCTCCGCGCGGAAGAAATGAAACTTCGTAATGTGGAAATGAAAATAGGAAGGGGTAAAAATAGATTTTTAGTGAAATCATACTGTTTCTTTAAGACAAACTTTATTAACATTGCTTACAATTCACAATTGAACGCATCTTTTAATTATCATTTTCTACGCGCATGCGTTCGAGTGCCACACATTCACTCTCGCTCTGTCTCTTTCTATTCCCCCTCCATGGTAGCGTTAAACGTTTAACGCAACCTTGTAGGAAGTCGCATTAGAAGTTTCACTTATAAAATAAAAACCGGCAAAAATAAAAAAATAAAAACATAGAAAAATAAGTATCTAAAGCAGAGTATCTATGTGCATCAAAGTATTTTTTAAATTGTATTTAATAAAAAAAATATACTTATTAACTTTTTAAATACAATACTTTGCTTCATTTAAAAATTTTTTCGCTTTGTAAAAAAATATTAATAATAAAATATATTTTTAAAAAAAAAATTATAATAAGAAATCAGCTTATTTCTAAATGCTCTAAATTTCAGTGAGGTATTCTTGGCGAATTTTAAAAAAAATATCGTTTTGTTTTCTTCAACGCCAATATTATCTACTATGTTTTTCTCTTACCTCGTGCACTCAACGAACGTAAAGAGAAATCTAGTTTCCATGACAACGGTAGCGTTAAACGTTTAACGCAACCTTGTTGGAAGTCGCAGAAGAAGTTTCACTTCAAAAATGTTATAATTGTGTGAAAAAGTTAAAATTCGCTTAAAAAGTTCTCGAGATATGGCGGAACATGCAAAAAGAAAAATTAACATTTAGGGGTCCAAACTTTAGAAACTTTGAGAATTAAGACTTTATCTCCCAGACTGCCGCTATACCCTACATTTTGGAGGTCAAACATCTGATACCGTGGGTAAAAAAAAGCATATTTATTTAGAGAAAGTACATTTTTTGTGTCTGATTTCGCAACTTAAAAAAGAGTCTGCATACATTCATTCATTTATAGGAAGTAACGAATGGAACCATTCCATTTAAGTTCAAAAGATTCGATCATTCGATCAAAAGTTATTCAGAGTGGATAGTTTTTTCTGTTGTGCACCGTACTTATATTTTGAGCTCTGGGGCTCATTTCTGACAAAGTTTCACAAAAGTATATCACATTGTCAAATAATATACTGCCGTTGGGCAAACTATTCAAATTCTATTATTTCTATTTAAACAATAACAATTTTCTATTCAAATAATAATCTATTCATACAATTCTATTCAAATAATATTTCTTTTAGCAGAAAATGTTTTTGAAAGTAAAAACTGTTTGAAAGATTCTTAAGCATTTAAAAATTTGACTTCTCTTCACCGATGTAAAAATTTGCCTGGAACAAAATGAATGTAGGAAGTCTGATTTCCTCTTTCATGCCCGCTATCATTTTCAAAAAACATTCCCATATAAATATTCTTCAGAATGTATTCAAAATTGCTGGTATAATAGCTAAAAAGAAGTTATTCCTCTTCTCAATTTTCCGAATGATCCGAATATTGCATGTTTAAAAATGACATCATTTCTAAAAGCTTGAAGCCATGATCTTACAAATTGTGTTAACAGTTTAGACTTGTAAAATCTTTCCGAAACATTCTCAGCTAACGAAAATATTGTTTGCATAGAGTTAGAATAAAAATGTCTCCATAGTTTTGTTCGATCCCTGAATTTTTACTCACTGGGAATTCTTTTCAATGATTCGCACAATTTAAAAAAGAAAAGAATTAAAAGTTTTGTTATCGGAAATTGTTCAATACTTAAAATTTAAAAAAAAACAAAAAAAAAAAACAATAACTATTTCTCTAATATGTATTCATTACAGTCATCCAGAAATTCAATATAAAATCAAGAATAAAATTATTTATTCACTATGAAAAGAAAATAAACTCATTTTGAAACATTCTAAAATAAAACTATGCTCATCCTGAAAACATTACTTCTTAATCAATTTTTTTAGTTATGTTCTGTCATGAACAGAGTAAATAAATAATATTTAATTTCAACCTCTCTTAAAAGTGAACTTCATGAAATGAAAATAAATGAGACCGTTTGTGACACTTTGTAAGGAGTCGTGAAATTTAATTAAATTTAGGAGACATTTAAATGGAAAATTCAATCAACGTCAGAAACTCTCGGGACTCTCGAGAGCAATAAAAATGCCTTACATTAAACCCAATTCTATAAAACTTTATATATTTTGTAGAAACGTAATTTTTAATTTTGATAGATTTTTAAACTCAGTTGTCATATTGTTTTTAATTTCGCACATTTTTTGGTTGGGATTAAGAATTTTTAACTGGCAATACACATTCAAAATATAGCTGATATATACGTATTTCAAACATGTTCCCATTTAACGCAGATGGGACTCCCTTATATACATATTTTTTCTGGCTCTCTAATAATTACAAGCAAAAATATATTTTGATATTTTTAAATTATAAAAAACAGTCTCATAGTTACAAAAAAAAATCTATTAAATTATTGGAATTATATTTGTCTTAAAATATAAAATCCGCAAAAAAAAAAAGGAAGTTAGAATTTTTTCATTAATAATGTATCTGTAATAATAATTGATTTTTTTAATTAAAGAAATTTAAAAGATGTATAATTGTTTCTGTTAGACCAAAATAAAAGCAAATGAGTGAAAATTTGAAAAATTATTGTTCGTAAAAGAGTAGCGTTAGAAAACTTTTACGTTTAACGCAGAAACCACTGTTTCATCCTGAATTTCGCCACCATAAATTATTAAAATGCTAAATATGATATAATGTTCTTCACTTATTTTGCACTATATTTATACAAAATAATGAAAAAAGTATGAAAAATATGTTTAATAAAATATCTCCGTCAAAGTATTAACTAAACCATTATTATTTTACGAAATTCTCCAAACAAAGGTTTGGTCGATATTTTCTTATACTACCAAAATCTATTTGTACCTTATCGTGTTTTTAAGAGAAAATTCTATAATGTGCTTCGGTCTTTCAAAAAATGAATTTATTTGATAAACAAAGAAGTTTCTCATTATTTCAGATACATAATTTTCTTCATTTTCTTCCTGGTTAATTAACTCGGGAACTTCTTTCAAAATGAGCTGATATCGTTGTCACGACAACCCATTTGGATTCAACTATTGGATCGTCAAGAAAGTTCGCGCCGGTTTTTGATGGGCAGAGCTCCCAAAGGAACTCCCATTTAAAAATAAAAAAAATTAAAAAAAAACAAGAAATATAATTTATAGTATAAATTTTGCTACCACTTGAATAGTTGTGTCCGACTTCTTACCGATTTCCACAGATTGTACGATTGTTGAATATCGGCACGAATTTTCCTGATGACCCAATAGTATCGCTTGAGCCGTGGTGGCTTAGGGGATAGAGTGATCACTTCCTAATGAGGTGAGCCGGGTTCGAATCGCAGCAATGGCTGGTGGTTGATACGAATTCCGCACCCGGATCGCACTGACCACAGTGATGATGAAAGATCATTCTCAGTGGCAACCGGATCATGGGTAACAGTCCCCTTGCCGTCAGACTAACCATACGAGGTCTTCATGGTTTTCCTCTCCATGTAACGCAAATGCGGATTAGTTTCATGAAAAAAGTTCACCACAAAGGAAAATTTCTCCCACTGCTCGATTCAGGAGTTCCCTTGTCTTCTGAATTGGGTTCGAAATGAAGAGTCGAAGCTCAAAAAATGAGGTCGGCTGTTTAACAACGGTTATAAAATAAAACGAGATCGTCATTAATAGATTGTGAGACAAGAAGCGCACTCACCATTTTGAAGTATTCAAGTTCGGAAAAAGTGCAGAGGGACACATCTTAAACAGATTGAGAAATGCATAGAAACTCGTGTCCATAAATACTCACTGAGAAAATCTCCCCGTTATGAATTGGCTGTTCATGCGCCTTTGAAACTGTACTTATTGATGGTTTGAAATTACTCTAATTTAACTTAAATTGACACATTAAATACAGATATACGTTATATAAAATACAACAGAACCTCGATGGATCATTTCTCAAGGAACCATTATACATTACAAACGATAGATAGGGGAAAACGACGAATGCGGGTCACGTTATTTTAAAGATTTAAAAATATATGAAAAATGAGGAAAAATAATAAATCTCATAAAAAAAAACTAGTTTAATAATTAGTAAAAAACGTTTCATTGGAAGAATTGTGTACTAAAGGGGCAACTTTGGCGATGCAAAAGAAGGATGAACAGAACATATTTATTTATTTAAAATATTTGTAAATTTTGGTTTGAACACAATAGTTTCGACTTAGCAATCAATTTTTGACAATTGGATTTTTGCACTTCAAAAATAAGAAAGCCTAACGTACCGACACATGTGACCTATGACGTCTGCGTTAGTTAATCTTTATCAGCTAAATGGCGCATTAAAATTGAGCTAAGTTTCTCTACATAAGTTAGAATGTTAATTCATTCCGAATTCCTACCTTGGGGTGATGGTTACTTATATTGGTTACCATCAAAAAATAGAATGGTTCATGATGGAGATTATTGATGGTTACCATCAAGATTATGTTGGTTCATCAATGGAAAACTGTGAAATATTTTGACTTGGGTAGGTATTATTAACGTGATAAGAGATGAGATTCTCAAAACTAGACGATACATGCGAGGAAACGAAAGATGCGGGATCGACCGGAATTTGATTTTCTTAAATTTAATTATAACCGAAATAAATTTGAAAACTCATTTTGTATCTTAAAATAGTTGCAAAATATTGATTCGTATTTACTGGGTGTGGACAAAAAAGCTATTTTTATTATTAAAAATAAATTAATTAACAAAATAGAACAAAAAAGTTGAAAATGTAGAGAAAACATGGAAAAAATGACAAAATAATGAAAAAGGAGAAAAAGGAACAAAAATCCGGAAAAAAAGATCTCTTCGTCAGCTCCTACGATTATGTTCGCAAAAAAGAATCTAATATTATAACCGAAGCACTATTGTATATCAATACAATAGACTCTTAAAAAAAACTTTTGAAACTAAATAGAGTAGAACACATTAAGTAATAAATATTAAGTAACACGTCAAAACCGAAAATAAAATTTAAAGAAAAAACTAAATATAAAACGAAATCTATTAAGCGAGTACAACTGAATTTAACTAACTTAGGTAAACTGGAAAATGTTCAAGAATTATTTAAAATATTTTCGTAATAAGATGCCAGATTATAAAATATGAAAACAGAAGCGCATATTGTGGTAAAAGCGTAAATAGAGGGATTTTGGTTAGCTTAACTTGCAGCTTATGTGCAGTAAATAAAACTTATTGATTTTCTTAATATATATATATATATACATATATATATATATATATATATATATATATATATTATATATATATATATATATATATATATATATATATATATATATATATATATATATATATATATATATATATATATATATATATATATATAAAGAGAGAGAGAGAATTTGCCTTTTTTATTAAGAAGCATTTATAAGCAGAGATGCGTTTAATAGTGTATTTTATACAAAAATAATAATCTCCTTCTTCTAAAAATAATATTTTTCCGTACTGTCAGAGAGAAAACCGCTAAAAGGCGAAGCGCTTAGTTAATTTGATAATACATTTAAAAAGAGTTGAGAAAACTTCAGTTAAAATAGATTAATTTCGAATGACTTGGAACAGTGAATTCAATTTCACGCGAACACACCTCGCTCGTCATATTAACAATTTAATAAGAAGGACGAAGTGAGCTCAAAGCCATTTGAGGTTATGCGAAGTGTCTTTCCACCTGATTTACGAAAGTTTTAACTCAGAATTGACACTTGAACACCTCTTCCGGAGATTAAATTTCTGCCAATGTAAACTCAAAATCTGAAATGAAATACCCCGTCTCTAGACATTAACTCAGGGTAAATATTTTGGTAGAAACTGACAGGTTTCGAGAGTTTTAAAATTTGCCATTTAAATTCGTTTTCTGCAAAGTGGCTGGTAGATGGCGCTTTACTTGAGACCTGAAAGAGGAGAACACTTATTGAGATGATCACGTCTAATTTTAATAATCATATTTTGGAGGAATTGAAATTGGAGCGATAACATCGCCTTGTACTCGAGTTGATGAAGTTTGCAGAGAAATTATGTTTGAACGAGTCAACATAGCGACAGCTAATTTCGTTTTATTTATCCAATTATATTTATCCGTGTGTGAATGTCAGTTAAGGGAAACAAAATCAGCAATTTGAAGTGACAATTATAAACGTAAGAAAGTTGTAAGCGAAATGAACTGTAGAAGATGTGGAAATTATTATTCATTTTATTCCATTTTCCCCAGTAATCTGATGCTTAATATTTTCTCTATACAGTAGTATCTTTCGAAACAAGTAAGACACAAGAATATAATCCAATCAAATTTGGCAATGGAAGGTGTGTGTGTGTGGGGGGGGGGGGTTCCATTATATGGTTCTTTTTTTTCTGATAAAACTAAACCAGTACAATTTTGCAATTAGCATATTTTGAAAGGTCGTTTAGTTTTGAAAATTTGTCTGTTTTTAGATTTTGGACAAATATCTTTGTTTTTGCGTAGCAGAAATTTTTTTAAGGCTATCTAAATTGGTTTATATTCATTTAAATATTAAAAGACCTAAAAACAGATAAATGTTAAGTTACTTATTAAAACCGTAAATCGCATCCATTTGTGACGTTACAGTTTTAGAAAAGATCTATAAAAGTTCTAAAAATTATTATTTCTCCTCATCTATTTAAATCTTTATTATCAATCTCTTTTAAAACATATATTATTGTCGAACGCTATTCTATCATCAAAAGTTTGATAGTAAGAAAAAAACCATCAAGGAAAAGAAATTGAATATTTTGTGAAATCCAAGATGGCGAACGAAGAGGCCTCTTAATGGCCTCTACCGCCCATCGCTTAAAGTAATTAATTGTTTAAATTAAGTGTCTAAACAAAAACTAATAATATAATTATTAAATTTTTCCTAATAATAATAATTATTATTTTTATTATTTTTATTATATTAGAATAATTATTGTTTTGTTAAGGTTAACTGATAATAATAATTATTTAACCTAAAATACAAGATGGCGAAAGCAGAGACCTCTACCATCATCGCTTAAAGTAATTAATCATTTAAAATAATTGTTGAAACAAAAAATCTTTTATTTCATTCTACAATGAAAAATAAAATGACTAAAATTCTTTCATTTCACTAATCGGATTTTTTAGCTAAAGTTCCACGCTGAACAAATAACAAACCTTACAATAATCGACCGGAAATTAGACTTTGATGGTACAGAGAAAGAAAACATATTTTTATGGGGGGGAGGGTTGATCCCCCACAATTCTAGTTTCATTTTTAAAAATCTTGTTTAATAGTACAAGATGAAATGTGTGGATAACCCCTTATCGTTTATTACTTAGAAAAATGCTTAAAACTTTTTAAATTTTTAAGATATTCAACTAACGCTTTTATTATTAGTTGCCAAATACGATTCACTAAAAAATTCTGAAAAAACTGCTTTAAGTTTTTTTTGAACATACGCAGTATAAAAGAACTAGTTTAAATATTCATATCTTGCACAGCTTAAAACGAATTTTTTCAAAACTTTAAATCAACAATTTTGAAATTAATCTTACATTTCTCCAAAAATTTTGTATAATTCCATTCAATATTTATGAATTTATAACAAATGCTTAAAACTTTTTAAGATATTCAACTAACGCTTTTATCATTAGTTAGTTGCCAAATACGATTCACTAAAAAATTCTGAAAAAACTGAACATACGCAGTATAAAAGAACTAGTTTAAATATTCATATCTTGCACAGCTTAAAACGAATTTTTTCAAAACTTTAAATCAACAATTTTGAAATTAATCTTACATTTCTCCAAAAATTTTGTATAATTCCATTCAATATTTATGAATTTATAACAAAAAAAGTAAGGAGAAATTTTTTTTTTATAAAAAATCTATATCTGAATTAAGATTCACTCTAAGTTTATAAAATTATATGCAATTATTAATATATCCTTCTCACAGTTGGCCAGACAGCCCAATGTGGGCCATTGCCTTCCTCTGAATATTTCTTCATAACGACTTCCGATTTATCTCTTTGATCAACAACTCTTTTCATTGATTGCAAGAAAATCAGACTCCACCGAATCAGCCCATCTCAACCGCGGACTTCCCCGCTTTCTTGTTCGAGTGGGTCTAAAAAGCAGTATCCTTTTTATTGTATTGTCATCACTCACTCGAATCACGTGGGCCATCCAATTTATTCTATTTATTTTTATGAATTTAATAATATCGAGTTGTTTATAAATCTTGTGCAGTTCAAAGTCCTCCTTCTCCAATTATTTTTTTCATTTAATAGCCATCACGTAAACTCCGCAAATATATATATATATATATATATATATATATATATATATATATATATATATATATATATATATATATATATATATATATATATATATATATATATATATATATATATACGTATATATATTAAATAAGTAGGCAATACGAATGAAAAGTACAATTGTATTATTATTTATTTCTGTAAGGTTGGGAAAGACACTTTCTTGTTTAGAAGTTTAGAAGTCTTGTTACCGTATACAATACCGTATAGGTATTGTATATGGAGCTTCATTGTATTTTACAAGATGTTCCTCTTATCCTTAACATAAATCGCAAGGTTGTTACATACATAACAGTCATTATGTGTGAAGTTCGTTATATAAGTATTTCAGATGTATACATTACATTTTACATGTATACATTACATACAGAACATTTTTTAGGAAAAAACCTTTTTCAAAAGTTTTTATTAGCAAGTAATGAAGTTTTGTCGAAAAATCAGTCTAAAACAATTTAAAATTGGATATTTCTAAAATGTGATTTAACCGCTCTGTCCGACACGTAGCATGATATTAACTATAGTAAGCGCGAAAAAAAAATGTTTTGTGAAACTATATTAAAACTATCCTTGTACTTCAAGGGTATACCTAACATAATTTTATTTATATTCTTAAAACGACCTGTATGATATTAATCCAATGGCATCAGCTCACAAATAAGACTTGTCGTGCATTTATTTTGATTAAATAGAAAGTGGAGGCGGCCGGGATAGCCTGGTTAGCAGAGCGTAGGACTCACGTTTGTGAGAACGGGAGTTCGAATCCAGCCGGCAGAAGACTACCCGTGAAGTAAACGGTGACTGGTGCACATTAAATCTGTCTAGCCACAAAGTCCTCCATGTTCCCATAACAATTCAATACCTCTGGGGTTACTGAATTGGAGATGGATAGTTCTCTGGTTCAGGTCAAAATGACGAATCTGTGGGCGAATGAATGGATGTATGAATGGGTCCACCCTATAAAACGGGTGTGACGAATGGGTGTGGCAGAAGTCAAATTCTTAGCCATAGATGGCCCCACAGGGGAAAAAAAAAGAAAAATCGCACCCCCTCTGCCTTAATGTCGGACGACAGCATAAACAACAGAAAGTGGAGGCAAAATGTTTTTTTCCATTTCAACAAAAGATAATGTATTGATAACTGCATCACATCCTATAAATGATAATGTAGGTAGATATAAAACAGCCAATCCACTGAATGAAAAATAAATAAGTAATGAAAAACTTATTTTATTTTAGAGATTAAAATAAGTCGGTATCCAATGATTTAAAATCTGCCTCAATAATTCTTTTTTTAAATGAAAGTTAAATATTTATTTAATCCCCAAATGGAAAAGGAAACTTGAATTAATTTCTTACATAAAGAATTCAGCTATAAAAATGATAATATTTTATTCTTCTTTATTTAAAATAGAATTCTTTCATTGAATACGAAACAATAACCAATTACTTTTTCGCAAGAATATGAAAAGTCGGAAAGATTAAAAGCATTTGTTTATTAAAAAAGTCAAAACATTGGAGAGGAATAAAAGTGAATTGAAACAAGAATATGAATAATCCAACCCTCGATCGAAATAGATTGAAGGAGAAAAATGATATGAATCGAAATAAAAATGTTTGGAATGCATTAAATGTAATATCTTCAATAAATATTTTCGTAAAGCGATTACAATTTTAGAGTAATGATTAAATAACTCTCTTAGAAAAGAAGAATATTTAAATCTCACTTTCTACAAATGTAATAAAAAAAAAAGAGATGAATTTTATTGTCTAGAGATGAAAGGATATATTTCTAAGTGCTTGATTAAAATAATTTCTAAAGTAAGATTACAATCTTTGTGTTCGTTATTTAGAATGTTAGTGTATATATATCTGCTTTGTTGATTTATACGATAAAAGAAATGATTTTAATTTTAATATAAATAAACTAATTACTTGGAATTCTAATGTTTCTAGGAGCATATATTTAAATACTACTTTTAATGAAATTAATAGAATTAAAAGAATATGTAGTAATATTTATTTATCCAAAAAACAAATCGATAAACTCTTTCAAAATTTGATAAAAAACAATAGATACCCAACTAAAGTAATAAAATTCTATATAAAATCATTGAGTTAATCGCATATTTTGTAAATATATTTACTAAAAATTTTCTTTATTTATACAATTTTCCCATGTGCAAATCCATTTCGGGTAAATCCGTGGTCAAAAAAATTTTTTACTAATAATTTCTTCCTTAATTTGTATTATTTTTCCTTGTGCAAATCCATTTCAGGCAAATCCTTGGTCAAAATTATTTACTAAAAAATTCCTTTACTAAAAAAATTCCTTTGTTAATTTATAATTTTTTTCCATGTGCAAATCCATTTCGGGCAAATCCGTGGCTAAAATTATTTACTAAAATATTTCTTTATTAATTTATACAATTTTTCCATGTGCAAATCCATTTCTGGCAAATCCGTGGCTAAAATTATTTACTAAAATAAGTTGTTTTTCTTTTTTTCTTTGTTAATTTATATAATTTTTCCATGTGCAAATCCATTTCGGGCAAATCCGTGGGTAAAATTATTTACTAATAAATTTCTTTGTTTAATTATACAGTTTTTCCATGTGTAAATCCATTTCGGGCAAATCCGTGGCTAAAATTATGTGCAAAACTGGCAATTCATGTTTCTTTCTCTTTTCTATTTTATTTATTTATTTTTTTTTCTTCTTAAATAAATATGTATTTTTTTTCTTAAATAAATATTTATTTTCTAAAACTATTTATAGTCAACTTCTTTAAATTATCCAGTATAATATTACCTCGCGTACATCCGTTTTCTGACCCATCCTTGGTAACTAACAAATCAAACGGACTTCAGTAATGCAGCAAGAACGCACTTTAATTCCAATACTTACACTCAATTTGCGCTTTTGTTTTCATAGTTTTCATATTTTGCAATCTGGCAATCTTGTTACGTAAACATTTCAAATCATTCTTGAAAAATTTCCCGTCCATGTATGTTCGTTATTTTTCACTGCTCGCTTTATAGATTTTGTTTTATTCTGCTCTTCCTTTATTTTTTATTTTCTGTTTTTATGTGTTATTTTTACTTATTGTGTTTAATTTTTTTTTTTTGTCGTAATTTGTATAAATTTTTTGAGTGCTCCTCACACTATTGTATTGATATATTTTGCTTTGGCTATATTAATACAATATTAGAAAGCACTCTTTTTCGGATATGGTCGTGTGGGCTGATGAAAGGATTATATCTTTTATTTTCCGTTTTTAAGAAAACTTTATCCTTTTTTTTTATTTAATTTATTTTTTATTTTTTTATTTATTATTAATTAATTCTTTTTCTTTCCCCAGTTGTTTGTCATTAGTATTATTTTCCCCCCTCCTTTTTTCATTTGTCTGTAATTTACCTTTGTTTTTTCTTTATTTTAAACTTATCTTATGAGTTCTATTTACTTGCAGCTTATGCGCAATAAATGATACTTATTGTTTTTCCTAATTTTTTCTGGTTTTTTTGTATTTATTTATTTTGCTGTATATATATATATATATATATATATATATATATATATATATATATAAAAGTTCAAAAAGAAGATAAAACAAAGGAAAATTACAGACAAATAAAAGAGTGAAAAAAAGAAAATTATTAAAAAAAAAAAAAAAAAAAAAAAAAAATAGAATTCTTTTAAAAAAGCCAGAAAAAAAGATATAATCTTTTCATCAGCCCACACGATTATATCTGCAAAAAAGAGTGCTTTCTAATTATGTATTAATATAGCCAAAGCAAAAATATATCAATACAATAGTGTGAGGAGAACTCAAAACATTTTTTCAAAAATTACAGAAAATAAAATAGAACACAATAAGTAAAAATAACACGTAAAACAGAAAGTAAAATATAAAGAAAAATGAGAATAGAACATAAAACATAATCTATAAAGCGAGTAGCGAAATTAAATGAACTTACATGAACGGGAAATTTTTCAAGAATGATTTGAAATATTTTCGTAACAAGATTGCCAGATTGCAAAATATGAAAACAAAAGCGCAAAAAGAGAGCGTAACTAGAGGAGTTTTATTTTAAAGTGCGTTCTTGCTGAATTATTGAAGTGCGTTTGATTTGTTAGTTGCCAAAGATGGGCCCGAAAATGGATGTGCGCAAGGTAATATTATACTGGATAATTTAACGAAGTTGACTTTAAATATTTTTAGAAAATAAATATTTATTTAAAAAAAAAATATAAAATGGAAAAGAGAAAGAAGCATGAACTGCCTGTTTTGCACATAATTTTAGCCACGGATTTGCCAGAAATGGATTTGCACATGGAAAAATTGTATAAATTAATAAAGAAAGTTTTTAGTAAATAATTTTGACCACAGATTTGCCCGAAATGGATATGCACATGGAAAAATTATACAAATTAACAAATAAATTTTTAGTAAGTAATTTTGCAAACCGATTTACCCGAAATGGATTTGCATTAGGGAAAGCTATATAAATTAACAAAGAAAATGTTTAGTAAATATATCTACAATATACGATTAACTCAATGATTTTATATAGAATTTTATGATTTTAGTTAGGTATCCACTGTTTATTATCAAATTTTGAAATAGTTTATTGATATGTTTTTTGGATAAATAAATATTACTACATATTTTTTTAATTCATTTCATTAAAAGTGGTGTTTAAATAGATGCTCCTAGAAACATTAGAATTCCAAGTAATAAGTTTATTTATATTAAAATTAAAATCATTTCTTTAATCGTATGAATCTACAAAGCAGATATTTTCTTCTTTTATAATACCCAAATCCAAAAAATTGAAATTATTATTATCATCATGATTACGAAGCAAGATTAATTCCTCGGGGTAAATATCATTAATAAAGATAATTAAATGATCAATATATCTGAAAACATATTTAATACTATATTTTTTATATTTATTTATATATTATATTTTATTTATATTTTATATTTATATATTTTTATATAATAATGCAAGTATATTTTTTTTATAATAATGCAAAAATAAGTTAACTAAGAGCGATGAATAATTAGATCCTTGTGGTATTCCATCAATTTGAAGAAAAATATCCCTTCCATTGTAAAGAAAATTATTAAAAAGACAAAAATTAATTAGAAATTCCCAATAATCAAAATCGCAACAAAGGATATTTTTAAAATCATAGTAATAATTCAAAAGGACATCTTTTAGTTTAGAAAGGGGAATGCTATTGAAGAGATCCTGGAAATCAAAAGGCGCAATAGAATTAATTTTATTATGTTTAATGAATTTTAAAATCGGTTGATTATTAGTGATAATTTAAGAGAAACCTTCTTTAGAAATATTGTTAATAATTTTATTTAAGTAGTCAGAGAAAATGGTGCCAGGTTTAGTTAGGTAAGTATTAGATCCACATGTGATAGTTCTAAATTTTACAGGAGTTTTATGAAATTTAGGACTGATAATTAAGTAAGGAAATTGTATATTGCTAATTTTAATCTCTTATATAAAGCTAAAATTTTTTTAATGACAATATTATATATATATATATATATAAAGCTTCAATTTATCTTTTATGTTAGTTCTTTTCTGTAAATCTTTTTCTTTTCTTTCATTATTCTAATCGAAATGCTTTCTCACACTTTTAAATTCCCATCCTGTCCTTAAATCTATTTTTGACTCAACTATGCATTAATTAAAAGCAAGATATTTTTCCCTTTGCTCTCAGTGTGAATCGCTCGACCTATTTGATAAACCAAATACAATTACTAAGATTTTCCTCTTTCCCTGCCTAAGACCTGTTTTAATCCTTCCACTCGGCAACGACATTATATATATATATATATATATATATATATATATATATATATATATATATATATATATATATATATATATATATATATATATATATATATATATATATATGTTTATATAAACACAAAGGAAAATTATAATATAAAATTGAAAATTTTGTAATGGTCAACGTAAAGGTTCTCTTTAGGAAGCATTCTTTTACGATGGTATATTTCAAATTAATAATAATTATCCTAAGATAAAAATTAATCTTTATAAGGTGTCTATGTAGCTGAAAAACAAAAATGCAATTCATAATGAGTTGGAGATAAGAGGAAGCAGAGAAGAACTTATCGACGTGGAATAAAAGTAAAAAATGATTTAAGAATAGATATACAAATCTAACGGCTATCAAAAAATCCCTAAGAAGAAAAATATATAAAATAGTGCTTATAGTTTGAATCGTATAAAATAATTTTAAAAAATATATTTGGTAAAAAATATATTTCATCGCTGCCTTCTATAAAAAATAATATATATATATAATTTAATTTTTCATTTTTTTGTATGTAACAACTATATTAAAAATACATTTTTCTCTTTCAAAAAAAGAAGTACACAAGTGTTAGAACATATATTTTTAGCTGAATAATTTCAACTGCTTAATGCCAAGAAACAGCCAATATTACAAAGAAATCATCGGGGTTGGTGAGAAAACAGGGGGCTCCTAATTAGATAAAACAAGCCAACTGCACTTTTTAAGTTGGGACGCTAAACAAAATTAATTTCGATTATAAACTACTACATACAGAAGAACTACACGAGAAGTTTTCTGCGAAACCGATTTTTGAACTTAAGGGGAAGTTTTTAAATAATTTCCATCCTGATACAATGCAATAAAATTAAAAAAACAAGCCAACCTACTTTGGTAAGAATATAATTTTGATTAAATAGTTAAAATTTAAAATCACTGGGAAAAGACTGGGAAGATTGCTTCAGTTATGAAAATATTCGATTTTAATATAATAATAAATATATAATATTAAAATATTATTTCGAAAGAATATTCACATTTATTTAAATACGATCGCACTTGATGTTCGCAATAAACTCTGTGAGAGACTGCGCAAATATTGAAGTATTTTACTCGAGTATTTTTTTCATTTACCTTTGGGTACATAATTTTAATAGTTTTTCTCGAAACTCTTTCGTCAAGGAAAATAAAAGAAGAGTTTCTTAGTTTAAGTGGCTTAAACCAAAGCCATCTTGTGTAGAATTATCAGAACACGTGACGCCCTTGGCGACTAAATGTAAAAAGTGGTGATAAATAAATAACAAAAATCGATTAAAAGAAATTAAATTTAGTAACAGACATCTTTCAGTTTGCTTTCTAAAGTGAATGTAGAGAATGGTTTTGTGTTTATTTTGTGTAATACGTCACAAGCTGGTAGTTACGATTGAATAATTAAAGGTGAATTGAGTTTCTACCACTTCTTACATTTTTCGTTACTCTTGGAATCTCTGTAAAACGGAAAAATAATCTTACACTATTTTAAAAATTATGAAGCATTTTTTTTTTAATTGCCAATGTGGCGAGATTTTTCCAGTTAGAATAAAATTATCCAAGCCAAATTATCCAAGCCAATGTCCTATTCTCAACGTTAGCAAATTTTTAAGATCCCAGAAAAGGCAGCGTTCCAGACACTTTTTAAATACTGAAAAAAATTAGACTTCAAACGCTTTTCAATTTTGCAAAACAATGAATTTTCCGAGTGACTACAGTATGGAATCATTTTTTTAAAAAAAGTAGACGAAATTCAGGGAAACAAACTGGTTTATCTGATTTCTATCATCCAAAAATCATTTATAAGTAAATGGAAATATTTTGGATGTTAAAGCAGAGTAACCGAATTCCATACATTAATACCTATAAAATTTATGAAGCGTTTGTCTCCACATTTTAAATTTCTTACAGACTGTTTTTATTTTTATTAAAATGTTGATTCCTTTTCAGACAGCTGTTCATGACCTAACAGTCATGAACAGCTGTTGCAAGCTCAACAGCATCATTACTCATTAAAAAGCGTTATTTATTTTTACGACAGAGTCATTGAATACAGCTTTAAGTAAGATGAATACATCCTTTTGAGAAAAAAATATAAACATTTTTTGGCAGTTCAATAGTGTTCGTACTCTTCCGTTCATCAGTGAGTTTTCTACTTTGTACATAGCTCAAAATAATGGGTACAATGAATGCTTTTCAAAACAAATTTAACATTAAGCCTAATCATAACGGGACGTCAATATCAGTTGGTATCACACAGATATACTCTTCGTATTCAGAACACTTCACTAAAAAGTGGTTTCAAAAATTTGTACAATGTCTATTTTGTTTTATAACCATCCTTGAACAACCGACCCAAATTCTTGGATTTACGACTACTACTATTGTTCAACTCCTTCTCATTTTGAACCCAATCCATTTTACGTTACTACTGTGATCGGCGCGAGTGGAATTTGTATCGACCAGCCATCTCTTGGATTCGAACCCAGGTTACCTCATTGGGACGTAGCCACCACGGCCCTATCATCTTAATTGAATTGGCCATGAAACTAGGAAAACTGCTTTAAAGCGTAGTTTACTACTACAGGTGTATTTTTTGGCTGACGTTTGGAGATTTCGCCTATCGACACGAACTTTTCGGATGACCCATTAAATTCTATTCACCTCCTGATTATATTTACACTGCTGCCGAATTCCGAGAGTGGATTTTCCAAGAGGTAGTAAAACAAATACTGAAAAACAATCTTACCTTAAAATATATTAATACTGGTTGAAATACGCTTTCGTAAAGACTATTCGTGTTTTTATATATTTGTTGTAATTATTTATACGCTACGGTGATCTTTTATAATTATTATTATAATTCAAAAAGGTTAATGGACATACGTAAGTATCACTTTAAATATGAAAATAAATGAACAGCTATGTATTTTTGTAAAATTTTTCTTATTCTTCTGTAACTCTCTACACGTCTAACTTGAGAATAATATTCTTTTTTACTTTCTTAAAGGGAAAGGTACAAATTTTTAAAATCTAATTATTCTGTTGGGAGATAACGGTGCGTGTCTAGGGGGGAGGGTACAACCAGTGAAGAATGATGATGTCAAGTGCAGAGCTTTTCCGAAGTACGCTTTACGAGAATAGCTGTTCCTTTATAAGGGATGGAACATGCTTCCTGAAACTCCAGTGAGAAATTATTCTAGAAACATGAGTTTTGAATATATAGTAAAATTTGCTGGCTTGCTAACTTTTAGGCTTTTCGTAAAATATTTTATGGATTTGTTTGCACTTAAAAGCCAAAGGTTTCGGAAGGTCATTTTGCCAAAATTTTAAAAGCCTCACCGCGAAAGAGCTGAATGAAATACATTTGCAGGCTTATCTGCTCAATTAAAACTTATAAAGCATTGTCTTTTAGAAGGACAGATAGCACGAAGATACATCCAGGGGAACAACGGGTTTCGAACCCACTACCTCCAGTCTTTTCAAAGTCCTTAAAAAGCTTGAACAAAATGGCGTTGCATATAAACTTTTAAATCATTTATATGTAATGGTGTGAAAAATAAGTTTGAATAAATAATTCATTATATATTAACTTATCTACAACTGGATTAAATTTTTTACAGAAAGCATAGAAAGTTGGCAGCTCTGAGTTTGAAATATGTGGGACGATGTCTTTCTGATCTTTGGTAGAAAACTAAAATTTAATGAATATTGTCACAATTTTTTATTTTATTACCTCTATATTGACTGAAAATAGCCATATACCTAAATAGACGACCAGTGTGACCCTTTCTATATTTTTGAGAGTAGATCTAAATTATATAAATAAAATCTCACATTGTAGAAAAAAATATTTAATTAAATATGTATGTACAGTTCAAAAAAATAAATTAATTAACTGACCATACTGAATAACTTTTGATCTAATGATGGGATCTTCACGTTCTAGCACTCCATCTTTAAGATTCGAGGGGGAAACCTCAAATATGTTAATTAATTTGTGCAGACGATATTTTAAGTTACGAAATCAGACCAAAAACGTATTTTCTCTGAATAAACATACCTTATTTTCTACGTATTCGGTTTTCTTACCCCCAAAATATAAGGGAAATGTTTGCAATGGTTTGGTCAGGAGAGCGATTCAAAGCTTGGACCCTCGAGAACTTTTTAAGCGAATTGAAAATTTTTTGCACAGAATCAAAAAATTAGCTTATGCAAAGATATTTCCATGTGCAAAAGTAACGTTTAGTGAATAATTATTATTTCTTTATTATTTATTTCAAATTAGTAAAAAAATCTTTTTAATTGTAAGATACCCAATTTTTATATCATTTTAAAGAATGCAATTTTAATTGGCAAAATACAAAATTTGAGAAAAATCGGCCAAATAGTTCCTGAGAAATCGAATTTTGAAAAACTCGTGAAGATCCGATTATTAGATCAAAAGTTATTGAGGATGGTCTGTTTTTTATTTTTGTCTCTGTAGTAGAGGGCTGATCATTGGAATTTAATGAAATTATTTTTTTCAATTTGAATAACGAAAATGTCTGATAAAGGGGAATTTTTTCAATTATGTTTAGTTGTTCATGTAATTTAGTGTTTACCCTTTATTAAAGAAAGAAAATTATTATAGATACAGTATTAAAATAAATCGTACTATTTTTCAATTAATGAAACTGCAAATTTATGACATTTACAAAGTTATATTCATTTTTATTCGTTCACAAAGTGGATTTTTTGTGGAAATTAATTGTCAGAAATAAATAAGGATAATTAATGCTATTGATTTTTAAATAAATTTTCTTGGAAAAAAAGGCGAAATTCGATTGTCAAAACAACCTTAGAGAATATAATTATCATTATTATAATTTTATAAATCAATGTATTTAAAGAAGTTCAACTAATTCGCCCAATATTGAAACCCACATAATAGACCTATGCGAAAAAAGTTAGGATTTTTTTTTGTTCCTGAAGAATATAGATGGCAGCACTTTATTGGATTTTTTTTAATCATTAAAAGTTTTTGATCTCTTTTTCATGTTTTTCGAAAGAAGACAGCACTATAAAATTTTAAAGATCTGGCAATTTATATTTTATTTTATTTTGATTTGGTTATTCTAACTGTGTGTAACTTTATCTTTATTTATATTTCTTACATGTGTTCTTATGAGTATTTTCAGTGTAATTTTGAGTTGTGTATTTTTGTGGGAATTTTTGATTACATTTTCTTATTTACTGTTTGTCTAAGATAGGTACTCTTCCAGACATTCGTCTGGAGCTGTGGCGGTGACTATGGTAACGAGGTATGATTATTTCAAGTAGGGGTGCGGGGTCCCTCTTTAGGACTGGTTTCGGCGAGAGAAAAGGAAACCTCTTCCTCGAAGCTACCCTCCCTAAAATGCCCTCTTGTTTCCATAGCACCAGACTACCGCAGACTTTGGGGCGGGAAGAGTACCTGTCTTCGAAAAACATTAGTTTATCCATTATGGGGCCTAGGGGCACAGCCAATTTTTGGTTTAATCACTGACAACAGAAAGGCTTCTTCTGTGTTAGCAGACAATGTGTCCCCTGATGAAGTGCTGTTTTTGCATACACATCTTTAAAATTTCGTTTTGCTTGTTTTCAGTTTCTCACTTTTTTTTTATTTAAATTGTTTACATAAGCCAAATTTGGTTTTAACTGCTTTTAGCGCTTTTCCGTCTATATATATATACATTTCTCTTATGCGGCGACCAAAAAAAAGCCTCATTACAACTCCCCGAATGGCAACGTTAGAAAATCGACCAATGATTGCATCTAAAAATGTCAGATGCCAAATCTAGCTGAGATGGCTCAACATATAGCACGTTTAAAAACGGAAACAATAACCAGAGTGAGCATTATCAGGTTGTTCAATTCAGCTGCGGCAATCTCATACTATTAAGCTTGGCAGAAGTGAGTAGTAGATCTCTATTTTAGTATTTTGTCGAAAGCGCTTTTTTTCACGAATTTATATATACAGGTATAATTCTCTTTCGTGGCTCCCAAATTTTGGCTGAAGTACTTTGTACAACTAAATAAGATTCTTTTCACAACACTTAAATATTTACTTTATTTTCTTCATTTATAGAGAAAACAGTCGGCAAGGAATTCTGTTAGGTTAAAAAACATTTCGCTAAAAAAAGAACGAATTTTAAAAGAAATAAAAATAAACAACTTAAAAAATAAAAATGCTGTTGCTAGCCATAGAATTTTTTGAAAGTTAACTTAGCAACATAAATCAAAATGACATAGAAGCGCAACTAGATCAAAATTATGAAACCTGAGAGCTTGACGTAACAAATTCTTCAATTCTCTAAGTGTTGTATCGCCAAATGCCCAAATTAACAATTGCAATTTCAAATTAATATTGAAATGTACAGGTTTAGAATTTTCTACAGTGAAAAGTTTTCGGAACTTCAGTATTCAAAAAAGTATACAAAAGCTAGACGTTAAGAACGTATCCAATGAGCGAGCAAAGCGAGCATTGGATTGCGAAGCAATCCGAAATGAACTGCGAAAGCAGTTCCGGGGGTTGGCGAGTGCCAGCGAGCAGGGGGCTATGCCTCCTAGTTTTAATTTAATATTTTTAGGTTTTTTTTTAATTAAAATTTGCTAAAATCAATTTCATACTTTGATTAGAGCTCAAGTTAGTTTGTTTTTTCCTTTTTCTTTTTAAATTTATTTTGGATAAGTATCAGCTCTGTTGCAATTCAACATTTCTTTTTTGTTGAGTTTTCATGTATTGTAGTTAGTAAAGAAAAAGAGAGACAAAAGAAGGAGAAGGGTCAGAAGTTTATTACAAGACGTTGTCCGTTGAGGAACTGCCACCTGTGGTGTTTCCCGATATCGATCATGAGGTGTGAGTAAGATAAGTGTTCATGCCTCCACAACACTCTGTACTTCACTGTGTTGAGACCGTCTCTCGAAGAACGCTTCTTCGCCATCCTCAGCAACGCCGACCTGCAACAACACAATAAAAACTCATTTCATGGAAGCATTCTGAAAAATATGCTCCTGGAATACCAATTCTGAGAAATGATTCTGAATGTTTAGAAGCCGTGCATGTTTAGGTTCCATAAAGGAAGCGAAGAATACTCAGAATAAGTGCATGCATGAAGCATTAGAATCTCGAAATAAACTAAAAAGATTTTGAATAATTTTCAACACAAAAACTCTGTGACAAGATTTTACGCAGGGCACACCATAGTCAAACCTTTTCATTTTGTTTCTTCATAGCTGTAGACCATGTTTGCATAAATAACAACATTTAGACTATAAATTTCGGCATTATCAAAATTTATAAGCAAAAACTTACACTATTGCTCGTTGCTCTGCTCAGGGCGCTTTCGTTTCTCGTCAAAATCATTATTAGGTGAATTAGAATACATTATTAAGCCAATGAGACTGAAAAATGGTTTTCGAGGAGGCTTTTATATGAAATTAACCCACATTTGCTTTACATGGAGAGGAAAATCGCGAAAACCTCTCACAATTAGCCCGAAAGGGGACTCTAACCCCTGACCGTCTACTGCTGAGGATATTTTACGTCAGCATGGTAGTCGGCGCTAGCCGGGTGTGGAATTCGTATCGACCAGCCATCGCTGGGATTCGAACACGGTTCACTTTATTGGAGGCTCTATCCCCTGAGCCACCACGGCTTCCATGCAAACAGTTTCGCGTTGAGGACAATCCGAGTCGGGGCGAAAATCAGGCGCGTTATGGAGATTGGCTTCCTGCGTCACGTGGTTATTTTCTACTTATCCTTGGAGAGAGGTGTTCTTAACTTCAGTCATGATGTTAATTTCACAACTTTTTTTTCTCTGGCTTGTGACTTCTGTTTTCAGTCAGCGAGTCAATGGAATGTTAGAAAAGAGGAAATATCGCAGGCACAGCATAACTGATAAAAACAAATATAATAAAGAATAAAATGTAGCACCTGATGGCGTTTGGAGATTCAGGTCTGTGTTCATGCTTGATCATGGAGTATCTTGCAAGTGCTTCTGGAGGTCGAATGATATCCAACTTTCGGAACCGTATCCTATAAAAAAGGAATTAAAATAAATCTAAACTGTAAAAAATTTTAGTGTAACGTTACACAAATGATGGAAAGCTACTGTATACCAAAATGGGCGCAGTAAAACATATATATAAATCTTGGTGTCATAAAAAGTAACCCAGTTCTTGGTGTCGTAAAACATCAGGGAAGTTACTTCATTATCGTGCTACGTTTTACGTAAAGTAGTTGTCACCATTTTTGGTTTTCACTAACACTTATGTTTGTAATAACAATAAGATGTAATACACATAAAAACAGTAATATTTACGGTGCAATTAAAAGTAAGAGCAGTTAGTTCAGAACGCAGGAAAACACTAATTCCACAATTTTTTATTTTTCTTATTATTTAATTTAAGAATGAGTCAAACAGTTTTATCGTCATTCCACTATTGCTTATTTTCTTATTGTTTAATTCAACAAAGGGGGAAGCAGTTTTATCATAATTATAAAATTTTATAACAGTTCCATCGCTTACTTTCTTATTATTTAATTCAAAAAGGAGTGAAACAGTTTTATCTGAATTCCTCAATGGTTTATTTTCTTTTTATTTAGTTCAACAAGGACTGTAATATTTTTTATCGTAACAAATTAAAAGATTTAATTCGTGGCAAACTGTTTTTGGAATTAAAATATCTTCATTGAAATAAATTGTAAAAATATCTATATTGCTAGACTAAAGTAGGAAACCTTAATTTGTTAAGCGCGTTTGACGTGTCTACACGTCGGACCAAATCTCTATTGCAGTGTGCATGACGTGTATACTCGTCGTGTAGCCATTGATTATCAAAACTCGAACTATCAATGAAATGCGATATGTTTCCTTCGTATTATTACCAACAAAATTGCCAAGTATTTTATAGTGCGGGCTCAGTAAGGGAAAAAATGCATAATTCATTATTTTAATGATGAAATATAGGCTCCGCCCATACCTTGTATACAATAGTACGAGGGTTACTCTGAAAGTTTTGAGATACGCGCAGACGAGAATTTACAAAAATAAATAAATAAATAAATAAATAAATAACGGTTTAATTTTAAAATACAAAGTATTTTAACACGGCAGATGATTTTTTACTGACTTACTTCAACTTGTTCAGCGTGGAATTAATTGTAAACAGAAGAGAAAATGGAATTGACTCGAGAACATTTTCGCGGTATGATTTTCTACGATTTTAAAGCAGGATTAAATCAAGAAGAATGCGTTCAACGGTTGCAATTAGCGTTTGGTGAAGAATCTCCAGCTCGTGCTACTGTATTCAGATGGTTTAAAGAATTTAGCAGAGGTCGTAATTTTCTTCAGGATGATGAACACACAGGAAGGCCGTCATCGGCAGTAATCCCGGATAATGTGTCTGCCATACGAAAAATGTTAAAGGATGATAATCGCTGTACCAATTATACAGAAGGAACCTAACATTGGATCCGCAGCCATACACAAAATTATAAATGAAAAATTACATATGAAAAAAGTAGTTTGCCGTTGGGTTCCCCATAATCTAACTGAGCACATAAAAGAGGAGCGTGTCTGAATCAGTAAAGAAACTTTTAAATTGCTAAATGATGGTGGCCACCGCATCATTTCTAAAATTGTAACGGGTGATGAAACGTACATACCGTTTTTTGACGTTCCAACGCGTCAAGAAAGCAAAGTATGGGTCTTTGAGGATGATCCCACGCCGACAATGGTGAAAAGACAACGCGCACTGAAAAAAGTGATGTATGCCGCTTTCTTCAGAAGTACGGGGTTGGTCAAAGCCATCAAGTTGGAAGGACAGAAGACAGTAACAGCAAACTGGTATACCACTAAATGTCTTCCAGAAATTCTACAAGAAGTGAATGTTAGGGGACTAATGCTTCACCATGACAATGCATCTTCACATACAGCCGGATTAACGGTTGAGTTTCTTAAACAAAAACAAATTAAAGTGATAGAACATCCACCGTATTCACCTAATCTAGAGATGTGTGATTCTTTAATCTAAAAAAAGAACTTACGTGGACCTCGTATTCATTCAGAAGAAGAGATTGATGTGACTATAAATGCATTTTTTTCATCTATTCCAAGAAATGAATATCTTGAGGCATATAATCTGTGGAAAATTCGACTACAAAAGTGCATTAATGCTGGAGGAGACTACTTTGAACACACTTAAAATTTTGTAAGTGTAACTTTAAAAACCTAGTTGTATCTCAAAAATTTCAGAGTGACCCTCGTATAATAGTAAAATAATCATAATAGGGAAAAAACGACTTTGATTGACTTAATACTTAGAATTTAGCTGAAGAACATAAAAATTGTGGTAAAAAAAATTCAGATCAATGTAGAAAAGAATCTTGTTTTCGTTTTTATCTCATAAGTCCCGGTTATTCTTTGCGCCAACATATAACATATTTTGTAAATGCATAATGCAGCTTTTTCTATGACTAATTCTTCAATACTAAAAGCTTGACTCCGAAATCTGTTTAAATATTTTACATATTTTTAAAAGCACCATTAAAAATGTTTGCTTTTAACACCTAGTTCTTTTTGGAAGTATATTTAAGTCCTTATTGCTTAATCTTTTATTGGTGAAATACAAGTAATGGAAATGGTTAGATATAAAAACAAAAATAAATTTTGAGGTAGCAGCTTTCTCAATGGTAGACGAATTTCGCTCATTAATACTAAGAGCTAGTTTTAAATGTTGATTGGAAAAATATATTTCTTTTTGTATGATACTCGAATGCATAGCATGCACAAACATGTAAATGTTTGTGCAAATTTAATTTGGATAAAACACAACATTTATTACTCTTTCTAAATTTTGAAATTCAAATGTTATGTACATTTCTTGTGAAGGATTGCTGGTTTAGTACATGGTAACTTTAAATAATCATAAAATAGTAAAACATTTCTGTAGGTCCATGTTTCAGACTTAATTTGGTTATATTTAAATTATATTCTTTATTATCACAATTATTATAAAGAATGAAAAATTCAAATAATAGTTTTATTTTAAACCAGAATAAATCTTTAAAAAAAGTTTCATTTTATGGAAATAAATAATGATATATTTCTAGATAAAAATATTACTTTGAAAGTTAAAAATTCAAATGAAAGTGTTCAAAAGTAACAGTGCGCATGCGTCGTCATTGCATCATCCGAACTGTAGGTTAGAATTTCCGATTCTTAAATAAAACAAGTATTACAAAAACTTCGGTTAAATAATGAAATTCTCTTTTATTTATAACTCGAAAAGCATTTCATCAGATCTCTCTGATCATATATCTCAAACATTAACTCACCAACTCAATGCATAATAAAATTTAAAAAAAAAAATAATTCTAAAAAAATGATCAAACAGTAGCGGTCGCCATAGCAATGCATGCAATCACGACGCATGCACAATGTTTACTGTTACTCTTGAACAGAAAGTATAACTTCATGACTAAATAGTGTAGTTTTTATTATACAATCTCACAATGGAAATAATGAATTGGCAATTACAAATGACTAGAGTAAAATAAGAAATAACTAAAGTTTTATTAAGTATGTTTCATAAATCAAGAGGATTCATTGAAATTTTGATAAAACGGGCTGATTTCTAAGAGTTGGAATGGTAAAACTGAAATGAATTGGAATGATAAGGAGTTACCTGTATGCCATATCATCGTCTTCACCACCCCAACCCCAGTATAGGTTAGAGTATCCGTTCACTGCCAGGTAGTGTTCCAGTTTGATGGAAAATACTCCTCCTACCAGTAATGTGTATGGTAATCTGTTTGTACAAAAAACATGATGCATTTAGATATGACTAGAATATTTATAAAATGTCTAGAACAGGCCATAAATTAATTAAAGATTTCACACAATACCCAGACAATAGAATTCCTATTGACTATCAGGTTATTCGATTTAACTGCATTGAATGAAAAATGCATCTAATAAAAATGTCACTCGTCTAGATAACAAAGTGTAATTTTTTTCGGGGCCGGGATAGACAGGTTGGGAGGGCTTTGGGCCAATTACCAAGGGGTCGAGAGTTCGACACAGACCGGCTGAAGACCCCTAGTGCAGTAAATGATGATTTGTGCACGTTATATCTGTCAGGTCACAAAGCCACCCATGTTTCCATACCAAGTCAATACCTCTGCGGTACTGAATCAAAGATGGATCGTTCTCTGGTTCAGGTCAAAATTACGATCTGTGGGTGAATGAATGCATGAATGGATTCCCCCTATAAATGGGATGGGACGTATGTGTGTGGCAGAAGTCAAATTCTTGGACATAGAGGGCACCACTGGAAAACAAGAAGTAACGCACCCCTTTGCTTTAACAGCACCTGACAACAACAGCAACAAAACAATGTACGGCATTCCCAGAACTATTTCTGTATTCAGTGACTCGGGCATGGGTCTCAAACTTCAGGGCTTTATTACAAAAAAGTTCAATCTGTAACCATAGCTCTTACTCATTGATTTTGTTTTTGCTATAACTGAGGCCTTTTTTTTTCCTGCTAATTTCTTACTTGTCTAGTTTAGGCGGAGGCAGGCAATGAATTTTCCGCGAAATGTTAATTTCTTGGTACTTTAAGCTCAATTTTAAGGTCATGCCAAATATACACCTAACAGATGTCTATTCTTTTATTAATTCTCATTGATATGCGTGCATAGAAATACATAACATTGTATTTCACTGCCAATACTAATCGAATTTGATGAAAAATATCCCTTTCTTCGGAGGTTTTTGAATGACTTTTTAACTTTGATCCAAAGGTCATGTCAAAGTAGTTAGAGGATAGTAGTAGTACATCATAAAATAATGGTTGTGATTCACTTGTTTAAGGAAAAGAATTGCCACTTGTAAATTGATGTGTTTATCTCAAAATTTCATATCTGCAGTTTTGACACCTCAAAACTTCGATAAATGTTTTTCTCAAAATTAAAACAAAAACATGTTTAATGATTTTGCATGGATTTACCAAACATATACTAAAAGTTTCAACGAAATCAAATATCATACCCAGTATCTGGCCTCTGGCTTCTGCCAGTATCTGGCAAAAAAAAAAAAAAAAAAAAAAAAAAAAAAAAAAAAAAAAACTGACTTTTAAATCCTAATGTGAGCTAACACCCAAAATCAATTGCCAATCTTTACATTTGCCTATTTGCCTTACTATTACCTATAAATTGGCATTTCTAGCACACATGAAATGATTTTAACGCAATAGCAATCACTGTCCTACACCGACTACGCTTTTCATAGAATTTGGCCATTGCTTACGCAGCTGGTATTCATCGTTATCTGTTCCCAGTTATACATGTTCCTAAAATAGTAGAAGGATTAAAATGAAGAGAAATAAAAATGAACAGTTCTAATGAAGCGACACTTTTATTTTTCACCTTTATGTAAAAAGTGTTTTGCTGTCGAATTAATACTATATCATTAAAAGTTTTATTTTATAACCGGTGTTGAATAGCCGACCCAATTCTGAGTTTATGATGTTAGTTACAAAGATATCAATGTTCAACTTCGTAGCCTTGCAATTTTGAACCCAATACAGAAGAGAAAGGAACTTCTGGATTGGGACAAACAAGTTTTCGTGGAGGACTTGATCGAACTAACCCTCATTTGTGCTATATGGAGAAGAAAGCCAAGTAAATCTCCAACGGCTAACCTGTTGGCAATGAGATTTTAACCCATGATCCGTCTACCACTGAGGATATTTTCCGTCAATATTGTCGTCAGTGTGACCCAGAAGCAGAATTAGAATCGACCCATCGACTCTGAGATCGAACCTGGATCAGCTCATTGGGAGGCGAGCACTCTATCCTCTGAGTCACAATGGCACATCATCAAAAATGTGTTAAATACATTAAAAAAAATTTAAATAAAAAATTTAGCTAAAAATCCAAGAAAGCTGGGATGGATAGAGCGTTCGCCTTCCAATGAGGTGAACCGGGTTCGAATCCGAATTCCGCATTCATACGAATTCCCCATCCGGCTTGCACCGACCACAGTGCGGATGTTAAATATCCTCAGTGGTGGACGGATGATGGGTTAGAGACCCGTTGTCATCAGGCTACCCGTGAGAGGTTCTCGTGGTTTTCCTCTTCATTTAACGCAAATGCGGGTTCGTTCCATCAAAAAGTCCTTCACGAAGAAAACTTTCTCCCAATACTTGATCCAAGAGTTCCCTTGTCTTCTGGATTAGTTTAAAAATGACAAGGCTACAGAATGGATCATTATTATTCGTATACCCAAAACATTGGGTCGGCTGTTCAACGACGATTCCAAAAGAAAAGAGAGTAGAAATCAAAATAAGTAAGCCAAGGAATTTTAAAATATTAAAAATACTGACGTGTAGTTGAATTTGTCGACGGCGACTGAGAGGTGACGTGGTGAAGGGGGACAGGTGTAGAGGTTCCTGTCGTCCTCCGGTATCATGTCGACATCATGGAAGACGAAGCATTGGAAGTCAGAATCTTTCAGAGCCTCCCGCACTCCTGCGTTCATCAGCACACCTTTGTTGAATGTATCATTTCCCCACTACAACACAATTAATATCTTTTGAGTCATAAATAGAATGTTTCCTAGTTCAGTCACTTAAAAAATTCCTCCTCTTCCCTACTGAAGCAATATCTCCCATAAACGAGGATTGGTAATGCCTAAAAATTCTTTTCGACGTAATTTTCATTTCTTTCCAGTGGAAAAAATCATTCACCAAAAAAAAATTTTATACGCCAAATTTACGATTTTGACTCATTTGGCGAGGTGGTGAATACTTAGGGTATCAATACTAAGGGCTAAAGAGAATAGAAGGGCTAGTTCACTCCGCTCTTAGAGCTGAAGCTACGATTTCCCTCCTCATGACGTCACTGTGTACACAGATCTCGGAGATAGCAAGCAAAGATATTATGATAACTTTGCATCTTTCTCTTTGTAAAAATAAGTTAGACTTTTTCAGGTAATTAGGTTTCAAACTTTACGTATTTAACACATTATTTCCGTTCATAAACATAGTTCAAAAAAACTTTCTTTGCCATTATATCAAAAAAATACCATTTTAAACTTATAAAAATATTTTACTAGTTGGCGAAAATGACACTATAAATACTTTGTTTTAAAAAGTTAACTTTAATTATTAGGAAAAATGAAAGCATATACCGACACTTTTTTATCTACATATTCTTTTATTACAATAAGCTGAGTTAAATTTAGAATCCCTGATTTTAAAATATGCCGTTAATAGCAATTTGTTCTTACTTAATCATTAGGAAACATCAACCTTAAACGCTAATTACTGAAACAAAATAATAATTTAGGTTCATAATGACATTAGAAATTTTACAATTGTTTATAGATATTTAAATTTTAGATGATATAATTTATAGATATTTAATTTCAAGAGAATATAATTTTTAAAAAAATCATAAATATTTAGAATAACTACATTAAAAAATATGTTATGAAATTAGGAGAATTTGAACTATACACTATATATTTTATTTATACTTTTTACTTACGTTTTAATTTTCTTTGACTCAATCCATTTTTTAATTTTTTTCACCTGCCTTTCTTTTTGAAGTAACGAGGCGGTTTCTATTTAGATAACGAATTTTTATAAAAGCTCTTAACGATAGAAAAACCATATTGCTGTTTTATATTAACTGTGTCATTTCGGAATCCATTCTTTACATAGTTGTTCATTTACTTTAGGAAACACGCGGAAAATTATATTTTTTCCTTTTGTTTTTCTATCAGAATTTTTGCAAGTTGCAATCTCGCAAATTGGCATTTCGTTAATAGTTTTACATTTTTTTAAATTCACTGCAAAAACTGAGGAAAGTCATTATAGAAAATAACAAATGTCTTGGAATATGTCACAAAAAGAAATACTCCAATATTAGTTTAGAGGTAGTAAGGCCGAACGCTCTGTTCTTGAAGTAAAAGTGCGAGCCAAAGTAGCGTCACTATAGAAAATCGGAGGATTGGCGTGGCGAGAGTTTCTTCAAAGGAGTGAACCAGCCCTTCTATTCTCTTTAGCCCTGATCAATACCTCATAGAACAGAGAAGGTCTTAGCACGGGTGACCATAAACAAGAAATTTGATCCTTTAGTAGTCCAAGCTTTTGTATTTTTCCCCCACTGCGAAGCTTAGTAGCCCTAGCGTAGCGGAATCTTTCTTATTTTTCATACACTGTGCGCAGTTTATGACGTCTGATGGATCCTTGCTGAGGTCTTCTTTCTTCTAGGAGGTGTTGATTGAAGTATAAATATGAATATAGAAACAGTTCCATTTTTAATAATAATTTGTATTTTTGATGAGATGTATGAGTTTCTTTTCTGTATTAGTTTTATGTCTTGCTTGATTTTCTCCTGGACTTTTAAACAAAACCTTCGGGGTACTGAGGAAGGTTTTTAGGCCTTTGCCTTCTTCCTCAATAGAAAAGGTTTTGTTTTTTGGCCACTGGGGCCGGTACCCCCTGAAGACGTCGGCTTCAGTGGTCATATTTTTAATTTTGTTCTTTTCTACATTTATTTCTATTTTTATTCTCTCTTTTTTTGAAAATTCTGCTGCTTTTTAGCGCATTTTTTTAAAAGAAGTTTTGTTCATTTTGTTTTGATATTAACTGTACTCTTTTAGTATTCCATTTTTACTGTTATAATAAGATAGGCAAAATATGAATTATACTTATAATACATATACTAAGCATTAAAGCATTCCTTTAGCAGAAACAAACATCCACATTGTTATATTATAGTCAATGTAAATACCATGTGACGTAGTGTGGGTAACTCGATTCTGAATGGTTGTTGAAACGTGGCATTTGTTTGGATTAGCAGCTGTACTTTTCATTCTATTTCGAGTGAACCAAGCCGGTCAAGTATCAATTCTCTTAAGTGACACGTTCTAAATTCTATCACAAAGATTCTTTCTCAAAAATTTCAATTCTTTCACTATAGATTTACACAGAGACTTATCACAGAGATAGGCATGAAACCATGTGGAATCTAAACTAAATAATTATGCATCGAAGTTGCCAGGTACAGAAAGCAAAAAATATATGCAATGAAGTACGTAAACAAATAATAAATATAAGTTAAGTTACAGAAGTAGGCGAGAAAAAATTGTATTTCAACTCATTCGATATGGCTCTGTATCTAATTAACTTATCGTTCATTAACATTCTAACTTATGTAGAGGTAAACTTTACTATGCCAATTTGCTGATAATGATTAGCTGGTGCTGACGTCATAGGTCACATGTGTGGGAGATCTTCTTATTGAAGTATCCAATAGTGAATAGATTTAATAATTATTTAGAAAATTTTTTTTAAAAAAGAAGAGTTTTATCTAAGCACATTGCAATACGACATTAAATGGCAGTTTCAAAAATATTTTAACTATGCAAACCACGCAAAATAAATAATTAATGAAAAGAAACTAACATTAATGATTGAAAAAAGTATCAAATTCTTGTACGTAAAACTTTAAAATTAGGAAAAAACACGCAAAAAATTAAAGTTATTTAATGTTTATATGCACTTCAACATAAAACAATTAATTAAATACACATAAAAATATTACTAAATAGATATAAAATTAAATATTCATACAACATGATTTCACTTGACTACTATACGCTGTCATAAATACAGCCATACATGCGAATGTAAACATCCGTGTACCTACATGTTCCTGACTGTATTATTTTTAAATATTAAGTAAATATAAGTCTATACTTGCTTAAATGCTTTGCTATTTTTACCTGTATACTCTGTTCAATTATGGTTTTCAAAATTGTATTACTTTTCATGCATTAAATCTTATTTTATCATGTATTTTCATGCATTAAATCTTATTTTATCATGTATTTTCATGTATTAAATCGTATTTTATCATGTATTTTTCTGCATTAAATCTTATTTATTACTTTTCATAGATTATATTAAATCTTATCTTCTACATTTAATTTTCAATTGGGGTTCCGGAACACGAATAACACTTTTGTTTTATTAAACTGTTATTCACAAAAAAAGCTCTCACATGAATGCTTGCAGGGAACACCCAGATAAAGTCCTATATTGCATTGATGTTTCGTTTGATTTATTTAAATAAACTATTTCAGTTTAATTTCTATTTCTATTTTAAGTTAATTACAACTTTCTAATCTTTTTATAAAGTTGATTTTTTCCCACTGAACTTTTCAGATGCACCTTTTATAATTATAACACAATTTAAATGATCATAAAGACAAATTATAAACGAACTTTTACGAAAATGCTTCCTTCAGTCCATTTTCTATTTTTGTTGTAAATGTTACCGTGAATGACCGAAATAAAGCGAATATCGACATTCACTGGTGAATGTCGGCAATCACATTGTCGCTTTGGTGAATGTCCGACATATTTGTTATACATCCATTTGTACGTTGATATTATTATATTTATTCAATATTTTAATTTCTGTTGAAGATAGATTAGGAGAAACATGAATGTTCGGCATGCTGGGCACTTGATCTTAAAAACATTGATGTTGAACATACGGGGCAGTGGCAGACATATACATTCAACAACTACACATTTCGGTCATTCACAGTAACATAGATTAAAAATTCAATTGTCTCTATAATAGTTATAGAGATAGATACCTGTTCAACGACGTACACCCTGTATTCCAGGAGTTGCCTCTGAAGTAGAGGATGTAGGGTATAGAGGAGGGTGGTGAGATGTTCTAGTCTATCCCTATAAGGGATAATGATAGCTACCCTGAAGAGAGGGGCGCAGTGATGGGGCGTCCACGAGCCCCGTCCCCTCATGTAAGGGCTCCGGCGCAACAAGTCTTCGACGTCCGTCCGGTTATGGAAAGACACATCGACCCGAAGTCTGCCGGCTGCAAAGGTGAAAGAAACTTCATAAATTCATTTTAAATTATAAAGATCCGTAATAACAGATGAAATTGTCGCTATAGAGAGATTATTATTTATAACAAATACACATTGGCTAAATAGTCCTTAGAAACTGAAGCAGTAAGATATTACTTAGTTTAAAACTTGATTCGCTTAGCTATTTGTTTTAAGTGCTTAAAAACAGGCGCTCATTTACAAGACTTGAGAAACGGTAAGGAAAGCTTTGTATTTTATATAAAAACTCCTGAAACTTTTAAACTAAAATGTTCTATTGATTTGTGTAAGGTTTCATTGAATCCAGTGTTAACAAAGGAAACAATGTTTCACTTTCTTTGATATGCGTACAAATTTGTACTGTTTTGTTCGTATGACTTTTAAACTATTAGTCTGATGGTTCCCTTCAACTTAGCGTGAAAAAATGTCTTCATTTTCCACCTCAAATCACCCCTAAAAAAAGAGGGAAGTGAATAGAGTTTTCAGATATCATTTATAAAAGTATAAAAAAAGCTTTGTATTTAAAAAATTTCGGCAAGCATGTAACGGATATTTTACTAATGACATTTTTTGGGGCTACAGTTTTGATACATCATGCATAAAGTCAAAAAAAAAGAAATTCAAAATTGGACATAATATAAACACTTAAATGTGTAAGTAAATAAATCTCATTCTAAAAAAGATATTTTTTCAACTATTGTTCATTTATGCCACTCAACCACAAAATAATTTTCATAAGCTTTATTTTACAGATTTTTTTTACATATTTCGAACATAAGTAGTTGATTTGGCTTTTCATAGGAAGTTTATATCAAAGTTCTGTTCATAACAGTTACCAGAGAAATTATTTTTTATCAAATGCAAGCTTTTCATCAGATACCCAAGTAATACCCAATTACCAAGATTAATATCAAGATTTCGGTATTAATTTTTCCAAAGAAAAATTTTAATTTTACTGAACTACAATGATTTTTAATTTTGCCTTCACTAATGAAAATTAGCATATTATTGGCCAAAGATAAATTCAAATTAATCTAAATGTTATTTAGAATCTTTACGCAATCGCAACAGTTATAAAAAAAAGCATATTACTCTCTAAAAGTTGGTATGTAATACGGCAAAAGAAATATAACGATGAAACAATGGAGATAATTTTTTTCCCCTTTAACAACGTTGGAGTATCACTCGTGGGATAAGTCAGCCCATTTTGAAAAGCAAACAAAATGAAGATATAAAATCTTGAAAGAAGTGAGTTTCCTCTCAATTGAGAATCGTAACACGTTCTTGGATAATTTTTAAATCGAATTTATACCCAAAACAAATGGGAGTTTCTAGCTTTTTTTTTCTTCTTCTTAACTCAGTTCTTCGTGCTCTTGTAAGTTTAGCCTTTTATCTCGCCTAACTAGGCTATGTATGACCTTTCACTTATGGCCACTTTTATATGTTTAACACAAAAAATGTCGAATTTACCCTTTGATTTTTTGGTAGATAATATCAAGTTTTAGAATAATTTTTAATAGATTTAATAGCGTAAAACAATTTCTAAGTTCAGACTTAGAAATCATTACTTTTATAAGACATACCACATAGCAAAATTTTATAATTGCAAGAACTCGATATGAATTTCAATATGTAACTTAAAAACAGAATAGCTGAATTCTAGTTGAAATTTATCATTCAAAATTAAAAAATATTTATCAAGAAAACAATTAAAGAAATTTGTTAATAATCAGCACAAATTATACTATTTCAAGTAAATCATTTATTGTTGTTTTTCGACTTATATAGATACAGAAATATATACTATTCTATAAAGAAGAATAATATTCTATAACTATTACAGTTCTGTACGTTCACATTTATTCATTGGAATGAAGTAAGCAATATTGACTTCACTTTAATTTATAATGAAATGAAGACAACAAAAAAAAAAAAAAAAATATTATTTTACCGTAATACACACATCTGTAACAGTATGCAATCATGAAATCGGAAGTTATCGGTTGCAAGTTTGTTGATAATAGAAAGGTAAAAATTATTGTGAAATCGTTCTGTTTCAGAAAGATTTACCAATGTTCTGGGTCGTTTTTTCAAGTTCTGCCTTTTCCTTAACGAAATTTAGCTTCTTATTTGCCACTAAAAATATGTCTTCCTACTCTACCAATGATTTTGATAGAACTAAATGAAAACTTAATAAATAAAAGCCTGAAAATATACTCTCCGCAAGAGGGTGTATTCAAGTGTTGCGATCGCGAATTGTTTTCAATGTAAATATTTTTGTTTCCATAATTCATTAATTCTCAAGCATTATCGGTGCATTGGCGGTTGTTGCTCCTTGCGTTGGTATAGTTCGACTTTACAACAACGTTCTGTACAACGTTCTGTACTGTACATCATTCATTCAACTTAATTTAATAGTATTACGTTTTTAATTTTGTTTGTTTCCTAAATTAAGAGGATTGTTTTTATTTTTATAATAAGAATAGCGTAATTCTGCATTACATTTTAAGATAAAGTTATTTAAATCGGTGTCCGATCTTATTAAGCATTTTATAATTATTATTTTGTTTTGTAGCAAATTACATTAATATAACGGTTAAACAGTTAAATAGTTTCGTTAAATGATTTAGACTTCAGTTTCATCCTCAAAGTGATGAATACAAAAATTGTATTTAGAATACAACCGTCTGTTTGGTAATTAAAAATATTTAATTACGGTTGTGAACTCACCAAATTTGCTATAACTATATACTTTTATTTTAAATGTTATTTCAAAAAATTATTACTTAAAAAAATTATTTATGTTCACTCTTAATAGTATCACAATATCAATAGATCTTAATAGTATCACAAGGAAAATATTCGGACGCTGGAAGTGAAGGCACAAATGTTCTTTTTATATATTTTATAGTACATATATTTTTTGTTGAATAATTGGGTGGTTCCTAGAATAGCCCACCCCTTGGCGATTTTTTAAAAATCTCGCCAAGCAAGTTTTTGAAATAATCTTATCAAGTTTTGAAACCTAGTTTACAGAAACTACGTTTCTGGAACATATTTCAGGCTGATTATTTTGAATGCTCAATCACACCACCTAAATTCTTAAACCTGATTGGTTATTCGATATGTGACGTGAATATTAGATCTCGTTGAAAAAAGAGGCAAAAGGATTTATTTTTTCGCCATTTTTGCTTCTGATCTCTTGCTGTTAGAATCATTGTTATTATTTATTTTTTTAACAGTAGCCCCCCCCCCCCCCAATTTACAGCATAAAATATGTAAAGCATTGCAAGTTGTCAATCCACTTCCAATCAAAAGTTTTACATCTTGATAATTATTTTTAAGAAAATGTCTAATTATATTCAAATAGCAATTTAATTGCATCAAACTCGGATTCAACGAATCGAATCGGATGTTACTTTCGCTTAATAGTTAATGAAATGTTATTTTCTGAGCCTTTTCCAGTGCTCTTTTATCCGCTATATCGATATAGCACTACACACTGTTAGTTGCTTATCTGCGTTTCACAATGAACTGGCTACTCTTCTCAAGGTCACTTTCTTCCCGAAAAAGTGACCTCACGTTGAAGTGACCCGAAAAAAACCGTCCCCGAAGAAAAGCAATCCAAGTAGCCTGTAGGTGTCTGGAGAAGACGATAATCGATAAAAAGGACGCAGACGATGGAAATATTTTCTGAACCATTGGGTCCACACACACACCACCCATATGTCAGTGGCGTTGTCTCAGGGCGTTTCCCCCCCTCATCCTCTTGCATGAAATATTAAATGACCCCATAAAGACGTGGGAGGACAAATTCTGGACTAGAGAATGATGGCATTACACGATATGCCATCTTCCAATTTTTACTCTCCTAGAAGAAATCAACACAATCATTTATCAAGTTGTGAACTAAAGTCTTGAATAATTAAGCGGAATAATACGATAAGTTGTCTTAAAAGAGATTTCCTATCTTTGTTAAAGTTCTTTTTCTGGTTTATTTAAAAATGGATGGCACAAAGGTTGTTTCTTGATTGCGTTAACACAAATATATGTTTTATGTAACTACTTTTTTTTATAAAATATTATGTTGAAACCTGGTTTTAAACATGCAATATACAAGGATGCAATCCGATACAACATTTTATCAAGTTGTGATAAAGAGACTTGAATAATGAAGAGAAATAATTCAATACATTATGGAAAGGGATTTTTAACTTTATAAGAGTTTTTTCATGCTTATTTATAAATGGAAAAGGATTTAATGACATCATGGTTTTTAACAATAGTTCGTTTTATGACACTTTTAACATACATTATTGTGTTGAGATTCGTTTTGAAATTTAATTTCACGTAAAATGCAAACAAAAGAAAAAAATTATAGGAGAAAAAAAAAATATATCGCAAAAAATTTTAATGCATCTAAAAATCATAACACACACATTTTAAAATATGGAAGAAAGTGATTTTATTTTTGTACAAAACAAATTTATGAACGGCACAAGTTTAGAATAATTTTCTTTGTTATCATTTCAGAAATGTTTTTTTTTTAGGAAATAAAGAAACATAAGAGATTGGAGAAAAAAGAAGAACCTTAACAATGCAATCATCCAAAGAATCGCTTAGAATTGCAAATTTTTGTAACTAGCTATAAATATAATTTTAAAAAAATGAAATGATTGGTTAGTTAGAGTGTTGGGGAAATTCGATGTGCAATCATTTTCAAATCCTCTTTCATCCAATCAAAGGCAGAGTGGTCAGAGGTAGGGCCTTACAAGTAGTTAAACTACTGCAGTCGGACCTTTTTTCGTAGTTTGTAGTGTAAGGTGCTAATTTTTTTAAAAAGTAGTTTAGTGAGTAGCTCGATGCAAACAAGCAGTAGTTTGTAGTGATTCCTGGCAACTACTTTTAACGTTACTTGAGAAAAGAAGTACGTTTCATTTAAATTGTTTGAATTGGATGGGCACAAATCCTTGAGGGTCCGTCAACAGATTCAATGAAAATGACCCTATAACCGCAGCTAAGCTTGAACAGAGATGGCGTATTTAAAATCACGTATAATCAAACATTTAAATTTACCATTACGTAAAATAGATTGTTAACCACTTTGCCCACACTTTCACATGCAAACGCACACTCGTGAAACATTAATGTTATTTCAAAGAAACGGAGCGTATTTTCGATGTACTTCATTTCTTAGAGGAAATAAAAGAACGTTAAACAATTGAAAGGATGCAATTATTTGATAATTTCGCATTTCTTAAATTAATTCTGCTGAAAAATGCATAATATATCTATCTATATATCTATCTATCTATCTATCTATCTATCTATCTGTCTATCTATCTATCTATCTATCTATCTATCTATCTATCTATCTATCTATCTATCTATATATATATATATATATATATATATATATATATATATATATATATATATATATATATATATATATATATATATATATATATATAGGGAGTGGACAAAATATAATGGAAACACATCTGCACTAATACATTTTTTTCATATTCTTCTATAATAATATATAATCTTTTTATAACTTCTAAAGTGTTTACGTCATGCGATTTCTCATACTTGTCAATGAAGTTTAAAGCTTTTAGAGATTTGAGGGACCGACAATCAATGACGAACGGAAAATTGTGTTTCTGATTACCCTACTTCGAAACATGTTGTAAAAAATTTGTAACTTGTAACAATTACTTTGGTTATTATATATACAATAATAGCATTTATATATAATAGCATTTATTTTTAATAGCATTTATATAAAAAAATAATTTTTTTTGTCTAACGCTTTTTTTTGGTGTAACTTTAAAAATATTCAATAAATGAAATAAAATTTTTGGCGCAATTTAAAATTAATTACAAAATTATTGCTTTAAAATTTGATGAAAAAAAATCGTTGGAAACAGTGATATATATAATAAATGGAAATAGTTTTTTTATATACTGCACGTGCTCAGAAAAAATTAAATTTTTTTTCCTTAAGTTTTTACGGAATTGTATTTGACAACTAATGAAAAAAAATCCAATTTGATTATCTTAAAGATTTAAAAAGTTTCAGGCAATTTTCTAAGTGATTTTTGTACTTTTTACGAGAAACTCAAAATGATAAGGGGTTTTCTACAAATATTATTTTCTGTTATAAGACAATATTAAATTTAAAATAATAGCAACCTAAAATAAACGTTCATATACCGAAATATGATCGTATAAGGAAAGAAAAATTACTTTTATGGTGGGATGATATAAATCTTGTTTAATAGCAGAATGAAATTTGTGGAATATCTCTTATCTTTTTTTAACTTTCCTTTAAAAAGTACAGAAACTAGCTAGAAAATTGTTAGCCACTTTTTAAATTCTTAAGATAGTTTAGTAAACTTTCTTTTATCAGTTACCAAATACAATTATCAAATACAATTATCAAAAAATTTAAATTTGTTTTTCCGTAATTTTATATTAAGGAAAAACGAATATAAATTTTTCCCACACATGCGCAGGCGGTAAAAAGAATTACCTTAATGATTCATATCTTGCGAAGTTTCAAAAAAATTTTTTTTTCAAATTTCAAAGCAATAATCTTGTAATTAATTTTAAATTGCTCCAAAACTTATGTTTAATTTTATTGTTTAAAAAATGTAGATCCAAAAAATAATTTATTATTACAAATGTCAATACCTTCATAAATATTTATGCTAGATTTACGAAATTTTGTGTAATTATTGCATACCACAACCAAAATAAATGTTATAAGTTGCAAATTTATTACTATATTCTTTAAAATGGGATGTTCAAAAAACATTATTTTCTGTTCGTAACTTAATATAGGTTCCTCTAACTTCTAAAAGCTTTAAATTTCATTGATAAATATGTGAAATCACATGACCTAAACTTTTATAAGTTTATAAACTGATTCTTTTAGTAATTTTTTGAGAAAAACAAGAAATGTGTCAGTACAGAAATGTTTCCGTTATTTTGTTCAACCTCTGTATATAAATGAATGTCAGTCTTCACTTCTAAGCTATTCGATGAAATTTTGCATACTAATTTATCGAAGCACGAGGAAGATCACCGATATTAGAACATTCTACTATGAACCGTTAGAGCAGAACGAGATAAAAACGCATTTGCTCATAGGATTAACATTAGGCATTGTTGCAATTTAAAATGCAGAGGATTCTTATTTTAGCTAGAGCTGCATTTAATAAAAACCTACCGAAAATTTATAGCGCTTTTCAAATAAATATTTATCTTTCGTTCTTTATATCAGGTGAAAACAAGTAAATTCAACTTGAATAGTTTTCGTAGTTAATAGTGACGTCCACGAATGAGTGTACTAGTATTTTGATAAAGACTCTCTTGAGCGATCCCTCTCCGTTCCACAGTAAAATGGTCGTGGATCGTTCTTAAAGGTTACCTCCATTGGTTTCAAAATTGTTATCGAGGGTACACGATTCATTAAGCGTCTATAAAAATATGATATAATTATGAGTAAAAACAAAATTACGAATTATGAATGATAAAACCATTTTAAATAAGTAAACAATTATGTTTTTTGTATTATTTTACATTTAATTTTATATCATGAAAATTACTTAGCTTTAAAAGGTGAGAAGAGGCTTGTTTATTTGAGATACTTGTTTTTTCTAAAAAAAAACTTCTTTTTTTCCAATTTAACTTTCAACTCTAAAAGTAAATCAATGATAGCATCGTCTTTAGTGCACTCTGACCACAACATGAGGTTGTATCGTCAAAAGGAACTCTCCAAATAAGAGCTTCACACACATATTTGGAATATATTTTAATTTACTTATTTATTCTGTTCAATATTTTGTTTTGATATTTTTTTGCGTTTCCTTATTTGACCTTTTCGGCATTGGGTGCAGATGTTTTCCTGGTCGCTTTGAAAGGTTTTGAGGGTCTCTCCTAAAGGTTTTCTCCGACTCTAGATCTATAGAAAAAATTCCCTGCTCCCTAAAAGTGATTCTAAATAGAGGTGGTCGCTACATAGAACTTTCCTGAAGGTTAACTATATAGTTTTCGTAGTTAATATATAAATAAAACGAGAAGCACGAATGGAAATCGATCAAGAATGCCATTCTGACTTTGCTACGCGCGCACGGAGCAATTCGTTAAACAATTCCACCCTATTCTTCATCTTGACGATTTTCAATGAAACTTTGATTGGTGTCTCATCTGTGTCTTAAGCTATCTGATTAAATAACCTGTAGGGTGAAAAAAATACAGGACCTATCGGAGTTTTCAGTTACAATAGGCCTTTCGGCCAGCATCATTTTTAGGTCCTGATAATTATGCATTTTTTTTTCGCAGTAAGGTTCGTCCCTAATTCTTTAATGGAACATTTGATCTTTAGTTGAACTTTAATGGAATATTTGATAAATACTGGGAAGTTTTGAAAATTTATTGAGTGGAAACAAAACGCGGAATAACAATATAATATTTAGAATCAAATTGAAACCGTTAAAAAAACGAATAAGGGGGGGGGGAATTATTAAAGAAGATACTGTGCGTAGCATTTCGTCATCTGGTTTAGAATATAACTAAATATTTATTACACTGATAGTTTCGAAATTCTAAATGAGTACACTTTATAGGAAATGAACTCAAAATAAAGGACTGCAAAATAATGTCTGATGTCGGAAAAAGACATTTAAATTTCCAGCGTGTGACAGTCACTTCATTTCTCAGGTATACGCTGCATAATATATGTTCCACTAAATCTATCACGAACAATATTCTTCGTACAATAAAAAAAGAAGGAAAAAAAAGAGCTCAGTCATTTCCACATTCTTTGTCAAACTGTCGTACCCTATAAAAACACTCTGAAGGGGAAAATAAAAAAGGATTCTACGAAAAGCGAGAAAAAAAAAATGCCAAAAATTGAATATCCAGTGAGAAATCTATCCGCATCATCATTATAGTTTATTCATGTTATGCAATAGCACGATCGTCTGCGAATTTGAATAACGAATGAGAAAACTCAACTCTGCATTAGAATTTCATGGAAGTTCACTTTTTCCCTTCTAATACATATTCTCTGGTTTAGGAAAACTGCTGCCAAGCGATTCGTGAAAATTATTCAAATATTCTACGCCTGTATTTTAGTGGTATGTTTTCTGTCACATCAGTACCTCTAAGTTAACATTTTTAATACAATTCTATAATTTCTGAGTGTCCTTATTTTCTCTTCTTTTTTTAAATAATAATAAATGGAACTGTTTATAGAAATAATTCTATAAACAGTTGTTTCAATTCTATAAACAATAGAATTGAAACAACTGTTTATAGAATTGAGCTATGCATCGAAATTATTAATTTAACTAAACATCGTGATAATTAACTATGCATCGGAATAATAAATTTCTACGCATTGGAATAATGAAATGCACTAGACATTGGAATAATGAATTACATTGTGTATTAAAATAATAAATAGCTTTCTGTATCATAATTATAAATTGAGCTAGCATTGGAATAATAAATTATTCTGTTTATTAGAATAATAATTATGGATCGGAATAACACATTAAACTATGTATTGAAACAATAAGTTGCACTTTTCATCAAAATAATCGATGGTACTATTATGATAATTCGATTAACCGAAATTTATGCATTGGAACATTAAATTGCATCGAAATAATGAACTGAACTAAAGCGTAGGAATAATAAATAGAATTATTTTAATTAGCGACGGATATTTTCATCACTAAATTTTTTTCAATTGGCTTATTCTTGAAAAACTTTCACTCAAAAATTTTTCAATTCTTTATAAAATTTAAAGATATGAATAAATTTATTTCCACCTAAGCCTCATTAAGGAATACATCTTGACACATTTTAACTAAAATACTAATTGTTACTAATTTCACTGTACTAAGAAAGGCATTTTGAGAACAAAATTGGAATCCATTAATCAGTTTGATAGATTTAAAAAATATTTAGAAATTTGTTTTTATTTTGTCAAAAAAGAAATTCACACTTTTAATGTGTATTGAAAGCAGGATTCGTGTTTTTTTTCATTTAAATCAGATTTTTTTGATTTTTATTCAAATTAATTGTAAGAACTTTAATTTATGATTAAAAAACTTTATAAATGATTAATCAAAATTAAACTAATATTAAAACTATATTATAACAATATTTTAGATGCTCGAAATTACTAAAATAATTTTTCATTATAATACATAGCTTTGAATGCATAGGAACCATTTTGAAACAAATGCATGGTTGAAATTTTAAGACTAGATGAAATAGAGAATTTATTGAATACTTGAGGGGTCTGTCTAGATTTTTCTGAGAGGTATACCTATTTTGTGAAAATTTAGACATAATTTGTGAAAATTAAAAATTATATTAAAAAATCGCAAAAATAACATTTTAAGAAAAAGTATTTTGTGAAACTACCGCTAAGCGGTAGTAAATTTGGTTTGGACAGACCCCTGTTCTTTAACCATTAAAACAAAGTTTCAATTAGCAAACCATAATTTTTATTTAAAATTGTGATTTTATTTTTCTTGATTCTTAACATGACAAAATAAATGTAACAGATTTTTTTTATAAATGTTGTCATTGATCAAAAAATAAATAAATATTTAATCTATATATTTTTATTTTAAAATTATCATTTTCAATCCTATTTTAAAATAGATAAGTTAAGATAAAAAAAATTTTAAAAAAAGTCTATGTACTCATTGGTATTTTTTTTAACAAAATTTCTTTATAGAAAATCTGATAATGTCATAGATACTGTAAACATATTATAAGAAAAAAATTCCAGTTACCAGTTAATAACTCGACTGCTTCAATTAGACTTTGAAAGGGAAGAATGACACAATATCAGGAAAGAAATATCTGAATTCATCAGCCTTTTTTTTCCTTTCTATTTTTAGCATATTGGGGTAATTTCATTTTAATATAATCTTAAGCTTTAGAAATATACATTTCCACTAATAAATATAATGTAGATTTTAATTCTGTGATTTTTCAATCAAAAGGAAGAATTTTAATTAACATTATTTGCATTTTTTTTAAATATTCATGTTTGTTAATTACTTTCAACAGCTATGCAAGTTTATATTAAGACAGCATTAAATGTTTACTTTAATCTGTACTTTCAATCTTAAGAATCAAATGTTTTTTTTTAAATGTAATTTCAAATGTATTGGAATTGAACACACACCAAGAAAGAAAGTAATTTCGTTAATTAAAATTAATTAATGCAGCAATTTATTTAAAATAAATTTTAAAACAAAGAAAAGAAAATAATAAAAGTATAAATAATATAAAACACTGTTTTCTAACTTTTAAATTCAATATATCTATTAAAAAATTAGTTGAGTTAAATCAATGATTCTTTTAAAAAAAATCATTTGATTTAAATGATTAAACATGATTTAAATCGTGATTTAAATTAAGCTGATTTAAATCAACAAACCCTGATTGAAAGTCGTCATTTTACCAGTTATGGTAACTATTTCTTCTTTTGAGATTATAGAAAAGATTTGAAAAATGTCTTCTTGAGAAGGAAATAAAAGATTTAATTATATGACTCTTTTGTTTCTTTATGAGTCTTCACTAGCCCCACGAATACACGTGTTTTTTTATGCTTAAAGTTGGTTAACTGAAACTATGCAAAGTAAAAATGAATATTAAAAAAGGCAAAAAGAATTTATATAATTTACATCATAGTATGACCTTTTTGAAATCCTGAAAATAAAATATGTTCATAAAAAAGTAAAGAGAAAATGTGCAAGCATCTTAAAAGCCTTTTTTAAATTGTTTCATGAACTTTCAGCTTAAAAACCTTTTTTTATAAAAGCATTCACAGTGTGATTACGCAATTGAACATAAAAATATACAATGCAAAAGAAAATGGATAACCCTGAATAACTTTTGATCTAATGATCGGATTTTAACGCACAAAAACTCAATCATAATGACTCAAGGGAGGGGGATCACAAATTCGCCGATTAATAAGTGCAGACGATATTTCTTTCTGCAAAATCAGTCACTAAAACGTACTTTCTCTATATAAACATATCTTTTCTTTCGAAGAATTTGTGACTGCCAAATTATAGAGGGAGAGCCACAATCTGGGAAATAGGGTCCCAATAGTTTGGGTCAAAAAAGTGGTCCAAAGTTTGGACCTCTTAATGTTAATTTTATTTTTTGCATATTTCGCCATATCTCGAGAAAGTTTTCAGTGAATTGAAGAATGTTTGTACACAATTATAATATTCATTCATCCAGAGATAATTTTATACAAAATATAACTTTAAGTATACATAAATTATTTTTTGAAAAGGCCGTATTTGTAAAATTCATTTTCTCAGGAACTATTCAACCAATTTTGCTTAAATTTTATGTTTTATGTTGTTTAAATTTTATGTTTGTCACGCAAAAATTCTTTAGAATTATGTAAAAAATTGTATACTTTACAATTGAAAATGTTTTCAAATATTACAATAAACTAATAAATAATAATAAATACTCACTAAAAGTTGCTTTTGCATGGAATTATCTCTGGATGAACGAATTTTATAATTGCGAGCAAATACTTTTCAATTCGCAGAAAACTTTCTCAAGATATGGCGAAATACACAAAAAGTAACATTAACATTAAGGTTTCCAAACGCTGGACCGCTATTCTGACCAAACTATTGGGACCCTATTTCCTGGGTTGTGGCTCCCCCCCCCCCTATAATTTGGGCTTCAGAAATTCAAATTCGTTGGGGGAAAAAAGTATGCTTATTCAGAGAAAGTACGTTTCAGTGTCTAATTTTGTTACTTAAAATATCATCTGCACTTATTAATCATCAAATTTGTGGTCACTCCCTTGAGCCAATAAGATTGAGTTCTTGAACGTGAAAATTCGATCATTGTTTTGGAACGTTTTTCTCTATCAATAGTTATTCAGGTTGATCCGTTTGCTTTTATGCGCACTCTCCATAAGTTTAACTAAACAACGAAATCTCACGCAAAAAACTTGACCCATATATAATAAAGTTATTTAAGATGCCAAACTCTAATCTACTAAGTTTTAATGATTCGAGGTTTTAACCATTAATATGCTAATTGTTTCATGCAAGCTATACTTTATATTACGAAATCAGACACAAAAGTGTACTCTTTATGAAGTACTCAAAGTTCAAAAGTCAAAGTCAAGGTCAAAAATCAAAATCCCTAAAGTCCAAAATTTCTTTACTCCTCTCCTCCTCCTCTTCAGTAGCGAATCTCAAAAGTCCGAAATTCCTTTTCTCCTCTCCTCCTTCTTTTCAATTACGAATCCCAAAAGTCCGAAATTCCTTTTCTCCTCTCCTCCTTCTTTTCAATTACGAATCCCAAAAGTCTGAAATTCCTTTTTTCCACCCCTCCTTCTTTTCAATTACGAATTCCAAAAGTCCGAAATTGCTTTTCTCCTCTCCTTCTTCTCTTCAATTACGAATCCCAAAAAATCAAAATTGCTTTTCTCTTCTCCTCCTTCTCTTCAATTACGAATCCAAAAAGTCAAAAATTGCTTTTCTCCTCTCCTCCTTCTTTTCAATTACGAATCCCAAAAGTCTGAAATTCCTTTTCTCCTCTCCTCCTTCTTTTCAATTACGAATTCCAAAAGTCCGAAATTGCTTTTCTCCTCTCCTCCTTCTCTTCAATTACGAATCCCAAAAGTCTGAAATTCCTTTTCTCCTCTCCTCCTTCTTTTCAATTACGAATCCCAAAAGTCCGAAATTCCTTTTCTCCTCTACTCCTTCTTTTCAATTACGAATCCCAAAAGTCTGAAATTCCTTTTCACCTCTCCTCCTTCTTTTCAATTACGAATTCCAAAAGTCCGAAATTGCTTTTCTCCTCTCCTCCTTCTTTTCAATTACGAATCCCAAAAGTCCGAAATTCCTTTTCTCCTCTCCTCATTCTCTTGAATTACGAATCCCAAAAAATCGAAATTCCTTTTCTCTTCTCCTCCTTCTCTTCAATTACGAATCCCAAAAGTCCGAAATTGCTTTCCCCCCCCCCCTTATCGTCCCTCTTCAGTTGCTGACTCTAAAATGTTCGGAATTGTTTTTCCCTCTTCCCCCCTCTTTTCAGTTGTAGATCCGAAACCTCCGAAATTGCTTTTCTTATTCTACAACTCGTCAGTTTCTTGCTCTACAAGTGTCAGTTCTCAATATTTAATCAAAAGCAATTTCATCATTACACACTGGATATAATAGCGATATCTACTATACACAAGCATAAACATTATACTGAACTTTCGCTATCCCAACCTTTTCTCTTAACTGCACACATTTCTAAAATGTTGAATGACACTATAAAGTTTCACATTTAAGATATGATTTTATCGTATCGAATACCGTGTGACACATTAACTTTAAAAAAATATCTCCTTTAAAAAGAAATTCTTATTACAAGCAAATCTCAAGATGTCTTCAGTCAAAACTGAATTGAAATTTGATCACCTCACTAGAACAGGGATAGGAAAAAAAAGCTCTTCCCTCAATGTACGTCATCAGAATTTATCCCTTTTCCGTTCAGAATTCATTCCGCACCAGAGAAGGCAGACTATACTTCTTCCAAATCGTAAAACTTCCCGAATGCCTCACGGGCTGGAAGAAAAAACAACCCCCTTTTAGATGTTTGGGGAAGATGTTTTTTATTTATTCCTATTATTTTTTTCTACTGCAATGATTTCTTTTTTCTTCTTCTTTTTTTTATCTTTTTTTTTTTTTTTTTTTCTTTTTTTTTTCATAGTGATGTGTGTCGAGATTTCCCCAGAGCTATTTCTGAGAAAATGGAAGAAAAAACTATGGAGGCAAGGAATAAAAATAAATAAATAAATAAACTCACCCTTTTTTGAAATTATTTTCCCGAAATGAGGAGGAAAATAAATATAAAAAAAAAACATCTTGCTTATCCTTTCTTTGTGATTTTTTATTCCATTTCTAACCACAAACATAAAGATAACGTGTCACATGACCTAGTCGTACTGTTCTACAAAAAGTTAAAAAATAATAGCGAGATAGAATTTTCAAACTACAAAGGAAACTTTCCGGCGAAGAATTCAATGTCAATAATTGAAAGTGCTTACTGAAATGCGCTCCCTTTCTCATACATATTTTGTGTTGCAAATATTTTTAGTTTAGATAGTTTAATAAAAGTCTGTTCGTCAAATAAACTGGAGGGTTTTCCTTTCCCCTAACTACTTCATGTGTCGCTTTTTATTTAAATTCTAATTCTGCATGCGTCAAATAACTCAAACGTTTTTTAAATGGTATTGGCGTGTATATAATAATAATAATAGTAATAATAAAACCAAACCCATAAAATAAGTTTAAAAAAAACAAGAAAACAAGGAAAAATTATAAACATATATATATATATTAAAAAAAAGAATACAAAGAAAACAAGGCACTATTGTATCGATATATTTTGATTTGGCTATATTAATACAATATTAAAAAACAATCGTTTTTGCGGATTTAATCGTGTGAGCTGATGACGTGATTATATCTTTTCAGTATGTTGTTTTTCGGCTTTAAAATATTTATTTTAAAATTAAAAGATTTTTCTTAAGTATTTTATTTTAAAATAAAAATAAAATTTCATGTCAAAAGTCTTGGTATCTTTTCATTGCAAATATATCACAGTATATTGGTTCTCTTTATTTCTTCAAGCAGGCGACTAAAAATGCAAAAAGTGGTGGCAAATAAAGTTGCAAATTTTTTCAAAAGGAATTATAATTAGCAACTTTTCGAGCACATTTCTTAGTTTACTATTGAAAGTGATTGCAAATAATGTTTTGCTTTGAATATATAAATCCTTTGAACTGTAAGTCCTAATGGTAGTTAAGATTGAATTATTAAAGAGATAATAAATATGCAAAGATGAATTGTCCACTTTTTTTCATTTTTAGCATCACTGTTTCATGATAAAGAGTAATAACAAATTAATTGTAGTGCCAGCCTTTCAGTTAAAAGAACTGTCCCCAAACGCGTATACTAAATGCAAATTAGTTCAATTAATTCAAAAATGCAACTTCAAATTATGATTTTTCTATCACTTTAAACATAAGATTAAAACAAGTGATGGATTATTGCAATGAATGAAAAATATTAGAACATTAGGTCATAGTTCAAATCTGAGGATGCTGCCGAACAACTGATTCGTCGGATGTGTTCAGTGGGAGTTGAATTCTGGGGAGAGGGATTTGCCAAATAGTAAAGTCATGAGTGGGAAAACAGTCGGCTGATGAAATTGATAGGAAATTAAGACATAATTATGATGAAATTAGATTAGAGGCCGGGATAGCTTGGTAAGCAGAGCGCTGGACTCACGTTTGTGAGCCAGCCGGCCGTGTAGCAAATGGTGACTGGTGCACATAAATCTGACAGATCACAAAGTCCTCCATGTTTCCATAACAAATCAATACCTCTGGGGGAACTGAATAGGAGATGGATCGTTCTCTGGTTCAGGTCAAAATTGCGATTTGTTGACGAATGTATGAATGGGTGAACACTATACACTGGTGTGACGTATGGGTGTGGCAGAACTCGAATTCTTGGCCATAGATGGTGCCACTGGAAAAACCCCTCTGCCTTAATGACCGACGACAACAACAATTAGATTAGAAGATAATTATATTGACAGGGGTCAGCATAACATTCACGCTGATGTGATGAAATATAAAATAATCGAGAAAAATTATGTAACTATTCTCATATTTACAGGAGATTGAAGAAAAATTAAAAACTGTCAACGACAAAGAAAAGGTTACATAAGCAATAGATAGTCCTTCAACTACCTTCGCTGTGACTCTGTTCTAGTGATGACCCGGGCGTCCTGATATGAATAAAAATTATGAAAAGATTATCATTATTATTTACTTTAAATAAATTATTGGTGGCAGTTTGAACCTATCAGTTATTCATAATTTGCTATTCAATCTAATAATAGCAATGGACATAATAGCCGTATATACATAAATATCTCTTCTATCTATTTCCTCAAATAGGTCATATCCAAGTGTTCGCGGATCGGTACTTCTATCTTCCATAAATCAACGCCCCCAAATACTCGAACATTCTCTTTCGAGCATTCATAATCAGTGATCGATTGTTTCATTGAATGGCGAACCTTTCCGCAGATTATGTGACTGTCAGCAATCCTAGAATTGAAAACTCCCTCGGGTTATGAACTGCAACAGTCTCCCAAGCTTTGAGATTGTAAAGGAGATAGGACGTCACGTTCAGACTCATTGTCATAAAATAATTAGGATACGATAAAAATTGTAGAAATATGAGGAGAGAAATCAGAGATACATCAGAAAATTTCTACATTTATTGTATTGTAATTGCATGTATACAGTTATGCTTTTTTTGATTTTGAAGAAAAAGGATAAAAGAAGAAAGGACTATTTGTCAGTTAAAAAAAATAATAAAAAAACAGGAGAAAATTTGACATCAATAACAAGGTTTTAATAGTAGATTAGTGACTTTTTATTTCCCGCTTTAGCTTTAGATTAGCGCTACCCAATTTTTTTCGGCTACGGAACTCTAAAAAATGAATCTCCTTTCGACGAAACCCCTACTTTATTGATAAAGTTTATTGAGAAAAATGTGAACATTAGAACCCATTTTTGCAGGTAGCGAACTACGAGTAGTGAAACTACTGTAGTCGCTACTTTTTTTCGTAGTTTGTTGTGTAGTGTGCTACTTTTTTAAAGAAGTAGGGTAGTGAGATATAAAAATAGTAGTTTGTTACGATATCTGGCAACCACTGAGTTGTTAAGAATAGTAACGCGACATCATTTTTCGAATTGGATGGATAGAAATGGGTCCGTTAATGAAAATGACTCTTTAATAGAAACCATACGTATTTAAAATCACGCATAACTAATACATAAACTAGCCATTACAAAAAATAGATAACTCATCATAATATAGATAATGAAACGACTACAAAAAACAGATCATTAATAATAATATAGATAATGAATCACTTGACTTCTTCTTTCTCTAGATCATGAATCACTTCTCGTACCCAATTCATAGTTCTGCTATTGGAAGTTGAATGGACCAGAGTGCTTTTGTGACAATCACATAGTCGGAAATATATACTAAGTCTAGTGAAGTGCCACTGTCCGGTATACATTTGCCGGGCATGTCCCACATACCATGAATGTTTTTTAAGTTCGAGTGCCACAGCCCAGTATGCATTTAAACCGGTTCTCCGAACACTAATGTTTCTCCTAATCTCTATCCTCAACAGATATATCGAATAACTGTAATAATATCAACTCATAAATTAATATCAAATTGGAAATAATAAATATTTCGGACTATGGGATTGTTGACATTCACCGGTGAAAGTCGACATTCTCTTGATTTCGGTCATTCACGGTTAACATAAAAATACGAAATAATATTCCTCAAATGAATAGTCGCGCAATTATCTTTTGGAAGAGAAAGAACATAATCATTCCTCAAATTGGTTTTCCTCAGCCCCAGAAGTAGAGGATTGAATTCTTTGACCAAAAGGCTGAGTGAAATGAATAAGTAACGATTTCTACACCAGTATTACTTTTTTTTTGATGGCAACATCTTTGCATCTCCTTTGATGTCATTACTTTCAGTGCTTGAGTGAAAAAAAGAAATAGGACAACGACTGTCATTTTCTTTGATGGCTCTGTGGAACACGTTCTTTCACTTTTTATCCTCTTTGGGTAAAAACAGATAAATTCGAATGACCATTGCATTTCTGACAACCTTTGCACTTTTTGAGGAAAATTTTTGCTCGATGTCAGTAAACTTTATTGAAATGATTGTAAGCGGTAAATTTTTTTTTAAAAATTTGACCACCTAAAATTTTATTTATTATACAAATTTATTTTCTGTGTACAGTACGCAAATTAAAAAACGGACCACCCTGAAAAACTTTTGATCCAATGATCGGATCTTCACGTTCTTCATCTAACTGGTTTGAGAGGATGACATCAAATATGCTAATCAATAAGAGCGGATGATATCTTAACTTAGAAAATCATACACAAAAACAAACTTTTTCCGAATAAACATAACTTTTTTCGACGAATTCGAATTTTTGATTCCTAAAATACAAGTAGCTGCAAGCTGGAAATAGGGTTACATAGTTTGGTCAGGAGTGCGTTTCAAAGTTTGGACCTCCTAATGTTAATTTTATTTTTTGCGTATTTCGCGATATCCCGAGAACTGAAGCGAATTGAAAAATCTTTGCACACAATTATAAAATTCGCTTATCCAAAGAAAAATCAATGCAGAAAGAAGCAATGTATACAAAGAGTTTTCAATTCGCTTTAAAAGTTCTCAAGATAAAATTAACACGAGGGAGTCCAAACTCTAACCAAATAATGGGAACCCCTATACATGGTAGGGGTGAAACATCCGTTAAAAGAAAGATTTTATTCAGAGTAAGTACGTTTTTGTGTCTGATTTCGTAACTTAAAATATCGTCTGCGCTCATTCATTAGCCTATTTGAGGTCATCCCCTTGAGAGGGAGTCCTAGAGATCCGATCATTAGATCAAAAGTTATTCAGGGTGGTCAGTTTGTTTATTTTTGAGCACTGTACATGTATGAATCATTGATGTTTATAGAGTTAGAACCCAATCTTGCTGACAGCTTAACGGGTGATCAAAGTAATCCGAGAATCATAACCTTAATAGGATTACGAAAGATATGACACGAATGTTTTGTGCTTATGAACTCACACTCCTTCCTCAGCTAGCAGTTTCCTTCAAAAATAGAATTTCGAATGTAACTACATTTTTAATACTTTTTACAGTAAAATGTACACACACTCAAATATATACAGTCCCATTACATTCAAACGCGACCCTCATGATTGTTTTCTTTTTAAATATTTTGTACTGTGATATTCTCTCATTTATGTGCTGGCCCATAAGAGTTCAATGAAGGAAATATTAATTAAATCAAGATTCAAATATTTAAAAAAAAACATTTTGTTTCTACTTTATCAATATAAAATCTTCGGATAGGAATCGCCAGTATAAAAATGTTATTTTAAAAAATTCAGTGGATGGATAAAGTAAAATGTGTTAGAAATTCTTTTTGCTAAAAGGTGTGTATTTAATATGCAGACTATATTGCTTAATATTCAGTAATTTTTTTAGCTCTTTCAGGAGCGGCAAATTTTGACAGACCGCATGAAGCAAAAGTTTTAGTTGTTGTGGCAGGCCATGAAGGCCGATTGTTCTTGCTTTCCAGTGGCGCCATCTATGTCCAAGAATTCGTCTTCTTCCACACCCATACGTCACACCCGTTTATAGGGTGAACCCATTTATACGTCCATTCATTTATTCACATATCTCAATTTTGGATTTAGCCGGGGAACTATTCGTCCCCAACACAGTACCCCCAAAGGTTTAATTTGTTATGGAGACACGGAGGATTTTGTGACTTGACAGATTTAACCTGCACCAGTTACCATTTACTTCACGGGGAGTCTCCGGTTGGCTGAATCCTACATCCGTTCTCCCGAAAACGTGTCCAGCACCCTGGCAACCAGGCTATCCCGGTCCCAACATTTTAGTTAGCAAATATAATTGAATTCTTTGTCAATTAAAAAAAAAATAGTGGTTGCCAAAAAACGGAGGACTCTTAGAAGCAAACAGTTTTACATTACTAGCGATTTGCTATAATTTTGGAATGAATATTTCCAAACTGGTATTACTGCGCCGGAAAAGGTTAAAACAATTGTCAATATGTGTACTTAAAACATTACCGGTATAAAAATATTTACTGTACTGTAAACCATGTATCGGAAGGTTACTTTTAAAAAATAACGAGTAAAAGTGTAAGTACTTTTAGCAAAAGTAACGAGTAAAAAGTAAAAAGTTAGGATTTTAGAAGTAACGTGTAAAATGCACAAAACCAAAAACAATAATGCTTTTTAAAGAACATTTCTATGAAAATTCAAACTGACCTAAAATGTAGGAAGAAAATATAATTTTAATTTAAAATGCATACAATTTTTATTAAATTGTATAAATCTTTAAAATGTTTGAAAATGTAACAAAATATATTGAAATAGTGAACGTTGAAAACACACACAAACTAAAGTTCAATGTTGTTTGCATAAAAAAAGGAAATTTATTAATTTTAAAATTACCAAAGCTTTAAAAATTTTACTTTAACTTTCGAAATGTGTGGTAATAAACTAATTTATTGAACAAATTCGATGATTATTATAAATTTTATTTAAAAAATGAGTAAAACAATATTCATATTCTGGTAACCCCCTTAAATCTATTTAATTTTGTAATTTTATAGCCGTCGTTGAACAGCCGGCACAATTTTGGGTTTACGACTACTAATGTTCAACTCCGTAGTTTTGTTACTTTGAACCCAGTCCAGTAGGCAAGGGAACTCCTGGATCAAGTATTGGGAGAATTTGCCTTCGTGAAGGACTTTTTGAGGAAAATGACCCGCATTTGCGTTACATGTGGAGGAAAACCACGAAAACCTCCCACGGTTAGTCTGACGCCAAGGGGACTCTAACCCATGATTCGCCTACCACTGTAGATATTTTACGTCAGCACTGTGGTCGGTGCAAGCCGGATGCGGAATTCATATTGACTGGGATTCGAACCCGTTTCGCCGCATTCAATCCATAAAAATTTAACCCAGAGCAATTCTCTTTCAACACCAGAGATATTCACTTCGTATACCACAAATGAAATAAGTGTTTAAAAAAACCGCCCTCTCTTTTTAAAAATAATTGCAATCTTTTAAAGGTATGTGGGAGAAAAAGCTAGTTGTTAAAAATATATATAATACATTACATTTATAAATTAAAAAGAAAATTAATTTCCAAAATTTCTGAAAAATATATGTTTTTGAAGAAAATTTTTTGAAGAAATTTCAGAAAAAATGAGCGATTTTTTCCTAAGTTTTCGTTACGAACACTTGAGCATTTTCTCAAAAAAGTAACGGAAAAGTACTAAATTTAAAAAGTGACGAAGTACAAGTAAACGTGCGTACTTTTTTACTTTTGCTTTCGTTACAAGTAAAAGTATTGCCATGTTCATTGTAATCCATTATTTCATTGCATTTGAATTTTTCTAAATATCACTTATATTTCTTTAAATAATTGCCAGTATGTGTATTTAACATAGAGCCGGTATAAATATATTTAAAATGCTAAAAGCCATTATTTGTAGTGCATTCAGTTTTGTGAATATGTAAATGAATGTCCTACATGTGTTCCACTTTTAAGTGATAAAGCAATACGTTTTACATAGAATGAATAAATGAATTTTTAAAAATACATCGTTTAAAGAAACGATATACATGCAATCTTCATTCTCTCTTGAAAACTATAAAATACAAATGAAATTTAAAATAAAATCTTGAATGAAATGTTTTGCTTCTAGTGCACGCGAGCTTTCAGATTTCAATAATCCCCAGAAAGAAAAAAAAGAGTACTCAGTAGTTGAATTTTAGGAAGCGGGGATACTATTCTAAAGAATAAAATTCGATTTCTTTTTGCAATGATGAGTAAAAGATAAAAAGCAGTTTGCATAAAATATATATTAAGAATCTGAGGAATGCTTTTCTTTTTGTTGCTGCTAGAAATAGAATCTGAAATGCATGATTGTTTTGAATATTTGACTGCTGCAATGTGCTTTTCAAAAAGAACATTTTATGTTTTGTGAAAACAGAAATAAATAAATATATTTTTTCATTTCAAGTCAATAATTGACGTCATCAATAATTTATAAACAAATAACAGACAAATGATTAAATCTTGACAAATAATAATTTTTTATCTTCCTAAAAATGCTTCATTAGTTGATGCTTCTTATGAATTTATAATTAAAAAAAATGCAAGAAAACTTAGATTCTTGTGAATTTACAATAAAAAAAAAAAGAAAAATTAGATTCTTATGAAATTACAATAAAAAAGCACAAGAGAAATTAAATTAGACTTTAATGATAGCAATAAAAAAAAACTCACGGTAAATTAGGTTCCTATAAAATTACAAAAAGAAAGGCAAAAAAAAGTTTATTTTTATGAACTTACAACAACAACAAAAGAAGAAAATGCAAGGAAGATTGAATTTTGAAAATGCAATAAAAGAACGTGCTTAAAATTAGAATTTTCGAAAATTAAAATAAGGAAAATTGAATTATAAAAAATTACCATGAAGAAAACTAAAGGGAAATACACTCAAAAGCCAAAACATTATGACCATCCCTACATTTTGCAATGAACTCTCCTGGATGATGTGGAAGGCAGGTGATCAGGTGGAAGTGGTATTTAACTGTTGCTGGAGAGTTTGAAGAATCATTCTTTCACTTACTTCTGTGTGTGAGAGGAAAGGCTGCGGATCTAAGCGACTTTGATAGAGGACAGATTGTAATGGCTCGAAGGCTCGGAACAAGTATTTCCGAAACTGCACGACTCGTGGGTTGTTCGCGATCTGCAGTTGCTAGTACTTATGCAAAGTGGATGAATGACGGTGAAACCAGCAGTAGACAACATGGTGTTGAAGATCCACACGCTAACAAAGAAAGAGGTCGTCGGAGATTGTCTCGCTTGGTGAAGCAAAACCGGAGCCAGATAGCGGCTCAGCTGACAGCCCAATACAATGCAGGGTTAAGTAGAATAGTATCAGAGCACACTGTTCAGCGGAAACTGTTGGATATGGGGCTACGCAGCAAACGTCCCACTCGTGTGCCTTTGCTGACCAAGCGTCATCGCCAACTACGCCTGAGCTGGGCCCGGGAACATCACGACTGGTCCATGGATCAGTGGGAGAAAGTTGTCTGGTCAGATGAATCACGGTTTGTCATTCATCACGCTGATGGCCGTGTCAGGATACGCCGTCTTCTAGGCGAACAGTTGCTCCCTCAATGTACAGTAGGTCATACACAGACCGGTGGTGGCGGTATTATGCTTTGGGGGACGTTCTCTTGGGCGTCTCTGGGACCCGTGGTTGTGGTAGAGCAGACCATGAATGCTACAGGGTATCTGAACATCATTGCGGACCAGTTGCAACCTTACATAGCTTCTGTTTTTCCAGCTGGAAATAGAATTTTCCTACAGGACAACGCCCCGTGTCACAAGGCTCAAATTGTGTTGGAGTGGTTCCAGGAACATGATGCTGAATTCCAGTCAATGTCCTGGCCGCCTTACTCACCGGATCTCAATCCGATAGAACACATTTCGAAACGGCTGCTCAGAGTTCAAAGACAACTAAGTCGCAACATCTCGGATTTGCGTGACCGTTGCTTAAACATCTGGTACAATCGGTCTCCGGCCATCTACCAAGGACTTGTGGCATCCATTCCAAGGCGGGTTGCAGCTGTGTTGCGGGCTGAAGGTGGGCCAACTCGTTTTTAAGAGGTGGTCATAATGTTTTGGCCTTTGAGTGTAAATATTATCTTATGAATTTACAATTAAAAACGAAACTCAAGAAAAAAATTAGATTCTTTGGAAATTACAATAAAAGAAACTTAACAAAGAAAGTGGTTGGCGCCAGAGATGAATTATTTGAAACGAAATGCGATGACTTTGAGCTATATTGATTTCTATATTTTTTCCAGTTTGATTTATAGAGAAAAAAAGAATTTTTTTCATTTTACTCAAGACGTTAGTTTGATTAATCTTTTTTATTCGATTCCTGCCATTCGAATCCCTCACGAAATAATATATCACTCAATAATATTGATCACTGTAGAAATAAGAAGAGTTCATACAGTGAAACTAAAAAGAAAAGAGGTTTCCTCTAACGTGATGCATACAAAAAAATTGATATTTCAGTAATCAAAAAGTATTTTTATATATGTATGTTTCTAACTAATATATTGCACTAAATGACCGGTTGTTTACTTCCACCGGTGAAGGTTTTGTTGGTATATTTAAATGTGAATAACTTTTGATCTAATGATCGGATCCTCGCGATCTAGAACTCAATCTTAATGGTTCGAGGGGGTGACCTCAAATACGCTAATGAATTAGAGCAGACGATATTTTAAGCAACGAAATAATATATCACTCAATAATATTGATCACTGTAGAAATAAGAAGAGTTCATACAGTGAAACTAAAAAGAAAAGAGGTTTCCTCTAACGTGATGCATACAAAAAATTGATATTTCAGTAATCAAAAAGTATTTTTATATATGTATGTTTCTAACTAATATATTGCACTAAATGACCGGTTGTTTACTTCCACCGGTGAAGGTTTTGTTGGTATATTTAAATGTGAATAACTTTTGATCTAATGATCGGATCCTCGCGATCTAGAACTCAATCTTAATGGTTCGAGGGGGTGACCTCAAATACGCTAATGAATTAGAGCAGACGATATTTTAAGCAACGACATAATATATCACTCAATAATATTGATCACTGTAGAAATAAGAAGAGTTCATACAGTGAAACTAAAAAGAAAAGAGGTTTCCTCTAACGTGATGCATACAAAAAATTGATATTTCAGTAATCAAAAAGTATTTTTATATATGTATGTTTCTAACTAATATATTGCACTAAATGACCGGTTGTTTACTTCCACCGGTGAAGGTTTTGTTGGTATATTTAAATGTGAATAACTTTTGATCTAATGATCGGATCCTCGCGATCTAGAACTCAATCTTAATGGTTCGAGGGGGTGACCTCAAATACGCTAATGAATTAGAGCAGACGATATTTTAAGCAACGAAATAATATATCACTCAATAATATTGATCACTGTAGAAATAAGAAGAGTTCATACAGTGAAACTAAAAAGAAAAGAGGTTTCCTCTAACGTGATGCATACAAAAAATTGATATTTCAGTAATCAAAAAGTATTTTTATATATGTATGTTTCTAACTAATATATTGCACTAAATGACCGGTTGTTTACTTCCACCGGTGAAGGTTTTGTTGGTATATTTAAATGTGAATAACTTTTGATCTAATGATCGGATCCTCGCGATCTAGAACTCAATCTTAATGGTTCGAGGGGGTGACCTCAAATACGCTAATGAATTAGAGCAGACGATATTTTAAGCAACGAAATAATATATCACTCAATAATATTGATCACTGTAGAAATAAGAAGAGTTCATACAGTGAAACTAAAAAGAAAAGAGGTTTCCTCTAACGTGATGCATACAAAAAATTGATATTTCAGTAATCAAAAAGTATTTTTATATATGTATGTTTCTAACTAATATATTGCACTAAATGACCGGTTGTTTACTTCCACCGGTGAAGGTTTTGTTGGTATATTTAAATGTGAATAACTTTTGATCTAATGATCGGATCCTCGCGATCTAGAACTCAATCTTAATGGTTCGAGGGGGTGACCTCAAATACGCTAATGAATTAGAGCAGACGATATTTTAAGCAACGAAATAATATATCACTCAATAATATTGATCACTGTAGAAATAAGAAGAGTTCATACAGTGAAACTGAAAAGAAAAGAGGTTTCCTCTAACGTGATGCATGCAAAAAATTGATATTTCAGTAATCAAAAAGTATTTTTATATATGTATGTTTCTAACTAATATATTGCACTAAATGACCGGTTGTTTACTTCCTCCGGTGAAGGTTTTGTTGGTATATTTAAATGTGAATAACTTTTGATCTAATGATCGGATCCTCGCGATCTAGAACTCAATATTAATGGTTCGAGGGGGTGACCTCAAATACGCTCATGAATTAGAGCAGACGATATTTTAAGCAACGAAATAATATATCACTCAATAATATTGATCACTGTAGAAATAAGAAGAGTTCATACAGTGAAACTAAAAAGAAAAGAGGTTTCCTCTAACGTGATGCATACAAAAAATTGATATTTCAGTAATCAAAAAGTATTTTTATATATGTATGTTTCTAACTAATATATTGCACTAAATGACCGGTTGTTTACTTCCACCGGTGAAGGTTTTGTTGGTATATTTAAATGTGAATAACTTTTGATCTAATGATCGGATCCTCGCGATCTAGAACTCAATCTTAATGGTTCGAGGGGGTGACCTCAAATACGCTAATGAATTAGAGCAGACGATATTTTAAGCAACGAAATAATATATCACTCAATAATATTGATCACTGTAGAAATAAGAAGAGTTCATACAGTGAAACTGAAAAGAAAAGAGGTTTCCTCTAACGTGATGCATACAAAAAATTGATATTTCAGTAATCAAAAAGTATTTTTATATATGTATGTTTCTAACTAATATATTGCACTAAATGACCGGTTGTTTACTTCCACCGGTGAAGGTTTTGTTGGTATATTTAAATGTGAATAACTTTTGATCTAATGATCGGATCCTCGCGATCTAGAACTCAATCTTAATGGTTCGAGGGGGTGACTTCAAATACGCTAATGAATTAGAGCAGACGATATTTTAAGCAACGAAATAATATATCACTCAATAATATTGATCACTGTAGAAATAAGAAGAGTTCATACAGTGAAACTAAAAAGAAAAGAGGTTTCCTCTAACGTGATGCATACAAAAAATTGACATTTCAGTAATCAAAAAGTATTTTTATATATGTATGTTTCTAACTAATATATTGCACTAAATGACCGGTTGTTTACTTCCACCGGTGAAGGTTTTGTTGGTATATTTAAATGTGAATAACTTTTGATCTAATGATCGGATCCTCGCGATCTAGAACTCAATCTTAATGGTTCGAGGGGGTGACCTCAAATACGCTAATGAATTAGAGCAGACGATATTTTAAGCAACGAAATAATATATCACTCAATAATATTGATCACTGTAGAAATAAGAAGAGTTCATACAGTGAAACTGAAAAGAAAAGAGGTTTCCTCTAACGTGATGCATACAAAAAATTGATATTTCAGTAATCAAAAAGTATTTTTATATATGTATGTTTCTAACTAATATATTGCACTAAATGACCGGTTGTTTACTTCCACCGGTGAAGGTTTTGTTGGTATATTTAAATGTGAATAACTTTTGATCTAATGATCGGATCCTCGCGATCTAGAACTCAATCTTAATGGTTCGAGGGGGTGACTTCAAATACGCTAATGAATTAGAGCAGACGATATTTTAAGCAACGAAATAATATATCACTCAATAATATTGATCACTGTAGAAATAAGAAGAGTTCATACAGTGAAACTAAAAAGAAAAGAGGTTTCCTCTAACGTGATGCATACAAAAAATTGACATTTCAGTAATCAAAAAGTATTTTTATATATGTATGTTTCTAACTAATATATTGCACTAAATGACCGGTTGTTTACTTCCACCGGTGAAGGTTTTGTTGGTATATTTAAATGTGAATAACTTTTGATCTAATGATCGGATCCTCGCGATCTAGAACTCAATCTTAATGGTTCGAGGGGGTGACCTCAAATACGCTAATGAATTAGAGCAGACGATATTTTAAGCAACGAAATAATATATCACTCAATAATATTGATCACTGTAGAAATAAGAAGAGTTCATACAGTGAAACTGAAAAGAAAAGAGGTTTCCTCTAACGTGATGCATACAAAAAATTGATATTTCAGTAATCAAAAAGTATTTTTATATATGTATGTTTCTAACTAATATATTGCACTAAATGACCGGTTGTTTACTTCCACCGGTGAAGGTTTTGTTGCTATATTTAAATGTGAATAACTTTTGATCTAATGATCGGATCCTCGCGAGTTAGAACTCAATCTTAATGGTTCGAGGGGGTGACCTCAAATACGCTAATGAATTAGAGCAGACGATATTTTAAGCAACGAAATAATATATCACTCAATAATATTGATCACTGTAGAAATAAGAAGAGTTCATACAGTGAAACTGAAAAGAAAAGAGGTTTCCTCTAACGTGATGCATACAAAAAATTGATATTTCAGTAATCAAAAAGTATTTTTATATATGTATGTTTCTAACTAATATATTGCACTAAATGACCGGTTGTTTACTTCCACCGGTGAAGGTTTTGTTGGTATATTTAAATGTGAATAACTTTTGATCTAATGATCGGATCCTCGCGATCTAGAACTCAATCTTAATGGTTCGAGGGGGTGACCTCAAATACGCTAATGAATTAGAGCAGACGATATTTTAAGCAACGAAATAATATATCACTCAATAATATTGATCACTGTAGAAATAAGAAGAGTTCATACAGTGAAACTGAAAAGAAAAGAGGTTTCCTCTAACGTGATGCATACAAAAAATTGATATTTCAGTAATCAAAAAGTATTTTTATATATGTATGTTTCTAACTAATATATTGCACTAAATGACCGGTTGTTTACTTCCACCGGTGAAGGTTTTGTTGGTATATTTAAATGTGAATAACTTTTGATCTAATGATCGGATCCTCGCGATCTAGAACTCAATCTTAATGGTTCGAGGGGGTGACCTCAAATACGCTAATGAATTAGAGCTGACGATATTTTAAGCAACGAAATAATATATCACTCAATAATATTGATCACTGTAGAAATAAGAAGAGTTCATACAGTGAAACTAAAAAGAAAAGAGGTTTCCTCTAACGTGATGCATACAAAAAATTGATATTTCAGTAATTAAAAAGTATTTTTATATATGTATGTTTCTAACTAATATATTGCACTAAATGACCGGTTGTTTACTTCCACCGGTGAAGGTTTTGTTGGTATATTTAAATGTGAATAACTTTTGATACAATGATCGGATCCTCGCGATCTAGAACTCAATCTTAATGGTTCGAGGGGGTGACCTCAAATACGCTAATGAATTAGAGCTGACGATATTTTAAGCAACGAAATAATATATCACTCAATAATATTGATCACTGTAGAAATAAGAAGAGTTCATACAGTGAAACTAAAAAGAAAAGAGGTTTCCTCTAACGTGATGCATACAAAAAATTGATATTTCAGTAATCAAAAAGTATTTTTATATATGTATGTTTCTAACTAATATATTGCACTAAATGACCGGTTGTTTACTTCCACCGGTGAAGGTTTTGTTGGTATATTTAAATGTGAATAACTTTTGATCTAATGATCGGATCCTCGCGATCTAGAACTCAATCTTAATGGTTCGAGGGGGTGACCTCAAATACGCTAATGAATTAGAGCTGACGATATTTTAAGCAACGAAATAATATATCACTCAATAATATTGATCACTGTAGAAATAAGAAGAGTTCATACAGTGAAACTAAAAAGAAAAGAGGTTTCCTCTAACGTGATGCATACAAAAAATTGATATTTCAGTAATCAAAAAGTATTTTTATATATGTATGTTTCTAACTAATATATTGCACTAAATGACCGGTTGTTTACTTCCACCGGTGAAGGTTTTGTTGGTATATTTAAATGTGAATAACTTTTGATCTAATGATCGGATCCTCGCGATCTAGAACTCAATCTTAATGGTTCGAGGGGGTGACCTCAAATACGCTAAGGAATTAGAGCAGACGATATTTTAAGCAACGAAATAATATATCACTCAATAATATTGATCACTGTAGAAATAAGAAGAGTTCATACAGTGAAACTGAAAAGAAAAGAGGTTTCCTCTAACGTGATGCATACAAAAAATTGATATTTCAGTAATCAAAAAGTATTTTTATATATGTATGTTTCTAACTAATATATTGCACTAAATGACCGGTTGTTTACTTCCACCGGTGAAGGTTTTGTTGGTATATTTAAATGTGAATAACTTTTGATCTAATGATCGGATCCTCGCGATCTAGAACTCAATCTTAATGGTTCGAGGGGGTGACCTCAAATACGCTAATGAATTAGAGCAGACGATATTTTAAGCAACGAAATAATATATCACTCAATAATATTGATCACTGTAGAAATAAGAAGAGTTCATACAGTGAAACTGAAAAGAAAAGAGGTTTCCTCTAACGTGATGCATACAAAAAATTGATATTTCAGTAATCAAAAAGTATTTTTATATATGTATGTTTCTAACTAATATATTGCACTAAATGACCGGTTGTTTACTTCCACCGGTGAAGGTTTTGTTGGTATATTTAAATGTGAATAACTTTTGATCTAATGATCGGATCCTCGCGATCTAGAACTCAATCTTAATGGTTCGAGGGGGTGACCTCAAATACGCTAATGAATTAGAGCAGACGATATTTTAAGCAACGAAATAATATATCACTCAATAATATTGATCACTGTAGAAATAAGAAGAGTTCATACAGTGAAACTAAAAAGAAAAGAGGTTTCCTCTAACGTGATGCATACAAAAAATTTATATTTCAGTAATCAAAAAGTATTTTTATATATGTATGTTTTTAACTAATATATTGCACTAAATGACCGGTTGTTTACTTCCACCGGTGAAGGTTTTGTTGGTATATTTAAATGTGAATAACTTTTGATCTAATGATCGGATCCTCGCGATCTAGAACTCAATCTTAATGGTTCGAGGGGGTGACCTCAAATACGCTAATGAATTAGAGCAGACGATATTTTAAGCAACGAAATAATATATCACTCAATAATATTGATCACTGTAGAAATAAGAAGAGTTCATACAGTGAAACTGAAAAGAAAAGAGGTTTCCTCTAACGTGATGCATACAAAAAATTGATATTTCAGTAATCAAAAAGTATTTTTATATATGTATGTTTCTAACTAATATATTGCACTAAATGACCGGTTGTTTACTTCCACCGGTGAAGGTTTTGTTGGTATATTTAAATGTGAATAACTTTTGATACAATGATCGGATCCTCGCGATCTAGAACTCAATCTTAATGGTTCGAGGGGGTGACCTCAAATACGCTAATGAATTAGAGCAGACGATATTTTAAGCAACGAAATAATATATCACTCAATAATATTGATCACTGTAGAAATAAGAAGAGTTCATACAGTGAAACTAAAAAGAAAAGAGGTTTCCTCTAACGTGATGCATACAAAAAATTGATATTTCAGTAATCAAAAAGTATTTTTATATATGTATGTTTCTAACTAATATATTGCACTAAATGACCGGTTGTTTACTTCCACCGGTGAAGGTTTTGTTGGTATATTTAAATGTGAATAACTTTTGATCTAATGATCGGATCCTCGCGATCTAGAACTCAATCTTAATGGTTCGAGGGGGTGACCTCAAATACGCTAATGAATTAGAGCTGACGATATTTTAAGCAACGAAATAATATATCACTCAATAATATTGATCACTGTAGAAATAAGAAGAGTTCATACAGTGAAACTAAAAAGAAAAGAGGTTTCCTCTAACGTGATGCATACAAAAAATTGATATTTCAGTAATCAAAAAGTATTTTTATATATGTATGTTTCTAACTAATATATTGGACTAAATGACCGGTTGTTTACTTCCACCGGTGAAGGTTTTGTTGGTATATTTAAATGTGAATAACTTTTGATACAATGATCGGATCCTCGCGATCTAGAACTCAATCTTAATGGTTCGAGGGGGTGACCTGAAATACGCTAATGAATTAGAGCTGACGATATTTTAAGCAACGAAATAATATATCACTCAATAATATTGATCACTGTAGAAATAAGAAGAGTTCATACAGTGAAACTAAAAAGAAAAGAGGTTTCCTCTAACGTGATGCATACAAAAAATTGATATTTCAGTAATCAAAAAGTATTTTTATATATGTATGTTTCTAACTAATATATTGCACTAAATGACCGGTTGTTTACTTCCACCGGTGAAGGTTTTGTTGGTATATTTAAATGTGAATAACTTTTGATACAATCATCGGATCCTCGCGATCTAGAACTCAATCTTAATGGTTCGAGGGGGTGACCTCAAATACGCTAATGAATTAGAGCTGACGATATTTTAAGCAACGAAATAATATATCACTCAATAATATTGATCACTGTAGAAATAAGAAGAGTTCATACAGTGAAACTAAAAAGAAAAGAGGTTTCCTCTAACGTGATGCATACAAAAAATTGATATTTCAGTAATCAAAAAGTATTTTTATATATGTATGTTTCTAACTAATATATTGCACTAAATGACCGGTTGTTTACTTCCACCGGTGAAGGTTTTGTTGGTATATTTAAATGTGAATAACTTTTGATCTAATGATCGGATCCTCGCGATCTAGAACTCAATCTTAATGGTTCGAGGGGGTGACCTCAAATACGCTAATGAATTAGAGCAGACGATATTTTAAGCAACGAAATAATATATCACTCAATAATATTGATCACTGTAGAAATAAGAAGAGTTCATACAGTGAAACTGAAAAGAAAAGAGGTTTCCTCTAACGTGATGCATACAAAAAATTGATATTTCAGTAATCAAAAAGTATTTTTATATATGTATGTTTCTAACTAATATATTGCACTAAATGACCGGTTGTTTACTTCCACCGGTGAAGGTTTTGTTGGTATATTTAAATGTGAATAACTTTTGATACAATGATCGGATCCTCGCGATCTAGAACTCAATCTTAATGGTTCGAGGGGGTGACCTCAAATACGCTAAAGAATTAGAGCAGACGATATTTTAAGCAACGAAATAATATATCACTCAATAATATTGATCACTGTAGAAATAAGAAGAGTTCATACAGTGAAACTAAAAAGAAAAGAGGTTTCCTCTAACGTGATGCATACAAAAAATTGATATTTCAGTAATCAAAAAGTATTTTTATATATGTATGTTTCTAACTAATATATTGCACTAAATGACCGGTTGTTTACTTCCACCGGTGAAGGTTTTGTTGGTATATTTAAATGTGAATAACTTTTGATCTAATGATCGGATCCTCGCGATCTAGAACTCAATCTTAATGGTTCGAGGGGGTGACCTCAAATACGCTAATGAATTAGAGCTGACGATATTTTAAGCAACGAAATAATATATCACTCAATAATATTGATCACCGTAGAAATAAGAAGAGTTCATACAGTGAAACTAAAAAGAAAAGAGGTTTCCTCTAACGTGATGCATACAAAAAATTGATATTTCAGTAATCAAAAAGTATTTTTATATATGTATGTTTCTAACTAATATATTGCACTAAATGACCGGTTGTTTACTTCCACCGGTGAAGGTTTTGTTGGTATATTTAAATGTGAATAACTTTTGATACAATGATCGGATCCTCGCGATCTAGAACTCAATCTTAATGGTTCGAGGGGGTGACCTGAAATACGCTAATGAATTAGAGCTGACGATATTTTAAGCAACGAAATAATATATCACTCAATAATATTGATCACTGTAGAAATAAGAAGAGTTCATACAGTGAAACTAAAAAGAAAAGAGGTTTCCTCTAACGTGATGCATACAAAAAATTGATATTTCAGTAATCAAAAAGTATTTTTATATATGTATGTTTCTAACTAATATATTGCACTAAATGACCGGTTGTTTACTTCCACCGGTGAAGGTTTTGTTGGTATATTTAAATGTGAATAACTTTTGATACAATCATCGGATCCTCGCGATCTAGAACTCAATCTTAATGGTTCGAGGGGGTGACCTCAAATACGCTAATGAATTAGAGCTGACGATATTTTAAGCAACGAAATAATATATCACTCAATAATATTGATCACTGTAGAAATAAGAAGAGTTCATACAGTGAAACTAAAAAGAAAAGAGGTTTCCTCTAACGTGATGCATACAAAAAATTGATATTTCAGTAATCAAAAAGTATTTTTATATATGTATGTTTCTAACTAATATATTGCACTAAATGACCGGTTGTTTACTTCCACCGGTGAAGGTTTTGTTGGTATATTTAAATGTGAATAACTTTTGATCTAATGATCGGATCCTCGCGATCTAGAACTCAATCTTAATGGTTCGAGGGGGTGACCTCAAATACGCTAATGAATTAGAGCTGACGATATTTTAAGCAACGAAATAATATATCACTCAATAATATTGATCACTGTAGAAATAAGAAGAGTTCATACAGTGAAACTAAAAAGAAAAGAGGTTTCCTCTAACGTGATGCATACAAAAAATTGATATTTCAGTAATCAAAAAGTATTTTTATATATGTATGTTTCTAACTAATATATTGCACTAAATGACCGGTTGTTTACTTCCACCGGTGAAGGTTTTGTTGGTATATTTAAATGTGAATAACTTTTGATCTAATGATCGGATCCTCGCGATCTAGAACTCAATCTTAATGGTTCGAGGGGGTGACCTCAAATACGCTAATGAATTAGAGCAGACGATATTTTAAGCAACGAAATAATATATCACTCAATAATATTGATCACTGTAGAAATAAGAAGAGTTCATACAGTGAAACTAAAAAGAAAAGAGGTTTCCTCTAACGTGATGCATACAAAAATTGATATTTCAGTAATCAAAAAGTATTTTTATATATGTATGTTTCTAACTAATATATTGCACTAAATGACCGGTTGTTTACTTCCACCGGTGAAGGTTTTGTTGGTATATTTAAATGTGAATAACTTTTGATACAATGATCGGATCCTCGCGATCTAGAACTCAATCTTAATGGTTCGAGGGGGTGACCTCAAATACGCTAATGAATTAGAGCTGACGATATTTTAAGCAACGAAATAATATATCACTCAATAATATTGATCACTGTAGAAATAAGAAGAGTTCATACAGTGAAACTAAAAAGAAAAGAGGTTTCCTCTAACGTGATGCATACAAAAAATTGATATTTCAGTAATCAAAAAGTATTTTTATATATGTATGTTTCTAACTAATATATTGCACTAAATGACCGGTTGTTTACTTCCACCGGTGAAGGTTTTGTTGGTATATTTAAATGTGAATAACTTTTGATCTAATGATCGGATCCTCGCGATCTAGAACTCAATCTTAATGGTTCGAGGGGGTGACCTCAAATACGCTAATGAATTAGAGCTGACGATATTTTAAGCAACGAAATAATATATCACTCAATAATATTGATCACTGTAGAAATAAGAAGAGTTCATACAGTGAAACTAAAAAGAAAAGAGGTTTCCTCTAACGTGATGCATACAAAAAATTGATATTTCAGTAATCAAAAAGTATTTTTATATATGTATGTTTCTAACTAATATATTGCACTAAATGACCGGTTGTTTACTTCCACCGGTGAAGGTTTTGTTGGTATATTTAAATGTGAATAACTTTTGATCTAATGATCGGATCCTCGCGATCTAGAACTCAATCTTAATGGTTCGAGGGGGTGACCTCAAATACGCTAATGAATTAGAGCTGACGATATTTTAAGCAACGAAATAATATATCACTCAATAATATTGATCACTGTAGAAATAAGAAGAGTTCATACAGTGAAACTAAAAAGAAAAGAGGTTTCCTCTAACGTGATGCATACAAAAAATTGATATTTCAGTAATCAAAAAGTATTTTTATATATGTATGTTTCTAACTAATATATTGCACTAAATGACCGGTTGTTTACTTCCACCGGTGAAGGTTTTGTTGGCATATTTAAATGTGAATAACTTTTGATCTAATGATCGGATCCTCGCGATCTAGAACTCAATCTTAATGTTTCGAGAGGGTGACCTCAAATACGCTAATGAATTAGAGCTGACGATATTTTAAGCAACGAAATAATATATCACTCAATAATATTGATCACTGTAGAAATAAGAAGAGTTCATACAGTGAAACTAAAAAGAAAAGAGGTTTCCTCTAACGTGATGCATACAAAAAATTGATATTTCAGTAATCAAAAAGTATTTTTATATATGTATGTTTCTAACTAATATATTGCACTAAATGACCGGTTGTTTACTTCCACCGGTGAAGGTTTTGTTGGTATATTTAAATGTGAATAACTTTTGATCTAATGATCGGATCCTCGCGATCTAGAACTCAATCTTAATGGTTCGAGGGGGTGACCTCAAATACGCTAATGAATTAGAGCAGACGATATTTTAAGCAACGAAATAATATATCACTCAATAATATTGATCACTGTAGAAATAAGAAGAGTTCATACAGTGAAACTAAAAAGAAAAGAGGTTTCCTCTAACGTGATGCATTCAAAAATTGATATTTCAGTAATCAAAAAGTATTTTTATATATGTATGTTTCTAACTAATATATTGCACTAAATGACCGGTTGTTTACTTCCACCGGTGAAGGTTTTGTTGGTATATTTAAATGTGAATAACTTTTGATACAATGATCGGATCCTCGCGATCTAGAACTCAATCTTAATGGTTCGAGGGGGTGACCTCAAATACGCTAATGAATTAGAGCTGACGATATTTTAAGCAACGAAATAATATATCACTCAATAATATTGATCACTGTAGAAATAAGAAGAGTTCATACAGTGAAACTAAAAAGAAAAGAGGTTTCCTCTAACGTGATGCATACAAAAAATTGATATTTCAGTAATCAAAAAGTATTTTTATATATGTATGTTTCTAACTAATATATTGCACTAAATGACCGGTTGTTTACTTCCACCGGTGAAGGTTTTGTTGGTATATTTAAATGTGAATAACTTTTGATCTAATGATCGGATCCTCGCGATCTAGAACTCAATCTTAATGGTTCGAGGGGGTGACCTCAAATACGCTAATGAATTAGAGCTGACGATATTTTAAGCAACGAAATAATATATCACTCAATAATATTGATCACTGTAGAAATAAGAAGAGTTCATACAGTGAAACTAAAAAGAAAAGAGGTTTCCTCTAACGTGATGCATACAAAAAATTGATATTTCAGTAATCAAAAAGTATTTTTATATATGTATGTTTCTAACTAATATATTGCACTAAATGACCGGTTGTTTACTTCCACCGGTGAAGGTTTTGTTGGTATATTTAAATGTGAATAACTTTTGATCTAATGATCGGATCCTCGCGATCTAGAACTCAATCTTAATGGTTCGAGGGGGTGACCTCAAATACGCTAATGAATTAGAGCAGACGATATTTTAAGCAACGAAATAATATATCACTCAATAATATTGATCACTGTAGAAATAAGAAGAGTTCATACAGTGAAACTAAAAAGAAAAGAGGTTTCCTCTAACGTGATGCATACAAAAATTGATATTTCAGTAATCAAAAAGTATTTTTATATATGTATGTTTCTAACTAATATATTGCACTAAATGACCGGTTGTTTACTTCCACCGGTGAAGGTTTTGTTGGTATATTTAAATGTGAATAACTTTTGATACAATGATCGGATCCTCGCGATCCAGAACTCAATCTTAATGGTTCGAGGGGGTGACCTCAAATACGCTAATGAATTAGAGCAGACGATATTTTAAGCAACGAAATAATATATCACTCAATAATATTGATCACTGTAGAAATAAGAAGAGTTCATACAGTGAAACTAAAAAGAAAAGAGGTTTCATCTAACGTGATGCATACAAAAAATTGATATTTCAGTAATCAAAAAGTATTTTTATATATGTATGTTTCTAACTAATATATTGCACTAAATGACCGGTTGTTTACTTCCACCGGTGAAGGTTTTGTTGGTATATTTAAATGTGAATAACTTTTGATCTAATGATCGGATCCTCGCGATCTAGAACTCAATCTTAATGGTTCGAGGGGGTGACCTCAAATACGCTAATGAATTAGAGCAGACGATATTTTAAGCAACGAAATAATATATCACTCAATAATATTGATCACTGTAGAAATAAGAAGAGTTCATACAGTGAAACTAAAAAGAAAAGAGGTTTCCTCTAACGTGATGCATACAAAAAATTGATATTTCAGTAATCAAAAAGTATTTTTATATATGTATGTTTCTAACTAATATATTGCACTAAATGACCGGTTGTTTACTTCCACCGGTGAAGGTTTTGTTGGTATATTTAAATGTGAATAACTTTTGATCTAATGATCGGATCCTCGCGATCTAGAACTCAATCTTAATGGTTCGAGGGGGTGACCTCAAATACGCTAATGAATTAGAGCAGACGATATTTTAAGCAACGAAATAATATATCACTCAATAATATTGATCACTGTAGAAATAAGAAGAGTTCATACAGTGAAACTAAAAAGAAAAGAGGTTTCCTCTAACGTGATGCATACAAAAAATTTATATTTCAGTAATCAAAAAGTATTTTTATATATGTATGTTTCTAACTAATATATTGCACTAAATGACCGGTTGTTTACTTCCACCGGTGAAGGTTTTGTTGGTATATTTAAATGTGAATAACTTTTGATCTAATGATCGGATCCTCGCGATCTAGAACTCAATCTTAATGGTTCGAGGGGGTGACCTCAAATACGCTAATGAATTAGAGCAGACGATATTTTAAGCAACGAAATAATATATCACTCAATAATATTGATCACTGTAGAAATAAGAAGAGTTCATACAGTGAAACTAAAAAGAAAATAGGTTTCCTCTAACGTGATGCATACAAAAAATTTATATTTCAGTAATCAAAAAGTATTTTTATATATGTATGTTTCTAACTAATATATTGCACTAAATGACCGGTTGTTTACTTCCACCGGTGAAGGTTTTGTTGGTATATTTAAATGTGAATAACTTTTGATCTAATGATCGGATCCTCGCGATCTAGAACTCAATCTTAATGGTTCGAGGGGGTGACCTCAAATACGCTAATGAATTAGAGCAGACGATATTTTAAGCAACGAAATAATATATCACTCAATAATATTGATCACTGTAGAAATAAGAAGAGTTCATACAGTGAAACTGAAAAGAAAAGAGGTTTCCTCTAACGTGATGCATACAAAAAATTGATATTTCAGTAATCAAAAAGTATTTTTATATATGTATGTTTCTAACTAATATATTGCACTAAATGACCGGTTGTTTACTTCCACCGGTGAAGGTTTTGTTGGTATATTTAAATGTGAATAACTTTTGATCTAATGATCGGATCCTCGCGATCTAGAACTCAATCTTAATGGTTCGAGGGGGTGACCTCAAATACGCTAATGAATTAGAGCAGACGATATTTTAAGCAACGAAATAATATATCACTCAATAATATTGATCACTGTAGAAATAAGAAGAGTTCATACAGTGAAACTAAAAAGAAAAGAGGTTTCCTCTAACGTGATGCATACAAAAAATTGATATTTCAGTAATCAAAAAGTATTTTTATATATGTATGTTTCTAACTAATATATTGCACTAAATGACCGGTTGTTTACTTCCACCGGTGAAGGTTTTGTTGGTATATTTAAATGTGAATAACTTTTGATCTAATGATCGGATCCTCGCGATCTAGAACTCAATCTTAATGGTTCGAGGGGGTGACCTCAAATACGCTAATGAATTAGAGCAGACGATATTTTAAGCAACGAAATAATATATCACTCAATAATATTGATCACTGTAGAAATAAGAAGAGTTCATACAGTGAAACTAAAAAGAAAAGAGGTTTCCTCTAACGTGATGCATACAAAAAATTTATATTTCAGTAATCAAAAAGTATTTTTATATATGTATGTTTCTAACTAATATATTGCACTAAATGACCGGTTGTTTACTTCCACCGGTGAAGGTTTTGTTGGTATATTTAAATGTGAAGAACTTTTGATCTAATGATCGGATCCTCGCGATCTAGAACTCAATCTTAATGGTTCGAGGGGGTGACCTCAAATACGCTAATGAATTAGAGCAGACGATATTTTAAGCAACGAAATAATATATCACTCAATAATATTGATCACTGTAGAAATAAGAAGAGTTCATACAGTGAAACTGAAAAGAAAAGAGGTTTCCTCTAACGTGATGCATACAAAAAATTGATATTTCAGTAATCAAAAAGTATTTTTATATATGTATGTTTCTAACTAATATATTGCACTAAATGACCGGTTGTTTACTTCCACCGGGCAAGGTTTTTTTTGGTATATTTAAATGTGAATAACTTTTGATCTAATGATCGGATCCTCGCGATCTAGAACTCAACCTTAATGGTTCGAGGGGGTGACCTCAAACACGCTAATGAATTAGAGCAGACGATATTTTAAGCAACGAAATAATATATCACTCAATAATATTGATCACTGTAGAAATAAGAAGAGTTCATACAGTGAAACTGAAAAGAAAAGAGGCTTCCTCTAACGTGATGCATACAAAAAATTGATATTTCAGTAATCAAAAAGTATTTTTATATATGTATGTTTCTAACTAATATATTGCACTAAATGACCGGTTGTTTACTTCCACCGGTGAAGGTTTTGTTGGTATATTTAAATGTGAATAACTTTTGATCTAATGATCGGATCCTCGCGATCTAGAACTCAATCTTAATGGTTCGAGGGGGTGACCTCAAATACGCTAATGAATTAGAGCAGACGATATTTTAAGCAACGAAATAATATATCACTCAATAATATTGATCACTGTAGAAATAAGAAGAGTTCATACAGTGAAACTGAAAAGAAAAGAGGTTTCCTCTAACGTGATGCATACAAAAAATTGATATTTCAGTAATCAAAAAGTATTTTTATATATGTATGTTTCTAACTAATATATTGCACTAAATGACCGGTTGTTTACTTCCACCGGTGAAGGTTTTGTTGGTATATTTAAATGTGAATAACTTTTGATCTAATGATCGGATCCTCGCGATCTAGAACTCAATCTTAATGGTTCGAGGGGGTGACCTCAAATACGCTAATGAATTAGAGCAGACGATATTTTAAGCAACGAAATAATATATCACTCAATAATATTGATCACTGTAGAAATAAGAAGAGTTCATACAGTGAAACTGAAAAGAAAAGAGGTTTCCTCTAACGTGATGCATACAAAAAATTGATATTTCAGTAATCAAAAAGTATTTTTATATATGTATGTTTCTAACTAATATATTGCACTAAATGACCGGTTGTTTACTTCCACCGGTGAAGGTTTTGTTGGTATATTTAAATGTGAATAACTTTTGATCTAATGATCGGATCCTCGCGATCTAGAACTCAATCTTAATGGTTCGAGGGGGTGACCTCAAATACGCTAATGAATTAGAGCAGACGATATTTTAAGCAACGAAATAATATATCACTCAATAATATTGATCACTGTAGAAATAAGAAGAGTTCATACAGTGAAACTAAAAAGAAAAGAGGTTTCCTCTAACGTGATGCATACAAAAAATTGATATTTCAGTAATCAAAAAGTATTTTTATATATGTATGTTTCTAACTAATATATTGCACTAAATGACCGGTTGTTTACTTCCACCGGTGAAGGTTTTGTTGGTATATTTAAATGTGAATAACTTTTGATCTAATGATCGGATCCTCGCGATCTAGAACTCAATCTTAATGGTTCGAGGGGGTGACCTCAAATACGCTAATGAATTAGAGCAGACGATATTTTAAGCAATCACAAATATTATTTTTTGTAATTTTATTAAATAATAGCCGAAAATATTTTACATTTTAAGGTAAACAGCTTTTAAGTTATTTTAAAGAAAGTAATTTTTAATTACAAAATACAAAATTTGAGTGAAATCGGTCAAATAGTTTCTGAAAAACCATATTTTGAAAGAGTCATATTTTTAAAATTCGATTTCTGAGGAACTAGTTGACACATTTTGCTCAACTTTTGTATTTGTATTAACAATGTATTAACAATTTTGTATTAACAATGTAAGAATACACTCTTTAAAAATTATGTAGAAACTTGTTTACCTTACAATTCAAAATTTTTTCGACCATTATTAAATAAAATTAGGAAAAATTTAAAATACTCACTAAAATTTATTTTTTGCGTGGAATTTATCTGTAAAAACGCATTTTATAATTGTCCGCAAAAACTTTTCAGTTCGCTTAAAAATGTTTCGAGATATGGCGAAATACACACACTAAAAAAAAAAGGGGGGGGGGACTAAACTTTGGATCGCTCTCCTGCCCAAACTATTGGGACCCTTTCCCAGTCAGAAATCCAAATCCGTCGGGGAAAAAAAGGTATGTTCATACAGAGAAAGTACGTTTTTGTGTCTGATTTCGTAACTTAAAATATCGTCTGTATTAATTCATTAGCATATTTGAGGTCACCCCTTCTAACCATCAAGATTGAGTCCTAGAGCGCGAAGATCCGATCATTCAATCAAAAGTTATTCATTGTCTGTATTTTATTTTGCACACTTTACGCCTTTTCTGATTATCAGCACTCATTTTTGTTATAATCCTGAACAAGAAGAGACTTTTATTGAATATCACAATACATATATTTTTCGCATGACTTTGAATTCAAGTTTCTGTTCCCAAATGACATAAAATAAAATAAAACTTTTTTTTTTTTAAATAATTTATTTCATTTGTATGGGTTCAAAAGTGAGTTACAACTCTGAGAAAATAGAGTGCTCTAAGCGTGGAACCGCACCTAATTCAGGAGTGCAGCGGGACAACAGATAATTCTTTTTACCTCCCTATAACGTGCAAATTATTTATTTTTTGTTTATTTTCGAGCCGTGATGGATCAGAGGATAGAACGTTTGCCTTCCAATGAGGTGAACGGGTTCGAATCTCAACGATGGCTGGTCGCTACGAATTTCGCATCTGGCTTGCACCGACCACAGTGCCGACGTAAAATATCCTCAGTGGTAGACGGATCATGGTTAAGAGTCCCCATGCCGTCAAGCTAACCGTGGGAGGTTTCCGTTGTTTTCCTCTCCAGGTAACGCACATGCTAGTGAGTTCCATCTCCCAATACTTGATCCAGGAGTTCCCTTGTCTTCTGAATTGGTACAAGGCTGAACATAAGTAGTCGTGAACCCGAAAAAGTGGGTCGACTTTTTAACGACGGTTATAAAAAGTGAAATAAAAACATTTTAGCATTTTAATAAGTGCAAAAAGAAATCGATTTTTATCAATATTTTTAAATGTTTCGGAAAATTATGTTAACGCATAAAATTTCATGAAAGCTCACAGTTTTATCGAAATGATATTAAATTTTCAATTTTTCTACTTTCAATTGAGAAATGTATGCCTCATTCAATTTTAATGAGGCCTCAAACTAAATGAACGTTCTCCACATTCATTTTAATATGCATTCCTATTTTCTCATGAATGGTGGTTATAGCTAAATTATTTATGAGAAAAGGTTATTGCGTTCGTATAATAAAGAGAGAGACATAAATAGTGTACAGAAGTGTTTACTTAATGAATTACCTCATTATTATGATGCCTTCATTCATGAATAATGCATTCCTTTGATCGCAAAAGAATATAGTACCATTATGGGATGGAATATATTCTGAGGGATGCCTTTCATTTCTTTTCGTAATCTCAACATCAATTGATTTTTTTTTTATTCTAAGCAAGACTGGATTATTTAGGAATCTTGAAATTTAACAAAAGAATCACGGATGACACAGGTAACTAAAAATGTAAAGAGTGGTAGAATCTCTATTCATATTTATTTATGCACTATTCATGTAATTCCTCAATTTTAACTACCACTAGGACTTCTAATTATTAATATTTAAAACAATATAATACATTTCTTACAACTAAAGAAGCTAATAATACATACAGCAATGATAAGCCCAATACTCACCTGCCTATACCTCAACATCTACTGAAGAAATTAAACCGATGGCAAAACAAGATCCTTGGAAAAATAACGTGTGGCAGATGGTTCATCCGGATTACCAATATAAATGCAAACCTCAAAATAACAAACTCTATCACAGCTTATATACAAACTAAACGCAGAGTTTTTCGATAAAGCTATAGAATGTAAAATAGTCAATTTTAATGAAATCTTAAAATTTGAAAATGATGGCAAACATGAAAACTACCGACCAATAGCTGCATATTTCCCCTCCGACGCCTCATATCAAAACAAATAACTACACCAACCCTTCTGAAAATAACTTTTCCACATTCTGATGACAACTCCAACTTCAAACATAGTTAAGAGCTCATCTTATTTTTGATTCATCTTTAGTTATTCAAGTAAAGTGCTTGAAGTATTCACAAAAGCAACCCTACTTACCTCACTTTTCAACTAAAATAGTGTTCAACGATGAATGGAGCATAGATTAAGAGAGTGCTAGGAGTACTGGTTAAATGCATACTGGGAACTTGACTTAAGAAAAAAAACATTGATGTAGGGCAGTGGCACTTGACCTTGTAAAACATTTGTGTAGGGCTTACCGAACAAACGTACAACGGGCAGTATCGTCATATAACTGTATATATTAAGGACATTTACTAAAGCGATGTTGAACATTCACCGGTGGAAGTCCCATTTTGGTCATTCACAGTAAAACATAATTAAAAGCGGTCAACTTGCAAACATTGTCAGAATGCAATGCTGAACAGAGTATTTCGAACCAAAAAATAATCATTTTTAGAGAAGATAATATTTATTATTTTAATATTAATTAGCATCTATTATTAATAAGAATCTATTTCTTTGAAGGAAAAAAAAAGACATAGTTGGAAATGAATCTTAAAAATAGATAACTTTTTAACCACAAGAGTGAAAAATGTATAAAATGAGTTTGACTAGTCTAACAATTGGTAACGGGTCAGAGTATTATCTAAGCATAATTAATTGATGTTCAATATTTGACGAGATTTCATGAAGTTTCCATTTTATCAGCCTGAATGAATTATTGATTGTCTCTCTTAACATATTATCCTCCTACAAAGTATCTTCAATAGAATACATGTATTTATGCAATTTCTAAAATTCATAAAATAACAACACATTTACTATTTATGAAGAATTTTAGGCTTTCGATGTCATTTCAGAGTTAACGTCGGAGTGTTACATAAAAGTTTTAATTCAAGACCAAAAAATATGTTTTGGATTTCACCTTCAGAATGACACCGATCTTATTATAATGTTACAATAATGTGGTAGTTAAAATAATTAGTTTCATTTAGAAATGGGTTATTTCAAACACTATTTCAAAATTTCAAATTTAATGAAATGCTGTGACTAGTGCTTGCTCTGTTCTCCCAAATTCTATTTTTTGAAAAAGAGGTTGTTACTTATATATATATATATATATATATATATATATATATATATATATATATATATATATATATATATATATATATATATATATATATATATATATATATATATATATATATATATATATATATATATATATATATATATATATATATATATATATATATATATATATATATATATATATAATTTTAGTCATACTTATTTTTTTTAAAAAAATTATAAATCTATCTCTATGCTGAAAGATAAATTGAAAAATAAACTACATTGAAGTGAAATTTAAGCTTCAAATTATTATAAAGAATTATGTTTCGTGATATTATTATATAATTGCACACATTTTATGATTGAGTGAATAAAATTTTTTCCAATTGATTAAAAAGTTTCAGGTAAAAGTTGATAATTTAAAGGAAAAAAAATAATAACAAAAAAAAATAAACGTGCGACCATTGTGAATGACTCAAAAATTAAAAATTTCCAAACTTAGATGATTATAATTTTTTTAAAATCTAATCGAAGAAAAATGGATGTGAGAAAAAAAAAAGAAAAAAAAGAATGATAGAAAATAGTCTCAATTTCAGCTCGAAGGGGAGAAACAGTTTGATCAATATATAATTCATGTTTTAAACATGAATTCCAAAGTTCCCCGTCAGGAAACGAAAAATAAGAAGATCTCCCCCCTTTGTATATATATGCACGCAAGACTTTATCCTGTTTTCCGAAAAAATGCACTCGCTTAAACTGATCGGCAAAGAAGGGGGTGTTGAAGTCCGGAATACGGAACGTTCTCGAAAGTATTTGATCCTGCGAGACTTCTCCGAACATTTTCTCCGCCATCGAATTCTAATACTTGAGAGTACGCGAATGGCATTGATCTTCTTTGACGGATGATTGAATGCCGAATAAGTAAGAGGATTAAAAACTCGGTCTTAACGCAGTCAGAAGTGATGTTCAATGAGGAATGAAATAAATAAAATCCTTAAAAGAGATCTCATCTTTTTTTTATTTCTCTGTCGTTTCAAAGTTGAAAATAGAGTGAAACCTCTCGAAAGCGACCCACTCTCAATAAAAGGGTCGTTGAGGGAGGTGGGTCCTCCATTGACTTCAGAATTATTTTCGAGGGTACATGATTTTTCGCAAACGAATTTATTTTTAGTGGGTGTCATTTTCTGGGTGCGGAAATGCCACCTCCGTTGGCGTCACGAAAAGACGATGTATCTATGAGTAAAATATAGCGTCTATAAAAATGATCCCAACTAATATACCCATTATGAATGATAAAGTTATTTTAAATAAATAAATAATTTCTTTTTTGTTTAACACTAAACATACCATAACCAGTCAAATGAGCGTTTAAGAACTTTTGCATCAAAAATGCCCTTACCATCTTATCGTTTTTAGCACATTTGACTTCATTACTTTTTTTAATAATTATATACAGTTAATATCCCATTATTATTATTTTTTTTGTATTTTGTTTGTTTGTATTTTTTGTATATGTGTCGTTTACCTATTTTTACCACAACCGGTCATTTGACCGGGAGAACAATTTATTGCTTTATAGGGTTATCTGATTAGAAATGACGATGTAATGCGTGTTCAACGTATTGTATTCGATGAGTTGCACACGTCTGCAAAGACTGCTGCGTAGTGAGTTCAATCAGAATATCTGTGAATTCAAATTTCAAGAACGTAACTAACATTTTAGATAGGCATTTTTGAGTCAGAAAAAGTGGCAAAAACAGAATGTTTTGGCAAGTAGCTAATATTTTATTTTGATAGCTTTACTTCATTTCTAAATTACTGTTAGTTTTTACCCAGAAAAATGTCAAAACAATCAAGACAGCACAAGTGCTTAGAAGAAACAATATTAATTATAAGAATGATTTTAAGAATTATAATTCTTATATGTTCTTATAATTATAAGAGTAAATATAATAATTATAGAAATAATAATAATTAGAAGAAATATGTTTGCGGAAAATATACAATGGAAACACCCTGTATATGTCAAAAATGCTTTGAGCAATGAATTAAAAATTCTTATTCTTTGTGTTTGTAATACATAAAAATTGGCAATATACAATTTTGTTTCATTATAATAAGTTTTTTTTAGTTTATTTCCTTCCTAACATGCAAAATTTAATTCATTTCATCAAGAAACATAAAGTCCGGTCATTTGACCGGCTATGGTGGAAATAGGTATAGATAAAGTGATGGTATGTTTAGTGTTAAGGTGGCATTTAATTTTATATAAAAAAAATGAATTAGCTTTAAACGATGAGAAGAGGTTGGTTTGAATGACATACTTGTTTTTTTCTAAAATAATTTTTTTTTTTAAATTTCACATTCAACTCTAGAAGTAATTTCGTGTTTAGTGCACTCTGACTGCAACATGAAATTGTATCGTAAAAAAAAAGACTTCACTCAATAAGAGCCTCACACACATATTTGGAATACATTTTAATCTACTTGCTTGTTTTGTTAAATGGTTTGTTTTGATACTTTTTCGTGTTTCCTCATTTGATCTTTTCTGCATTGGGTGCAGATGTTTGCCCAGTCGCTGGGAGAGATTTTAAGGGTCTCTCCTAAAGGTTTTCGTCAACACAAAGTCTATGGAAAAAGCCTTCCAAAAGGGTTCGTCAATAGAGGTGGTCTTTACAGGAGGTTTCACTCTTATATCAATAAATAGAATATGTCAATTCTAGACAAAATGCTGTTTTTGGAAAATGAACACAAAGAAAAACGTGTGTTTAAGCAATGGACATTGGAAAAATGCGTTCAAACCAAATGAACTAAATTACCTTTTCCTTATTTTTTTTAAACGTTTACGGTAATCATGACGGTACTAAGTTTCAAACGTAACTTAGATTACTAAATGACATTACAAGAATATCTGTTTTTGTTCAAAATTTAAATTCGTACGACATCCATTTAATACGAGTGTAATACATTTATAGGAACATTGAAAAAAAAAAATGGTTGACTAATGAGGTGTCGCAATAAAAAGAATATTGGCTTTTAATATATTTTCAAAAAAACCTAATGTGAGGCCACAATAGGCATTACATCTTTCAATCGAATTTTAAACACGTTAAAATAAAGCTAATATAAATAATTTATTGTTTTCTTAACAATCAATGTAACGGATAACTTTTTATTTCAATACAAATGTAAAACTCATTCATTTACTGATGCGACAACCGAACACCAAAATCTATTTTTAACTCTTTATTTCTGACCCCAAAAAAAAGTTTCAGTTACACGATTATACTAACTCTCACAGTCTTTGGGTCGATTCGCTTTCACCAAATTATTTTCAAATTTATTATTGATTACGGGGGTGTTGACTTTGTTTTTGGCTATATTATCTTTCGATAAATCGCCAACCACCGATTTCACTTGCTTTTGCTTGACCTTTCACTTGCTTTTTGTAATTCTTGGAGGCCCAAACACTTATTAACGGTTTTTCTTGATGAGTTTATAATTTTGGAATAAGATTTACATAAGTGAGTGTCGGGTAGCCCCGCCCAGCGGGTATCCCCGTCCACTGTCAATTTCATATGTATAGAATATTTTTTCAAGTCAATGGGCCATCGGACATTAATTGTTATATTAAAAAAAAGATTATTTTCAAAGTTTCAAGTATTTATACAGCTGGTAACATGGTAAACAATAGTTTTGAAAATATGTTGAATACAGTAGTCAAATTTTTTAAATTTCTATTTTTTTAAGTTAAACTATTCTTTTTTTGGTTTATTCTTTTTGCATTATTTAATTAAATGATAAAACAATAGAAACATACAAAAATATTTATTATTACTCAATATTATACAGAAATATAAGCAATACTCCTTAAGTGGGCGGGGCTACGCGACTCTCCCCTAAATAAATTATTCTGGAGGAATAAATATCATCAGGCCAAAAATCATACTTCAATTCAAGAAACTACGTCCAGTACTAAACTGCTATGAAAAATAAAAGTGATATAGGCGACATCACACTATTAGATTCCATAGGTTTTTTTTTTTTTTTTTTTTTTTTTTTTTTTTTTTTTTTTCATTAAAAGAAGGAACATGACCCATGAAAGAAGTTTCAGAAATGGAATTTGCTATGTCTATTTTATTGAACACGCATTTTGGTCAAGAAACAAAAATCCTTTCTAGGATAAACAATTTTTGCTGCTTTGAATTTCTTTTTGGTAAATCATAAAAATATGAAGTCACTTGAAATATATATTCATCACTGTATCCACATGACAACCTATAATAGTTTGCTTTCTTTATAATTTCTTAATGTGTTGGACATATTGTAATGTCAGAGTGGGCAAAATACGAGGGCTGTTTTTTTAAGTAAGGGCCGTTTGAAAATAAAAACCAAACGAAAAAAAAATGTTTTTTTGAAGGAGCAGACTTACTTCTGCATACGGTTCTTCTCTTTTTCTTAAAAATAGTTTGTTTAAAATTATTATACCTTACAATTAAATTTAGAAGATACCCTCTTCATAGTAACCTTGCTGCCTGCTGCGATAACTGAGAGGTAACTATCGTTTTCATGTCATCGTTGTATTGGTTGCCGCCAAAATGCTATTTGAAACATCAGACAAAACGAAAATCACTGAGCTCAAGGTATGCGCTGTATTGAGAGGGGGTCCAAAACTTCCCACTTAAAAAGAGTCCAGTAAAGCTCAGGACTGAGTTGTGGAGAGAGTCAGTAGCAACATTTCCTATCAGTATGCCTGTAGGAAGCTTCGTAAACTTCACAAATCTGCCGGTGAGTATTTGTAGCAGACACGTTTTTTGCAGACGCATCACTGACCGCACCTCATAAGTGGCGGGCGATTTGTTGAACATTTTAAAGACACAGAACTGACGGTACAGGTTGCCTACACAGCTGTAACTGAGCACAATTGTTCCCAAGGAATGCCAGAACACGACGCACGCGCCACCTATTAGTGTACGCATTACGCAACAAAGCACGGCCCTTACTTAAAAAAAAAACAGCACTCGTATTTAAAATGTTTGAGTCTTAGTGAAAAATTCCATAAACATCGAATGAACTCGAGTGAAGAGAAGCTTCACTTTGATATGAATAATTTTTTTATCATCTATAGAAAATAAACAATAAGAAATTATTGGTAATGCTACATAAAGACATACTATCATTTTGGTTCGATAATGAGGAGCCTTTATCACTGTTCGAACAAGAAAAGGGGTACAGAAGAAAATCACTGAATTCTACAAGAGGTGCTGACAGATTGGAGAAAAACGTATCACCTATACAAAAGAGAGTAAAAGACTGAATTCATTTTTATAATAACTGATTCCTGCATGATGTTTCAGACGTAAAAAGTGGCCCATTTCATCCATATTTTTTATGCAGTTGTTGCGCACACAAATACTGTAAATATTAAATTCAGATCTAATGAAAAAATTGATGTGAGCAATTCTTTACTTAAATAAGAAATTTCTAACTAACAGATCAATTGGTAATAAAGCTAATATTTTTTAATATATACGTAAAAGTTCTCTTTAAAATAATTCATGGAAAATAATAGACTCGTAGGGGATTGCCATTTTTGATAAATAACATGCATCGAGATAACTGGGAAGACAACACGTTTTAACTTGAAAATAAACCACACAAGGCATTTCACAAAAATGAATGAATACAATTCAAGAAAAATATTAAATTATTGTATACTTTCAGAAGAAATTATGAATGACCAGAAATTAAAACTGCCGGGAATTATGATAAAAATGAAGTCACGCCCTTCATTGAAAGAGAACATTTATTGGGCTCTGTCACGTCAAAGGAAACAATAATTTCTTTCAATATCTTTTTAAATCAAATGATAGATGCATTAAAATGAAAGGTTCCAATGGTCATTCAAATAACATTGAGTTTGTGGAATAGCAAAGTCATACATGGGTCGCTGTAGGACAAAAGAGCGGAGACTGAATTCAATTTTTAAAAATTGCCTTTCCACTCTAACAAACGATGAAAATTGATAGACAGAAATAAAAATATTCATTTCCTAACGAGAGACTAAAAAAACAGTAATTAATACAAGATTCAGTGGAGAGAGAGAAAAAAAAAGGTTATCCGGCCAACACCCTTTTCAAGAATATTATTTTATTCATGAACATCGTGTTTCAATGTTTTTTAAACCTAGTTCTGTATCAATTAGTAAGTAACGCGAAACCAAAAACAAAACCAGCTGGGCGTGTCCCCCCTGTTTGACCACGTGACTGTTCTCGTCTACTCCATCCTATAATTGGCCTGTTGCCATCGTTTGTTTACATTTCCGCTTTCAGATTCCTAAACCTTGAAATTTTGAAGGTTAAAAACTTCTTGAAAGGGAGAAACTGTGTTTTATAAGAGGCAAATCAACAATCGCTTGAGATAGTTAAATGCCGAAGGGTTATAAGTTATTTTTAAACATTTTTATGGCTTTTTTTTTAATGGGGTTGGTATAAACGGAATAAAAATGTTCTAAAATCTTTTGGCTCTCACCAGTCTAAAGAACTAAGCTTCAGACATCACGAACTAAGAAATAATCGTCTGCATTGGAATCAATCCAAAATCTTTTTTGTCACAACTGGATTTTCTTCGAATTTCTTTTCTTTTCTATTTTTCCCTACTTCCGAAATAACCTTCAAATAATGATAGATTTTTACCAAGCGGCAGAATTTCTTTTTTTTTTTTTTTAACTTTATTTGAATCGATTTACAGATTTATATATTGATTACTTCCATGTTCTTTATTTTTGAAATAGCTCCCAATAAATCTCCTAACAAATGTTTATTTCTAAAAAATTCAGCTGAGCCATTATTTTTTAAAGTGGAATAATTCCATTTGTTAAGAAGATTAAAAAGTCGCTTATCTATTTATTTATTTTATGATTTTAATAATCATTGATTCATTTTGATATATAATCAAATTTTAGTATTAAAAACATCACCTAAACTAATTAACCTTAGCCAATATTTTTAAATTCATTCAAAAACTATCCCCTAAATACAATAGGCTTGAACTACTTTCCAAATGGACTTATTCCACTTTCAAAAATAACAGCCCAGATATTCCTAGGAGCGAATTTCTTTAAAAAAAAGTGAGCACTAGTCTTTCGTTTCTCAACGAAATCTTGAAAATCAACAATTTTGTTAAAAATTATCTCAAAGACAATTTACCCATTCCAATTTTATTTTTTAACGAAACTTTTGTGTAACCATTTTTTACGCTGAAATTGCGTTTTCGCATTACTTTGTATCGATATAAAAAAACATTTTTGTTTGAAAGAAAATTGTTCAGAATTAGCGTGGTTATTAAATTGCTAATTTTTCATGTGACCCCTTATAGCTTTAAATTATATCGGGAATGGATCGTTACGGAAAAAAAATGAAACGATATTTATATCAATAGATATATTTTTTTAATATTTGTAATTCTTTCCCCGAAATAAACTTTAAAAATTATAACACAATTAAGTTACAATTTTCTCACAAAGATATATTTTAAAGTTCACTCAAGTAAATACAAAGTGTCTCCTTTTCTCTGCTACGTAGGAAGTAGTAGGACAAAGGTGATTATATATTTCAGTTCTTGATGTAATGCGTTAAAGTCGCTTGTTTTTGATCTTTAGTGATATTTTTGAAAAGAGCAGACACGTGTATATGCACGTATATGTCTTTTTATAAGCTTCAGTAAAAAAAAAACAAAAAAAAAAACATTATTTTGAAATTAATTTATCCCCCCCCCCCCCGCATAAACTCTAGATTCCTCGTTGGAAGTACATAAAAACTGCCCAAAGAAGCGTTCCTGTACGATCCATAGTTTACGAGAAAAATACGAAAAACAAAGTATGACGTCACTGCCGGTGCAAGAGAAAACACTTTATGGGACATATCAATAGCAGTATACTATGCACAATTTAAAACAGAATATACGCGGCGAACGTTTTAAACATTATCGTCTTGAAAAATACGCAAATACTTCTTTGGGCAGTTTTTATGTACTCCCAACGCGAAATGTAGCTGTGCAGAGTTTATGCGGTCGTTTCCGGACACTAATTAAAAGTGTTAGTGAAATTTTTTTCAGTAATATTTATTTTTGGTTCAAAATTTGAGTTACTATGACTTCGTCTTCTACCACAATAAATAAATAATTCAAATGGAGCACATAATAATTGATAATTAAAGTTGAAAAATATTTTCTTTCAAATTCATGAAATATTTCATTTTTTTAAGTCCCTCAACCCATAATGTAGAATATTTGATAACTAGAAATTCGTTTGCATCAAAAAATTGGAAAATGGTAAGAGTCCACATGTTTCGAGAGCTCAAAAATAAGCTACAACCCTTCTCAAAACTCGCCAGATGTGAATAAGGAAAACAAAAGAGAAACAGAAAATGTATAAGTTTCTCATGAAAAATAGAAAAAATGAAGGTGAAAAAAAATTAGGAAAACCACAGTGGCCAAAATAAGTAAATCAGGATAAAATGCATTACCACGCGCAATGGAGAGGTGGTCAGGAACTCATTGGGTAAACAAGGTGAGTTGAGAGTTGGAAAAAACCCCTCACACAATTCTTGGCAACTTTCCTGTTGTCGACAAGAAATGGAGAAGTTAAGGCGCCAATATTTATAATAAAAAGTTACCTCTGATTTGCTATTTTTTTAAAAAATTGATATTACTTTTGAAAAGTGGAATGATAGTTGAGGCACTATACTTTAACCGACGCCAGATTTCGTTTTACTCGCATTTTTCTTTGTGTAGCTTTACAGCAAGGCTGTTTCCATTTGTTGGATGTACATGTTTTAGAACATAGCTCAAATCTCAGAGCGCTGCCGCGAAGCGACATTAGCTGATTCGTGGAACTTTTGAGGCATTTATTAGGGGAAAGTGAGAGTAGAATTTGGGGGGGGGGGGAGAGGTTGACAAGCACCCAATAGTAAACTGGAAACCAGTAGGTTGAACGTATGATGAAAACGATCGAAAATTAGATATCATCGAAATTAATGTAGATTAGAATGCATTAATATTTACACTGGTGTAAAAAAATAATAGAGAAAATATATGCAGCTATATAAATATTTATGTGAGATTGGACAAAACAACATTCAAGGTACATGCCTGTCAACTTTTCCCATTTTTATTATTTTTTTTTCTTTAATATTGAAAGCGGTAACCCATTTTAGGCTAATTTTTTAATTTTGACTTTGTAAATTTTATTTGCAATGATTTTGGCCTCAATATGAATAATTTTAAAAAATCTGTTAGACCTGATAAACGGGCCATCTATGTGACAGCTAGAAAACACTTTTTAATGACTGTCTCTAAATTACCTACGCCACTAGATTTAAAATATTATTAATATTTTTTAATGAAAAGTTTCATTTTTGGAAAATTTTATAGAATGTATTAAAAGTATATTCGTTCGAACTTTTTAATAGATAACTAAATTAATTTTGACTAAAAGAATTATCGATACAGTACACTCGATATCTCAAAGTTGCAGGGACGCTAAAAAAAAAATTTAGAATTAGCGAGTTTTCGAGATAAAAAGTTTAGAATTAAATATGTTCTAAAGAGTCGAGAAATATATTCTAAAATATTACTTTAAGAGGTAGAGTCACGAAGTATAAGAATAAAAAGGTATGTAATGATAGTTGACTATAAGTCTAAATACGCGGTAATGATATTTTTATTTTGAAAAGTAAGACAAAAATAAGTATGCACTCAATAGAAAATAATTGGTTTAAAATGGACTAACATTATCATTTATGCGAAAAAATTCAATTTCTATTTCGAAAAAAATTCGACTTAACAAGGTTTTGAGAAGAAATTCTTCGACATTGAAATTCAAATGAACATTAGGGGGATATATATGCCAAGGGGGAAAATATTTTTTTGACATAACAAGGTTTTCGAGATATCGAAGTTCAAAATATCGAGAGTGTACTCTATTATTAATTTTTTTAAAGAGATGTTCGATTTGGGGAGCATTTTATTGAATTGTTATTAAAAGTATATTTAATAGATAACTTTTGAATAGGTAACTAAATTACTTTTGACTAAGAAGTAAAAATTTTATAATTAAAAAAAAAATTAAAATGCTTGATTTAAATAATTAAAATAAAAATAAATTAATAAATTAAAACAAAAAAAAAACGTCTTCGAAAATCTAATCTAAGCGGATGGTTTAAGTGTATGAACTAAAAATTCCTTTCTTCTAGATAGATATTAATCGGAAAAAAAAATATTTTTAACCCGAGGCCATCTTCTAATCTTTAAAATATTTTAAAATGAGTGGGAAAATCAGAGAGGATACTTTTTCGACCACAGAACAGGAATGAAGGTTTAAAAACTATGCTTTTAGGGCAGTTTCATGAATCAAATCCGTCTGTAAAAATGTTGACACTCCCATGTTTGGAGAGAATTAACGAACAATTCTAATTAGAATTCTTACCTTCAGGCAATCTCTATTCGAGTAGAACATTAATTATTCACTTAGAGAAAAGCTTTTCATAATTAAGCTCTGATTATTAGGGAAACAATTGAACCCTATATCCATAATTAAAGATAGGAATAAATAATTAATTGTGAATGTACTAATAAATAAACTTTACATATTTGTTTATTCGCATTACCCTACAATAATGGAAGAAACACTTTCAGTTTTTGATATTTTTTAAAAAAAATTTCAAGAAACACTTAAGATAGTATTTTATAGTTTAAGAGATGTTCAGAGCGTGATTTCTCATATTTATCTATGAAGTTTTAATGCTTTTCGATGTTTCAAGAATGAATAGAGAACAAAAGAAGAGTGTTCTATTGTTCGAATTGAGCCTATCATCACTGTGAAGAAAGAAAAGAAAAAAACAAAAAAAAAAATAATAATTTGTAACACAAGTGTTTTATTTTAAGAATTTATTTTGCAGAAATAAAGATCTATCTATTCACCGTAATACATTAATTATCTTCTCTGTAATCGGAAATAAAATAATTGTAAGGAAAGAAAAGTAACGAAATCTAATGTCTAAATGGGAGATAATCTTATAGAAATCAAATGATGGGTCATATGTGATAACACGCAATAAAAGGATAATAAACAGTGATAAGAGTCGCGACGGCTCAGGGAATAGAGCGTTCGCCTTCCAGTGAGGTGAACCGGGTTCGATTCCCAGCGATGGCTCGTCGATAGGTATTCCGCATCCTGCTTGCACCGACCACAGTGCTGTTGTGAAATATCCTCAGTGGTAGGTGAATCATAGGTTAGAGTCCCCTTGCCTTCAGGCTAACCGTGGGAAGTATTCACAGTTTTCCTCTCCATGTAACGCAAAGGTGGGTTTTCCTTCAAAAAGGTACATTTCTCCCAATGCTTGATCCAGGAGTTCCTTTGTCTTCGGTATTGGGTTCAAAATGACAATAAGGCTACGGAGTTAAATATTAATAGTCGTAAACCCCAAAAATTGGTTCAGCTGTTCAATGACGGTTATAAAATAATAAACAATGACACGAAGAAAAAGAGACTATTTACATTTAAAGGGATGACTCCCTGCATACTTCTTCGCCTCTCCCCGACAAGTCGGGTGAAGAGTATGCAGTTTGTTTTAATTTTGATCCAATTAACCAAAATTAGGATTAAAAAGTCTGGATAACACACAGTAAATATCTGGATTTGAAATCAAAGCACAGTGTTGTTTTTTTTAAATAACAAAATTGGGTTCGTAACAAAAAGAAATATCCCTTTGTATTTTTTCCATACAGGTGTTTTTGATACATTAACCCTTTGTGTATAACCTCCTAATTTTGAAGTATTTGTGAGTACAAAAGTAAAAATGCGTAAACGAAATTGAATTTATCCAGAAGTTTTATCAGAAGTTACAGCTATTTAAGGTTAGGTCGAATTATTATTTTTAGTGGTAGTAAACTTCGAAACAAACACATTTGTAAAAAATATATTAGAACATAAACATACATATATGGGTGATTCTCACGAAATATGACAATTCACTGTCCCTTGCTCCAAGATCTAATACTATAATACTAAAAGAACTTTTTTTAAAACAATTAATAAATTGCATTGCTGTTAGCATTTTAAAATTACTTTGCACTAGCATTGACTGTTTTGTATAGTTAAAAAATTTCATTGAACTTCAAAATGTCATTTTCCTGGCATGTCCCAATTAATGTTTCCAATAGTAACTAGCTTCAAAATTTCCCATAAATTTTTCAATATCTAATTTTTTTTTATCTCAACCAGTGTAAGCATTTCTAGAATATACGCAGAGGGTATTATTTACAAAAACATCGTTTAAAAAAATTTTTTCTGTCAATAATTTGTTTGTCCCAAGAAAATCTGTCATTTTCCTGGCTACTTTTATTTAGTGGTTTATAACCAAAATAGATAGAGCCAGCAATCAATATCTTATGTTAATAGATTGATTAGATACCCTCCTATATGAACATGTCTTGTTGCATGAATAAAGAACCAATTTTCTGGTTCAAAATCTATTTCAAAAAAATTTTCAAGATAAGTAGGTTTTTGTGTTGTCATTTTCCTGGCTTTTTGAAATCATTAATAACAGAAACTACATAGATTTATCTGAGTTATTTTAAGAAATCCTGTTGTTTTCTGCAGAATGTAAACGTCTTAGGCCAAAATATTACATTTAAGTAAAGTTATATGCTATAAAATGGCGAATTTGTCATTATCCTGGTTGTCCTTTTCCTGGCTTATGAATGCCAGGACGTTGAAGTGTTACCAAAAATTTTTTTTAACTGCTAATACTGTAAGAAGGAAAAGCAAATATTAACCGAATACCAAGTTTATGTATGATTGTAATATGGTTGGATGTAATCAAAGTTAGTTATTTATTTAATGATTGATTAATATACACAATTTTATTCTGTACATATCAGCAACAAAAAAAAATTTGATACTTTCTACAGTGGATAAAAAGAATTAATTTAAGCAATTTATGGTCCATCTAACATAAAGGCTTAAGTTGAGTTACTTACTATTAACTCAAAATGACGGTTTTTTAAACTTATAAGCTAATATGTCATTTTCCTGGCATTCAAGATTTGGTGAACTTCTATTTGTTTTTTTTTTCTCGAGTAAATGTCAATAAACTACACTGCTGTCTGTAAGATATTAATAAATGTAACTAATGGAGTATACAAAAAAAATTTTAGATTATTTTGAAGACTTTAAATTTGAAGAAAGGTTTTGGTCCGAATTGTCATGTTTAAAAAGAATCACCCATATATGACCCTGCATATATTTCTTTAAATTGCTTGTGCTTACTGGTGGATACAATTTTTTAATTATGATTTATAGAAATATAAATAGAATACACTTGCTACCACTAGAAAAATTAATTTCTGAAATAACGCAAAATCCGTAGTCCCAGATTTTACACTCAACTAAAATGTTTATTTCCGGTGGAAGTGAAATAATAATTGAAGAGCTGCCGTGAATGACCGAATCGACTTTAACCGGTGAATGTCAAGATTCACACAGTCTAGGGGTGTACAACCTGTGGACCGCAGGAACTTCTGAACGCAATAAAAAATTTCGTTTAATTTGTTTTTTTAAACATTATAAATTTTTTAAAATAAATTATTTAATTCAAATTTATATCAATTTATATTACTTCTGTTGTTTAGAATGTTTATCCCCCAATATATATATATATATATATATATATATATATATATATATATATATATATATATATATATATATATATATATATATATATATATATATATATATATATATATATATATATATATATATATATATATATATATATATATATATATATATATATATATATATATATATATATATGTGTGTGTGTGTGTATGTATGTATTTATATTTAATAAACTAATTACTGAGAAAAATATATTTTTAGTTTTAAATAATTGAAATAATCAAAAATATATAATTTTCTGTAAATATGTTATTTAGCTTACTGACGAAAATATTGAATGCTTAGAACACTAAAACATGACTCAATATGTGTGTCACTCAAAAAGTCGCTTTGGTGAATGTCCGATAATTTATTTGTTGATATTAATTGGATATTTGAATATCTGCTGAGAATAGAGTGGTCGGAGTACCGCATAAATGCATACTGAATCTTAAAAATGTCGGGCAAATTGTATACCGGGTAGTGGCCCTTCACTGGACCTACTATATATATTTCAGACACTTACGAAAGCTACTATGTGATTGTCAACCCATTTCGGTCACTCAAAGTGTCCATTTAATACACAATTACTGAAGTCATCACTTCAAGCATATCTATGTTTAAACTACTTCAATATAATGATAGTTAAAATTGTTGAAATGAAAATTAAGTAGGAAGGCATAATCTTCCCACCTAATCCAAATTAGTTAACAAATATAATAATAATTGTGGTCTCTCGAAATCATAAGAACAAAGCTCAGAGCGCTGCCGCGATTAACTGTTTCGTTGGAGTTTTGAAACATATAATGGGGTAACGAGCGAAGTGGGAGTAGAATTTCTAAGTCATATTGGTATTTTTTATGAGTAGAACATACATTTGCAGGCTTGTGTGCTCAATTAAGGCTTATAAACAAACTTTGTCAAGTAGAAGAACAGATAGCGCAATACAAAGAAGGACATCACAAAAAATGCATCCAGGGTTACGGTGTGACTCGAACCCGCCACCTCCTCGCTTAGCAGAGCGTTTGGCGGGCGATACCGCTCAGCCAGGGAGGCCCCTAAATCATAAGCATTCTGCCGTTATTCATGTCTGTTTAAATGTGTTATATGCAGTGCTAGACATTAATCTTTTACTTCTAAATGAATGAAATGTTAATATTAGGTCTATCGAATAACTCTGTCCCTTAAGAAGACGTTCCATTATCAGGGCTGCCCACTTTCAAAGCTTTTTGTTAAAGTTTTAATGTATTATTTTTTATTCATTTTAACTTGTTTATCCCCCACCACGAAATATAAATGATTTAAAAATTTATATGCAACGATCTTTTAGTTCTGTCGTGGAGAGGCTTTTGAAATATTCACACAATTTGTCAAAAATTCTGAAAGTTTTGGCTATTGACCTCTCTATAAAATATTTTGCAAAAAGCATAGCAGTTGGCAGGCCTGCATTGTACAAAAAGTACCACAAAAGAAAATAAAGTGGCAATGGATTTACATTTAACTATATATTAGATGTACCACTTGGGTCTGCCCGATACTTTCAACTCAAATTTGAATGTGTGTGTTATTGCTTGTTAACGCTATTGCACACAAATATTGCGTGTCTTTAATCTAGAATAGTACCATTGAGTGAAAGAAAAAATACCTCAACACTTTCTTTCATATCAAAATAAACCCATATGGATTATGATAAATTGGAACGCGTACCTTGAGGGACAGAACGTATTGACACAAACGCCCAATTCAGTTTTGCCACCGCCTTCTTCATGTGTGATGGTGTACTATACAAATACTTCAATCCCAATTTTGGTTCATTGTGTCAAAATTTAGACAAACTGCATTCTCTGCATCTGCGAAGCCCAACTGGTTGGGGGGAGGCGAGGGAGTATGCAGGGAGTCATACCCTTTTATTGTAAATACTTATAAATATTGTAATTTTATTTTTCCTTTCATGTTTTTTGTACCCTTTATTGCATATTATCATATATAATTCAGCATTCAATTTCATTTGCCACTTAGATGTTAGTTCTCGCTTCCCCCCTTTTTTTTCTCCCCCTCAATTGTTTTAATCCCGATGAAAGAGAAGATTATCCCAGAGGTTAGGTACTCCGTAATTAATAAAACTATTAGGAACAAAACTTTAAATCTAAAATATTACATTTGCTACCACTAGAAAAAAATTTTCTTTCATTTCCGGAGTAGTTGTAATTTATGATCCATCGGTTAATTATGAATTCCTTGACTTATATTATTCCACGTACTTTGAAAACGAGTTACTCATTTCAGACTTTATGTTCATTAATGTCTACCATAATACAATTTCCAAGTGAATTTGATTCATTCCGCAATCAACTAATATATTAATTCGCTTCATTCATTCCTTGATATGGGTGGGGGTGGGGGGGGGGAGTGGAAAAGGCAAGGCAAACGGAAGCTACCACAATGACCCATGCAAACATTTGTGAAAGGACTTAATCTATGATAAATGCCACAAATTACGATTCGTATTAACTGCTTTGGGAGTTATACTAGTTTCCTGGACCTTTCTTTGTTTTGGTTCGTCATAACGGATGACTTCATTTTGGTTTTAATTTAAATTTCGAATAATGTTTTTTGTTTTTTCATTAAACAGGATTAAGCATTGTAGGAGGCTTTCAAAATTTTATTTAGAAATTTTCAGCCTTGTCTAACTAAAATTACATTACGCGGTGAAGATGAGGAGGTATTCAACTGTACCCTCAACAAACCTAACATTTAAGCTTTGTTTATACTGAAACATAGTATGTTCCGTTCCTGAAAATAGGTTGCATTACAAGGTAGTGACATTCCAGAAATTTTTTTTAAAAATTTGAGTTCATCAGTGTGTAGATCAATTGTTACCGGACCACCCAAAAAACAGTCAATTATTTATAATTTTATTTACTGTGGTGTACTTCTCTAGGTTTTTTGCGACTTTCAATGGACGAGAGGTTAACCGTGAAATGGATGCCACATTACTTAAAACCTTATTGCCGACCTCCTATCTTTTAGAAGCGAGGTTTTCTGCAACCAAAACAAAACAACGGGATAAACTGGATGTATTGTTTGTCTACGGTAAGAACTCCCCTCGCCAACCGTCTGCTGCTAACGTCGAAGACTTTCCTTCCTCTTGCCTATCCGTGGTAAAACCTTCCCTAAACAATGACCCCTACTTGAAATAGTTGTACCCTATATAGTCAAATGGGTAAGGGGGAGATCTTCACCCGCAAATATCACCGTAACAAACTCCGGGTTATCATTGTTTTAACGTTCTAGTGAGTTAAAATATTAAATGACTTTACATTTATTTTTCGACGCAACTGTATTTTATTTTGAAGGTGACGTCCCCGTTCCTTTGGCGTGGAATAATGATCCGACGTTGGCCGATCCGCTGCGATAAAAATGTTACTTTAAATGACAAATGATCGGAAAAAGTAATAAAGAAAAATCTTGAATATCCCCTTTCTTTACAATTTGATGCAAACCTATAAATTACATTATCTGAATCTTAAGAAAACATTTTTGATGTTAAAAATGAATCATTTGAAATGTTTAAAAAAAAAATCGTAGTTTTTTACCTAAGGAACGTCGTGCGATATTTTTATACATGGGTTTGAAACTCACGATTCAAGAAATAATTTCCCACGTGGGTTGTTTGAAAGTCTTTTCCCACAAACCCCTTTCTCTGAGTAAACAAAATCGTTTTGAGAAACAGATGTTCGAAATTCTTTGGAAGCTGCACTTGACGTTCGAAAACATCACTATTCTTTTCATGATGCAACTACATCTCCCTTGATACATTTTCTGACAGAATTATTTTTGTTTGTAAACACTCTGACCTTTCAAGTGTAATGAAAAAAGTAAAAATCTTTCATCTGAAGCGTCGAAAAGAATAAAAATAGTCCATTCAAATTCATGAATGGGTTGGAATAAATACGAAATATATGTCGAGAGAATTAAAATGCAACAGCTGTTGTGTACAGGTCAGTCAGTCAGGCCCCAGAAATTTTAGAGGAAAAAAAAAATGCATTTTATATCAAAGTTCATTTGAATGACGATTTTTCCAATGATATTTTTATCAATGTTTTAATGTAAAATAAGAGTTTTTCTCGAAGCGTCTTAAATTCTAAAAATTAAGCAGTTGAATTCGTTAATTGCAAGTATTAAAATTGCGCGACTTTTTGAATTGAGAGACTCCATTGTAATGAATTAAAGAATACCGGACCATTACCGGTACATTAAATTATGTTCCTTTTATTTGATGTAATGCATTTCTTTCAAGTTTGTACGACTTTCTATGAATAAGAGGTTAACCTCAGAAATTTTTCTTAAAGCCGCACTTATGAAGTGTAAGTAATGGTACTTTATTTTGAAAGCATGTTTAAATGCAATTGAATTAAAATTATTAAATAAAAACCATCTAAAATTTAGGCCGGGATAGCCTGGTTGGCAGGGCGCTGGACTCACGTGGGTGAGAACGGGAGTTCGAATCCAGCCAGCCGAAGACACCCCGTGTAGTAAATTGCGACTCGTGCACGTTAAATCGAGTCACAAAATCCTCCATGTTACCATAACAAATCAATACCTCTGGGGGTACTGAATTGGAGATGGGTCGTTCTCTGATTCAAGTCAAAATGACGATCTGTGGATGATGTATGAATGGGTCCACCCAATAAACAGGTGTGATGTATGGGTGTGGAAGAAGTCGAATTCTTGGCTATAGATGGCGCCACTGAAAAACAAGACCAACAGCACCCACTCTGCTTTAAGGGTCGACGACAACAACAGCAACAATCTGAAATTTAAGCAATCAAAGCCCCCCCCCCCCTCAACGGGCTTTGGTAAAATTATTAAACGTTGACTTGTCCACGGCGATAAAAAGGTTGGAAAGCACTAGTTAAAAGCACCCCTATAATTCACCCCCATGGTTTAAAGTACTGAATTGTATTTGTTATAATACTGGAATTCGATTCCCGGTGCTGGCTTAAAGCCTAACCAGCTTCGGATCACATTGCTGAAGGAGCCTTCAACTCCCCACAATGAGTTATCTCACTTCACATTCTTTTTATACACAGCAAAGAAATAACAAAAATGTACTACATAAAATTATTTTATAAATTTCTGTTTTTTACGAACCTAACTTGCGTTGAAATGTTTTATAAATTTCTTGAAATCTATTATATGGAAGCTATCAGAAAAAAAAAATTAAACTGCTCGTAAGCATTTCACAGCCTTTGAAAGAAGTTAAAAAGAAAAAAAAGAAAAGAATGAACATAGCTTGTTTTTTCACTAAGCTCTCTCAGTTGTATACCTGCAAGCGACGTCATCGCGGGTATCGATAATGATTCGCTGTTGAAAATTGGCACCACGCGTTTACGTTATCCATTTTTCTTTCCATTCTATTTCGAGTAAGCCTAGCCCATTCAATATGAATTAGATATGTGATCTCGTAATCCATTAGTATCGTACAATTATCTAGTAACTAATGAAGTCTTGTAAATTAATTAAATATGTAACGAACACAAACGAAATAAGCTATTCATTTTTCTTTTTTAAAGAAAGGAAGTCGACACTAAAACAAGCCTAATAGATTTACACGCTATCTTGTTTATAAACAATCAGTTGGCGCTGAAATGGTAGGTCTTAGCTAGCTATGTATTTCTCAAGCTAGCTATGAATTTGTTTTACCACAATCTTTTTCTCCTTTCCGGGTACGTCAACAGTATTTAACGTATGTAAAATAGATTCGAACAGTACAACTATTCTATGACGCCTGACAACACGCTCAAAGTAAAGCAAAATGTAAATATTTTCTTTCTATAAGGACTTTCGTGTCTTTTCTTAAATTTTTTAAAGTTGTCCATTATAACGATATTATATTATAATTATAGCTATTTTTTTTGTTCATTTCTCAATAATCTGTTGTTTGCCTCTCCAAAAAATATTTCATCGAGAGTTTTTGGGTTTTTTTCCTTCAGAATAATGCTATGAATTGGATTTCTTCGTGAAAGGAATGAGGGGCAAACTATCTTAAAACACTCCAATCCGATTCCCTTCATAATTGAAAACACAGCTTACTGGTCTCACCCGTCTCTACAAAATTCCATTTCCTCCCTAATATCTGAAAGAGAAAAAACGATGTTGCCAATCGACACATTCAAATGCACCTCGGAAAATCGTCTGCGAATAAAAGCAATCTTGTGACGATGTAAAATGTAGTATAGTCTATTGCTTTAACACACGCACCGGTTCGTGAACATTTCGAGTGCAAAAGGTATCATTTTTGTGTATAAATTGGGAGGCAGAATGCTCGTGTAAAATTCAAAATAACATGCCAACTGAGAAAGCAATTCAGTGTGCAACTGAGAAAGCAAGTAATTCCATGTGTGATGGAAAATGAAATAAGGCTTAGAATGTACCATTTGTACCATTGTTTAAAGAAACCATTACAACGAAATGATGTTTGAACTTAATAGGAATAGAAACAACAGTGTGTGAATTTTACATATTGCGAACCGCGTTCAATAACTGTTTATTTAAATAACTGATTTTTTTTTTAGTTGGGCGTGGATTCACAGTGCACGGAAATAGCTCTAGAAATTTGTTCGTGTTTAACAACATTTGAGTTTTTTTTTTTTTTTTTTTAATATTTATTGATCTTTTTTGATATTTTTACTTTATAAAATCATGTTAACGAATCGGTCTCATTTTTGGTGCTCCAAGCAATATTAAGTATATATAATATAGAATGTCTAGTACAAGGCTTTCTAGATTCATTCATAGCTTAAAATAGATCTCTTATGTATTTTAAGAAGTAGGAAATCATTCAAATAGCCATTAAAAAGTCAATATTTCAATTAAAAGATTATTTTCTGAAGTGAGCGGGTTCGATTACGTAAAAGAATTTCGTGCCGCCAATTCTGTTTCAGAATCCCTAAATATGAGGACAATTTTCAAGATGTAATTGCTTCTAGAGCTCTTGTATAAAAACTCTCCTTCCAACATCCTAATTGGTGAAATCCTTCGAAAAATTCCTAAAAGGATTTTACATAATACGCTAAATAAAAATCAGAAGAAACCAATTTATATGTCGTCTACGAAAATTACTTGCCTTTCCTACAAATAAGATCCACCAATCTTTTATATATATATATATATATATATATATATATATATATATATATATATATATATATATATATATATATATATATATATATATATATATATATATATATATATATATATATATATATATATATATATATATATATATGTATATAATATATATATATATATATATATAATATATATATATATATATATATATATAATATATAATATATATATATATAATATAGATATATATAATATATATATATATATATATATATATATATATATATATATTATATATATATATACTTGTTCACGCTTGTGTGCATCAATTAATAAATGAGAGGATATATAATATAAAAAGCCAACGATTGAATAAATGAGACGATATAATATATAAATATAGACTATTTATTACATCAAATATTATATTAGTATATTATAATAATTAGACCAAATTATTAGACACACTGTAGTTTTTTAATAGTGACATGTTTTGCACAAGTTTATAGGCAATACTTTTATATATAAATACTTTTATATATATTTTTTTAATATTTTTATTTACTTCTTATTTGTATTTATTTTTAGCATTACAATGTTAACCAATTGATTCACGAAAGTAAACAGGTGCAAACTGGTTTTAGCTGCTTAAAAACATTAAAAAGTTGTATAGTTTCACCCGATAATTATGATTTTGCATAGATTCTTATAGTAAGTCTAATAATTTGGGCAGGGACTATATATATATTTACGCTAGTCATATGTAGCCACGTTTGATAATAAAATAATAAAAAAATAACACTCTTAGAATCATTATTTATGCGGACACTTTTGAACATGAAAATAGTGTAGTTTATAGTTATTTCAATATTAACAAATATTTATACACATATTAATAAATAAATAATAATGTGATATTATTTGGTTGTACTAATGAAATTGAACATTATTTTTTTTCACTCATAAAAAGAGTCCAAAGTTGAGACATTTTATTTAAAACATACTGGCACAGGCACGCCACTATATTACATCTCTGTTACTAGGCAACGAGAGAATTGAATAGTATTTGATTAATCTATTGAGGTGCTCAATTTTTCCTTAGGTTGCTAAGCAACAACATTGTCAGAGGTGCATTTTTTTTCCTTAGCAAGTATTCCCTTTATATCAGACTACGGATAAACAGCAAAACCGATGAAAGTGAATTTACTATATGAGTGTATTGCCTTTCGAGGTCGCTGGATCGGAATTTTTTGAAGAAGATAGGAAGGGCGGGGATTCAATAATCGCTGGATTTATGTCTATTGACGCGTCGGGTTTATAAATTTATGTTTGTAACTAAAAAAGAATAGTATAAATGAACTACCGGTAAACTTTATGCCAAGTGAAATGTCCTTTTAGCTGCAAAGGTCATCCGTTTTATTAAAATATCAATAAGAAATATGCATTGTTATTTAATTTCCTGAAATAAAGTATTAAGCGGAGAAACTAAAATTCAACAATAAGCAAACTAGAAAGAAAGGAAGGAAATGAATAAGTAAAAAGAACAGCTAAATGTAAATAATAATACAATGAAACCGTCTTGACAGACCTCCTCTATGAACGTCCTCTTTGGAGAGACTTTGTTGGAAAAATTCTTTAAGAGAGACCCCATCTCTTAGAAAAACATTTGCACCAGATGTAGAAAAAGTCGAATAAGGAAACATTAAAAAATATCGAAACAAAAAATATGAAGGAAACAAATAAGTAGATTAAAATGTTTGTTCTCTTATTAAGAGAGATCTTTTTTGATGATCTGTGAAAGTGAACATCATGTTGGAACCTCACTAAAGACGATGAGAATTATTTTAGAATTGAGAAGAATCATCATTTTTAGAATTGAATGATGTATCCATTATTTTTATTCGATTAGTGTAGATTATTTTTAGAGTGGATTATTTTAAGGGTTGAAAATCTAGACGACAGATATTTATATATGTTTCACCCTATATAAGAAATGCACGAGAAAACTAAATTAAATTTTTATGTTTGTACTTTCAGAGGAAGAAATCAACCCCCTTGCTCTCTGATTGCTAAAATCATATTTGGTTGGGGATAGAGCCTTTAAATGAGGTTCGAATCCCAGAAATGGCAGGTCGATACGAACCACAGTCGTGCCGTGAAAATATCCTCAGTGGTAGATGGATCATTGGTGAGAGTCTTAAGGCTAACCGTGGTAGGTTTCTCTCCATGTAACGGGTTTGTTCCGTCAAAAAAGGCAAATTTCCCTTGTCTTCCGGATTGGGTTCAAAATGACAAGTCTACAGAGAAGCCTAAATTGGATCGGTTGTTCAACGACGGTTATAAAATCATTTTTCGTATTTTGACGATTATTTGCGTAACAAATCATTCACATAAAAAAGTTAAAGTAACACTCTTAGAAATATCTCTGTTAAAATGATTAAATAGCAACTCATTCAATTGTTATTTTGCCAGATTACACCGCAATAGACTTATAACCCTAAAAAAGATGATATTCAAACTGAGAGAAAAAATCCTTTATTGATTGTTTGTACCCAATATGGTTTAACAACCAGAATTCTCTACGCTCCAACTAGGCCTACGTTATGAAGCCACTTTGTTCTGTACAGCTGGGTATATAGTGTAGCTCAGAGGGCTAAACAGACAATCTTAGATCGGCTGGTCAGAGGCTCGAATTCCAACGTTGATACCACAATAGTTCGTCTAATCAATACCTGAAGACTCTCTAGTGTCCCGTAGTATTTAGTGAGTGACCCTAGACTAAACTATCGTTCTTGCATAAAAAACACAGCGTCCACAGAGCCCCAATGCCCATTTATATTTTATTTTTATGATTTAGGAACTATGTTCGTTGTAAATGGATACAAATAATTTTCAATTTACGGTTTTTTAACCGTGCAGATTGTAAACGGTTTTGAAACCGTAAAAGTAAAGAAATGTTTTTTTTTACCATAAACTTTATGGTAAATCGGATGGACCCACTACCATCGGTTATTTTATCGTAATTTTAGAATGAAAAATTCTAACAGTGTAAGATAGATTGGCTTCAAAAAACAAAACTGCTTTCATTTAGGTTGCATTTAAAAAAAAAATTCTTTATTTCGATTCGAGGTTTAATATATTTTTATTTGCACGTCTAATTAAAGGAGTTAAGCTGTCACCCCATCTTTGTCTAAATGAAATTTCGACAAAATCTTAAAACAAAGAAGTTAATTTTCTCGACCACGACATTTCTTTGTTTTTTCTTTCCTTTTTTATTGAAGCAATTTTTGTTTTCTCTTATTAAGTAAGTTTAATGAATGTAAAGCCTTTTAATCATGATTAAAGATGTAAGGATGAAAAGAATTTACAAACGCTAAGTTTCTTACATTACTTCTGTTCCAAATAATTTTCCGAAATAAATATATTTCAAGTATAAAAAAGAAACCACCACAAAAAATTTTTGATGTATATTGCATATTCATGCTTCAAATCGCTCTTTTAAAATTTTTAATCCATACATTCTCACAATTAAATAACAAAGCTCCAATCATTATACAGTAATTTTTAATTGCTATTCGAACTTATAATTATATCCATCGTTCACCCGATTTGAGTATATGTCCGCCATCGTTCAATTCCGTAGATTTGTATTTTTGTTAAATTATTAAACAATAATTTTGTTTTTGTTCGTAAGTTTTAAATTGAAATGTGATTGCAAAGTTTTTATAACAATTTGGTAGGTTTTTCAGTATTCTGTTTATAAGTTACTAAGATTAAAACTTTATTATAAAAAATTAGTATTTTATAATTAATAATTAAACTATATAAGTTTGTTTTGTTAAAAAGAAAATTTATCAGAACAAAATAACTATCGGGTTGTTCGGAAAGTAATTTCGTTTTTCCGACAAAGGATTTAATTATAATTTTTCGAACCCAACTTCACACTTAAGCCGCATTATCATTATATGTTTTGAGAGCTGATATAGCAAGGCTTGTGTGTGAAAAAGTTCAATTAATTCTACGCTGTAGTTTTTGGTTGGTGCCCCTTTAAATACGGAGAGCAATAAGCTGCATTTTCGTCATATTTTACTTTTTTACTATAGAAAAGGTAAAAATGCTGTTCATGCCAGAAAGAAATTAGCCGATGTGTATGGAAAAGATGTGTTGACAGTACGCCAGTGCCAGAACTGGTTTGCAAAATTTCGATCCGGTAATTCGAAGATGCACCACAATCTGGAAGACCGGTTGAAGCTGATAAAGGCATTAGTTGATGCAAATCGGCGAATAAGAACACGTGAGATCGGTGAGAGGTTAAATATATCGAATTCAACTGTTTATGACCATTTAAAAGGCCTGGGTTTAACCTCGAAGCTCGATAGATGGGTTCTCCATGTTCTCACGGAGAGAAATTGTCGCGTTGACGTCTGTGATTCGCTTCTCAAACGTCACGAAAATTATCCATTTTTGAAGCGCATCATTATTGAGGATGAAAAATGGGTTGTCTATAACAATGTCAAACCTTGCCAAAAGCTTTTACAGCTTGAACGGGATACACTGCCACACCCACCATATTCTCCAGATCTGGCACCGTCGGATTATTTTATTTTATTTTATAACCGTCGTTGAACAGCCGACCCAATTTCATGGGTTTACAACTACTGATGTTCAACTCCGTAGCCTTTTAATTTTGAACCAATCCAGAAGACAAGGAAACTCCTGAATCAGTACCCCCAGAGGTGTTGATTTGTTATGGGAACATGGAGGACTTTGAGACTCGACAGATTTAACGTGCATCAGTCACCATTTACTACACGGGGAGTCTTCGGCCGGCGAGAATCGAACCCACGGCCTCTTGGACATGGGCCCAGTGCCCTACCGACCAGGCTATCCCGGCCCCGAACCTTCGGATTATTATTTGTTTAGGTTACTGCAAAAATTTTTGGACTGTAAAACCTTTACTTCAAATGAAGAGGTGAAAATCACCTGGATCAGTTTTTCGCCAGCAAAGACCAAAAATTTTATGAGCGTAGAACCATGTGCTACTACCATAAAGATTACAAAAGGTGTTGGATCTGAATGGCTAATATATAGTTTAATATAACCTTTATTCATTATACGAAAATTTTCTTTCATTTTCCCCCCCAAAAACGAATTTACTTTCCGAACAACCCAATACTTACAATTACCAAAAAATAATAGTCAGTAAAAAAAAGTAGGCAGTCGAAAAAAAATTTACAAAATAATAATTTTCAAATTAATATATTTTCTTAACTATCCATTAAATATAATTGTAAAACAAATTAATTTTGTTACTTTTAGTTTTTTCCATTTCTTCCTGTTTCTTTCTTTTCTTCCTTTCATTTTTCTGGGAGAAACAGTTTTTTTTTCGGACAAAATACCAACCCAGATTATAACAGATAACAAACCAACAACTAAACCTCATAAGTTATTAAGAACGGATTATAAGAAATCATTCAAACTTTATTTAGATAAAATATTTTAATACTTAAAAGTTGGATATTTTTGTTAAGTTTAGAAAAATTAAAAACTAATAAAATTCATTTGCTTAATAATTTTTTTTAATAAGAGCCGCATTAATATATCATCTAAATCATAGTTTAAATTGCAATAAAATCCATAATAGTTAGCCGAATATTCGGTAATCGACCAAAATACTGTTCCCACAGATAACACTGTTACCAGTTTGCGACCAAAATGCGACAGTCACGGAGACACATTTGTAAAGTCACTGCAACGTCGGCACATGGGTCTAAAAAATTACCAAGTCCGCATTTGGTGACGTCACTTTTTGACGTCATCTACACATCAACATGAGACCACATTGAGACATTTAGTTGTTGCAGTGACCTCCCCATGTGATGAAGATTTGATCTATTCACGTCTCGATTGTTTCACCATGTAACAAAGATGTGACATATTCACATCTTAACTGGGTCACCATATGGCAAATATGTGATTTATTCACGTCTCAGCATAGTCACGATGTGACGAAATTGTGAGGTTGGTGTCTCTATAGGATCACCGTATGACTAAGTTGAGACGTATATGTCAGATTCTTGTCACATAATTACGTCAGTGCGACAGTTATATCTCATAGTGGGATCGTTTTGACGTCACAATGTGACGTCTCCAAAGGTGGACTTCAAAACCCCACGCATCGACGCCCCAGAAGTTTGGCCACACGCAAAAGTCCTGCGAGGCAGCTTGCATGAAATATGCCAACGCACATTCTACGTACGGCTAAATGCATCAATTGTCATGGTGAGCACCCAGCCTGTTTTTGAGGCTTCAGTGCAAGACCCAAAAGAAAACCGAAATTCAGCCCAGCCAAAGAAATCCTCTGAGTCAGCTACTAGATTCCTGTTGATTTTCAAGGAGATGCATCAGTTACTACTACTACCGGAAAGATCCCTACTTGCCGGAAAGCCTTAGCTGCGGAGATCATCCTCCAAGCCTCTACTCCAAACAAGATGTCCACATCCCTCTTGTGGAAATTTTTACTATTTTCAAAGAAAATGAGTCACAGTTGCCCAAGGGCAAAATTTATCAGATGAAGTGAGATGCCAGCTGCCGCGGGCAGGTATTTCATATCATTTTATATCAAGTCAAGTAGCAGAATCATATGTGGCTTCGCAATAAATGAGTCTCCTAGACTATTGCATAGCTGGTAACAGTGCTATGTGGGTATTTACCACTTGAATATTTTTGACGAATATTTGGGAGCCCTGCCTAACAAAATCAGCACAACTTTTTCGGATGACCCAATATTTAAGAAAATTTTTCGGTTATAACGGAAAAAAATAGCATTCGTGTGAATTCACAATGGTGAATTCTATGCCGAATTTAGGAGGATTATTCAGAGATAAATTATTTTTCAACTTTTTTTAACTCATTTAAAACTCTAATTAACTCATTTAAAGTCCCTAAATTAACATTTGCTTCTCAACCTTTTTTAGTCTTATAAAGGCTAAAAAAAGAAATGTATGCCTAGCAAAAACAAGTTCATCCCTCTCATTAATTAGATGAATAAAAAGACTAAATGTAATCATTAAAACAACAACTTCTTATATTGTAATTAATTTCTATATATATATATATATATATATATATATATATATATATATATATATATATATATATATATATATATATATATATATATATATATATCTGTGTGTGTGTTATTTCATTTTGTTTTTGATAAAATGTAAATTCAATGTATTATTTTCTACATAATGAGTATTTATAAATGCTTAACTTCAATTTTGTGATACCCCCGATTTTTCCCCGCTATACCTTGGAGAAGTATTCCCCCAGAAAAACTGCTAAAGATGATAGTTTTCAGTCGTATCATCATCATATATAAAAAGCGGATAAAACTTCTTAAAACAAAGCGTCATAGAAATTAAATCGAAACAGGAATTATTTGCACACAATATTGTTTCTGAAGGTACAAATAATTTTAATAAAATTTCATCACCTTCCAAGGTTACTAAATATACGGAAAAGTGAATGTATCAAAAGATCTGCTGCTGTGTCATTGAGTCTTTAAGAACCCATTCAGGTGAGAAAACGATCCTCAAACAATGGAAAACGAGAACCATTAATGAATGATTTGACATTTTTTCGCCATTGCGTTGGAACTCCAACTTATAATCTGTCATAATCAACATTCAGAGACTTCATCGCAATTAACATGACAATGGTTTCATTTTTATTCTGTGGTAATAAAAATATCATCTACAACAGCTACTGTTCCACTTATAAAAATGAGACGCGAGAATATGGAATGCGAAAAGACGCAGACGATAATTTTCTCTGCTTTTTAAAGCAAGCGGCCATTTTCCTTTATTTACAATTTTTATTTTACTGTTTGTTGCCAAACAAATAAATGAAATGTGTGTGATATATAACACTAGTCAAAATAAATAATAACCATTGTTTCCAGCTGTACCTCGTTGACTGAAGCTGGATACAAAATGACTATTTTACTGCATGCCACATTGAAATGCTATTCTAACATTTCAGTAGCACGTGGACGATCCTTATTCTGAATTAAATTTTATTTTTTACATTTTTTATGCAACGAAGCAGACATTTTTTAAAGTTAAAACTATTTTTTACGCACAATTTCAATTTTCATACAAATAAAATATAAAACCAATGCAGCCAATATTTATACAGTGTATATTACTACATTCCAAAAATTTAAAAATTGGTAGAAAAAGGTTTTAAAAAATGTTTTGACCGCTTATTATTGATCAAAAATATTTCTAAATTATATAACTGTGTTACAACTGGATCACCTGACTTTCTAAAATTTACATAAAATTAAAGCCAATACAGATTACGTTAACCTCAGAAACATGTGTCACTGTTTTTTAAAATATTTCCGAAATGTTTTCTCATTATTGAATAAAAGAACTGACCGTTTCAAAGAACTCTACACATAAATGTGTTAAATTAGTAAAATTTATGAGGACAAAATAATTAACATGGATGATGCATTTTTAGAGCTGCTCAAATGAAGTTCCCGTCGACGACTTTGTATCCACCGTTGGAAATCTCTCGGAAATTTTTTTTTTAAATAGCACTTTATTTCTTCTTTTAAAATAATCAAACAAAACAGTCAAGTAATCATAAATAGGACACTATTAAAAATTATTATCTGGGAACAGAAAAACCGTTTATTGACTGCTTTCACCCAATACGGTATAAAATCAACCAGAATTTTATCGCACCCACTAGGCCCACCTAATGAAGCCACTTAGTTCCATGCAGCTAGGTACATATTATAACCTGGAGGACTAATCTGTTAATCTTATGACCGACAGAATGAAGGTTCGAGTCACAGCGTTGACACCTCTATATTCCTTTCATTCCAGTGTTCCGCGCTTCTCACTTTGTGACCCTGGACTATTAAAATAATATATTCTCGTTTCCGCATGGATGGCATCTCCATAAAACTGCTTAACACAAAAAAGTCTAGTATTCCCATGCAAGTTGAAAAATCGAACAGTTTTGTATTCACTGTATTCTTAAACCATTCTAGTTGTAAACGGTTTCAAATCCATAAAGGTAAAAAAAATTCTTTACCGTAAATGTTACAGTTAATTGGATTGACAGGCTGCTGTCTGTTATTTTACTGTAATTTTAGAATGAAAATTTTAACAAAGTGAACACAAAATAATACACGCCGTAGAAATATACAAACAAATATAAAAATAGAGTTCCCTAGACTTGCTGTAATATATTTTTCGAAATATGTATGCATTTAAATACACAAAACTTCATTTAAAAAAGTTCTTTTTTAAAAAGAATTCTTAATACGACGGAAGCGTTATTATTAAAACATTTATTACTCTCTGAAATGTGATGTTGAAATATTTGCAAAACGATGCTATTTTTGAAGCCACTGAAAATGAGAGAATCCTTTTGAAAGAACATTTTACTGATTTTGATTTAAATTGAATATTTCACGATAAGACATAATAACAAAAATTCCCTTCAGTGTTTCCTCACAACGTCCATTGAAAAATCAATTTATGTATTAAGTAATTGGGATTCATTTATCAATGTCATTAATTTTACGAAATAATTTAGAAACGAAATCAGAACTATGTCCTAACAGTTCGCAGACGATAATTAAAGTGAATCGTTCGTGTCTGATTGTAATTTAAGACATACTTATTCCGCTGAGTTTACCAAATATGGATTTTTCTTCATTTTTTTTTTCCACAACCGCAAATCAATTTCTCATAACATCATTGCCTTGAGCCCCGCACGATTCTCTGATGCAGCCGTAATTACTAGCGCGCCCCATCACAAAGAGTGTGCGCCCCACCCTTTCGCACAAAAGAATGGAACGTCAGAGCGAAAAGAGAACTAAATTTAAGTTTTATTCGCTGGGGACGGTTATTCGTTATTTTTCGCCCGAAAGTGCATTCTGTACGAGAATGGAAAACATTAATCGTGAGAATAATTCTCACGAGAGAGTTGAAGTGTTTTCTTCTGCTGTTTAATTTTATTCTCTGGCTGAAGAGAGCGAAAAGCTGATAATTGCATTGTAAATGAATTGTGGATTATACCGTTGAGAGATTTAATGACTTGTAAATTATTATTCTTTGAACTCCGGTAAAAATTCTATATCTAAGTGAGAATAAATCGATATGAAATGGAACTGTACGAATTTATCTGATATAAGAACATCTCGAAGGCAAATCGGAAAATCAAAACTTTTACAGAGCGTCGCTGTCTTTTTACAATGTGCTATGTTGAAAAAATGTATCATACCTTCGATTCAGTCTCAAAAATAATTTTTGAAAAATATTTTTTAAAAATCCATATACTTCAATCTAATAAATAATTTAAAAAAATATACCATTTCATATTTTGAAATATGTCTCTTAAAAAGATTTTTTTTATTCTGTTTATCATGGTACGAAAACTTAAAAATTGATTCTATACAAATAATTGGACTTTAACTTTATGAAATTTTTATCAGTTTCGAGAAAAATTCGTCACCATTCTTTATACCACTTTTACAGGATTATATATATATAGGTGATTCTCACGAAATATGACAATTCACTGTCCCTAGCTCCAAGATCTAATACTATTATATTAAAAGAACTTTTTTAAAAAAAAATTATTAAATAGCATCGCTGTTAACTTTTTAAAATGACTCTGCACTAGTAATGACTGTTTTGTATAGTTAAAAAATTTAATTGAACTTCAAAATGCCATTTTCCTGGCATGTCCCAAACAATGTTTCCAATAATAACCAGCTTCAAAACTAAATAAATTTTTCCCCATAAATTTTTCAATATCTAATTTTTTTTACCTCAACCGTTGTAATCATTTCTTGAATATACGCAGAAGGTATTATTTACAAAAACTTCGTTTAAAATAATTTTTGCTGTCAATAATTTGTTTGTCCCAAGAAAATCTGTCATTTTCCTGGCCACTTTTATTTAGTGGTTTATAACCAAAATAGATAGAGCCAGCAATCAATATCTTATGTTAATAGATTGATTGGATACCCTCCTATATGAACATGTCTTGTTACATGAATAAAGAACCAATTTTCTGGTTCAAAATCTATTTCAAAAAATTTTTCAAGTTGAGTAGGTTTTTATGTTGTCATTTTCCTGGCTTCTTGAAATCATAATTAACATAAACTACATAGATTTATCTGAGTTATTTTAAGAAATCCTGTTGTTTTCTGCAGAATATAACCGTCTTAGGCCAAAATATTAAATTAAAGTAAAGTTATATGCTATAAAATGGCGAATTTGTCATTATCCTGGCTGTCATTTTTCTGGTTTATGAATGACATGAAATTGAAACAGTTACCAGAAAATTTTTTAAACTGTTGAATATAAAGCAAATATCAAGTTTATGTAGGACTGTTATATGACTGAATGTAATCGAAGTTTTTTTTTATTTAATGATAGATTACTACGCACAATTTTATTCTGTACATATCAGCAACAAAAACATTTTTGATTCTTTCTACAGTGGATAAAATAATTAGTTTAGGCAATTCATGATCCACCTAACATAAAGGCCTAGGTTTTGTTACTTACTAATAGCTTAAAATGACTGTTTTTTTAAATTTATAAGCTAATATGTCATTTTCCTGGCATTCAAGATTTGGTGAATTTCTATTTTATTTTTTTTCTCGAGCAAATGTCAATAAACTACACTGCTGTCTCTAAGGTATTAATAAGTGTAACTAAAGAAGTATACAAAAAAAATTAGATTATTTTGAAGACTTTAAATTTGAAGAAATGTTTTGGTCACTATATATATATGTATATATATATTTGAGAGGAGAGTTTTTATGTTTTTATTTCTTATTTTTTTGTGTATCAATTAATAAATTAGACGATATATAATATAAAGAGCCAACGATTGGATAAATGAAGATTCAAAAAGAAGATAAAACAAAGGAAAATTACAGACAAATGAAAAAAGGGGAAAAAAGAAAATTATTAAAAAAACTGGAAGGTATAATAATAAAAAAAAAGTTTAAAAAAAGGATAGAATTCTTTTTAAAAAATCCGCAAAAAAAAAGAAAATATAATCTTTTCTTCAGCCCACACGATTATATATATATATATATATATATATATATATATATATATTTCTGTAATTTTCCTTTGTTTCATCTTCTTTTTGAACTTATTTAATGAGTTCTATTTACTTGCAGCTTATGCGCAATCGATGAAACTTATTGTTTTTCTTAATTTTCTTTGTGTTCTTATGTTTCTTTGTGTATTGTTTTCTTAATTTTATTTCTTAATTTTTATATATATATATATATCAAGTAACAGAGCAATCTAATAACAGGGCATCTGCCCCGTTAAAATTATGAGATTATTAGTCCAAATTTCATGAGTAATGAGGTCAGATTCTGCACAAGCTATTTACTAATCGATGGTGAAGTCTCAGCCGCACTCCAGCTGGAGGGGGAGACACATATCCCGTCAAAAGTGATGGAGTTTAGTTGGTAATCATAAAACACAAAAAGCCACGCAAAAACCTAGGTTTTTGTATGATATTTACAATGTGTAAACAGGGCAGTGATATTGCATTCCTTGTATTCCTACGCCTCATCGCAAATTATTTAATACTCATAGAAAATCGTTTAATCTTTTCTTATATGGAAGTGAAAGATCTTAAAATAACTCCTCTTTTGAAACATAAATCTAATTATATTTCCTTGGCATGTTTTCAGCCTTGAATTCCCAAAATAGAATATCTGTACTCTAATTTTTTAACTAAGACATTTTATGAAAACGAAAAAGTTTCGATGCGTTATAAATACAAAAGTATTTTTATAACTTTTGTATGACATATATATAAATAGCACAAAAAAGATAAAAAGAAAAGGGAGAAAAACGAAGAAAATTAATAAGTTTTATTTACTGCGCATAAGCTGCAAGTATATAGAATTCATAAAATAAGTTTAAAATATACATAGAAAACAGAGAAAATAATATAATGAAAAGAGAAAAAGAAAAATTGTTAAAATAAAACAATTTTAAAAACATTTTTTTTAAAAAAAACTTTATTAAAAAGAATATTAAATAGACGTAAAACAAAATAATTAAACGATATAATATCGTCATGAGTTCAAACGATTATGAACGCAAACACCTTTTTTGCGAATATAATAGTGTGAGCTGATGACGAGATTCTATTTTTTCATCATTTTGTTTTCCGGCTATATAATTTATTTTTAATAAAATTTCTTTAAAAATATTTTTTAAATTATTTTATTTTGAAAAATTTTCTTCTCTTTTTATTAATCTTTATTATTTTCCTTGTTTTCTCTTTATTTTAAAATTTTATATACCTTTATCAATGATTTTTTTTCCATTTTGGAAATGACAATTCACTAAACAAAGGAATAATTTATCATTTAATTCATGCGAAATAAGGAAATTCAAATTTTTCTCCCATAAAAAATGAAGAGAAGTTGAAAGCATTTGAAGAAGGTTTTTATAGTAGTTTCCGCCGACACACTCCCATAAAAACGAGTCGTCGTCTCTTAGGAAATGAATGCGCAAATAAATATATTTTATGTGAGTGAGAGGTTTCATAAAAATATGTTCATTCACTTTCCATATTAAGTACCTTTACACTTTTTTTTTCTCCTTTAGAATTTTTAAGGATTTCAACTGAAAAATATGAACAACATTTCAGATGAGATACATTTTTTAATCTTATTGGCGAATTTTTCTTCCATTCTAGCATTTCTTAAATAAACATATAAAGCAGAGCCATGCCTGCCAACTTTTACTAATTTATTATACAGTTTTTCTCAACAAATTTGATATTATAATTTTTTCTAATAATTTCAATTAAATTTGATATTATAATTTTTCTCAATAAATTATTCGCAATAAATTTAATGTCGTCACTTTTACAGGATTGTATTTGTAATCAAAATTTGATCAAAACTCATCGAAGTTTGATAATATTTTTCTATCATCTCAGATCGCAGACTCGAATATCTTTATTTTTCTTTTCCAAAATTCAGAAAGCTTACCATAAAAATCAGAACCCTTCCTAACTTTTAACAACCTTTCTTCTTTTAGGCCCCCCCCCCAACATCCTTCGTTTATTATATTAAACAATATTTGTAACTATTTTATCACTTCAAAAATCATATTATAAGATTTTGCTATTCGTATGTCATTACACAAAGCGGTTGTAAGTGTAAAAACATCATTCGTCCTTTACATTCTTTTAATTACATTGAGAATTTATAAGAAAGTTGAAAAATTCTATTCAAGTAACCTTTTAGAATATTTTAAGAAATATAAATATCTAATTATTCGAGGCTAGTATATTTTGTTTTATGTTGTAAAGAATGACACTATTACAATATCGTATCCTATGCAAAACATGCTAAAAATCAAAATTCATCATTTTATATGCAATGATTAAAAATGACTAAAAACGCTGAATACGTTTAATAGATTGAATTTTTTCGAAAATATATTTTATTGCATTTATGAGTTTACTTTCTTCAAAGCTACAGATTTTTTTTTTGTAAAAAATTACTTTTCTGCCATTGTTAAGACATTTAGTATCAGAAAAGTCTTAAAGCTTATTGATTTTACTTCAAAAACGAAAGAATATTACCAAGACTAGAAAAACACTGCGTAAGATAATTTTTTTTAATATTTCTTTTGGTTAACTTTAACTATTCACCGAAGTTTAATAATATTTTGTTTTAATTTAAACTAGATTGCATCCTCTAGTGTTTATTTATTTATTTTTTTTTTTTCAAAATTCATAGAACTTGGAGTAAAAATCGGAAACCCCTCCTAACATTTTCGGAATCGAATGTTTCGCTGAATGCATCATCGATTGATTTCGATTGTTGCAGAGGAGTTGCAATTTCGCAGCACAAATACAGATTGCAATTAGTAAACAAATAAATACTTCTGAAAATATCTGCAATGTGTGGAAGAGCCGAAAAATAAAAATAAAAGTTTCTGGGACAGAAACAATTTTTTTCGTATATTTTACATAGATTTTATATAGATAGCAAAATCAGCGTTGCGTAGGTGTTACATTTTATCAAAATTTAATTATTGTTTATCTGTCATAGACTCTATTGCAAAATTACAGAATATTTTGTAATGATAGGATTGGAAACAAATTTTAAGAAGTCAGTTAACGTCTATTAAGAAGCCCTTCATTTTTATTTGTCAAAAAAGGTAGAGATTGTTTGGGAAAGATTCTGAATATGCTTTTCATCCTTTTTATTTAATTTTCATAACTAAACTCTTTTTATTTTATTTTATAAACGTCTTTGAACAACTAATCCAATTTTTTGGTTTACGACTACTATTCTTCAACTCCGTAGCCTTGTCATTTTAAACCCAATAAAGAAGACAAGGGAACTCCTGGATCAAGTATTGAGAAAAATTTGCCTTCGTAGAGAATTTTTTGATGGAACTGACCCTCATTTGCGTTACGTTAAGAGGAAGACCACAAGAAACTTCCACGATTAGACCTGACGGCAAAAGGTCTCTAACCCACGATCCGTCTACCACTGAGAATATTTTACTTTAGCACTGTGGTTGGTGCGAGCCGAGTGCGGAATTCGTATCGTCCAACCGTTGCTGGTATTCGAACCCGGTTCACCTCATTGGAAGACGAACGTTCTATTCCCTGAGCCATCACGACACAAACTAAACTGATGATGGGCATTTACTCTATTTGGCACTATCTTTCGTTACATATAAAATACAAGTTCGCCTCTCAATCTCAATTTGAGATATTAAGCAGGCGGCATTCTGTTCATTCTCACCTCTGTTCATTCTTTGCTGATAAAATTATGTTGTTTTTAATCGAATAATGTTAAAAGAATTTTTTTTTGCGATATCCAAATCAGTTTCCATCAGTTTAAAACGTAATAAAGTTAAATTTAAAAACGGAGAAACTTGTAGTTTTAAGTAACTTACTCAAAAAACACGCTTCTTTTTATTGCTTTAAAGTTTTGAGAAAAAAAATTCATAAGAGTTCGAAAAACTTTTCATTGTTTTCTACCTATTCAGAAAGGTATTGTATTGTCTACTAATTTATCAAAAATTTGGGAGTGGAACCAAAATATCATGCAAACATAAATTAAAACCAAAAGTCCATGATAGCGAGGTTGGAATACAGAAAGGAAAAGTCGAGCAACTAACACGGGGAACTGTTCTGTTCGGTATGCAATACCAGAAAAACAACTTAAAGGGTGAGCAAAATACTCTGATTCAACAGAGCATCATATGTACCAGCGCATGGGCATAAGGAGTCTGTGAAACAGTTGTTGGTTGGCTGGATTCCCGCCAACTGCAGTTTTATTCTTTCTTTCTATGTCAAAATGTGTTTAATCAACATGAATAGTTTCTCATAGGAATATCTTCATTAACCACCGTTTTTCAATAGTGTAAAATGTTTTAAAAAACATCAACAAATAAAAAGAGAACGTTTTTTTTCCCTCCCCAACTCCAGTAGAGACTGGAAGAAATCTTGGAAGACTGGTTTACATTATGTCAATGAAAACTGGCCTTCTTCCCCTATCTATTATCGTGGCAAACTCCTTTTCTTTTGTATTTTAAAGTATAGAGAAAAGTGAGGTCACAGGAATAACAAGAGAGAATTGTGAAATTTCAAATGCCGAAAAAAAGTTTTCAAAATGCTAACAAATTATTGCAGGATTCACCACTGCGTAATCAATTATTTCTGCAATTAATTGTGTCTATTTTCAAATTTTGAGTTTTTTTTTTCTTTTTTTTCATTAGGGTGATTCCGCTCTTTTGCGTCAGCTTTTCGGACGTAAGATTGATGTATCTTTACGTTATGTTGGTGTGATGTACACTACAAAGACAGAACTACAAGCAGGCTGTTTATAGCTTTGAATTGTTGGTTTCTGTTAAAACCTATCTTCGAACTAAAAACATGGACATGGAATGTGAATTTGAAGAAATGTATTGATGAAATTTAGAACTGAATCGTGTGAATTTACAATCACTTGTTCATTCAATGACAAAACAATTTTCATTGGTTTTTGTTTAACATATGGTTGTCTAGTTGCACTAGTTCCACAACTAACTAGATATATTTTCGTTTTTTTCAAAATTACTAATTATTTTTATTTCAAACATTTTAGTTAAAAAAAGAAATTAAATATTGAATAGAAGTTCAATAATATTTTTTAAATAATTACAATAAGTTGCATTCCTTATCGCTGAATTCAGAAAAATAAAATAAAAAGTCGTCTACCAAATTTTTCATCTCACAGATCGGCAATAGAGCAAAGCATCTTGAATGGTGTGACACATATTTAAAGAAATAGGCTGCATCCATTGTAAATGTTTGTTTTGATTTTATGGTCAAAATTAAAATGATATTCTGCTACGTTAGCGTTTTTAACTTTTCTGCAAAATCTTTTATTTAGTTTGATATTTTTTCAGTGGAGCATTTCACCCGAACTGACGCATGCGTAATCACTTGAAATCTTACTTATGGAAGCTAACATCAATTTGCGAAATCTCCCTATTGTTTGAAAATTCATTCTTTACTCTAGGTTTACCTGAATTCATTTTTCTCTGAACTTTAAATTGATTTCTGCAGGTAAAAGAGAGTTTACTATGAAGGGTTTCTACCACTACATAGCGTCCTTGTTCAGTTTATCGAACTTTACTCCGATAGATGGCGGGATGTTCAGTTCAAAGGAAGACTTTTTAATTTAAAAAATTCAGCTTGAAATTTGTTGACAATGTAATCAATAGAAACATTTTCGAACCACCAGTGAGGATCTATTTATAAACAAATACAAAATTTGATATTCGTAAGATTTAATGAAAATAAAAATTCGAAAATAATACCATTTCAATTCGAATATGAAGATTTATGTTTTATTGACTTCGATTAATCGATCCAAATTAGCTTGATTTGCAGTCCTGCCAATATACAATGGGGTGGTAGACATTCAAAAACCTAAGCTTTCACAATATTTGGTAATTTTGCAAACATTTTAAAAGCCTCACCATGAAAGAGCTGGAGACAAAGTGGCGTAGCATATGAACTTTCAAATAATTTGTATGTAGTGGTGTGGAAAAATAAGTTTAAATGAATAAAAAATAATACATTAAATCATAAACTTAGCTACCACTAGAATAAATTTTTACAAAAAGTGTAAAAAGTTTGCAGCCCTGGATTTATATTATATATGAGCTTGAATAAAGAAAGAAATCAAACTTTATAATACATTACGAAAGTTAATATTTACCTACTAATTCTAATTCAATCCAATAATCGGGGTAGTCAAGTGAAACTTGATGTTTCATAAGAACTCAAAAACTTACCAATCAAAGCATTCTTTCAAGCCGAAGGAAAATTATCGAAGAATAGCTTCCTTTTAGTTCCTCAAACCTATTCCTCCCTACTTTTTTATGGTGATAATATTCATTGGTAGTCACAAATATGCTATATCGTCTATTTTATCATAAGTTTTGAAACTTTTAGATTTTTTTCAGAGTTAAGGAGCAATGCGGTGATCAATATAACAATTAATAAACTAACGGATAAACGAAATTATCATAAAAGTCATTTTATTTCATTATATTATTTAAAAACTAGTAAATTTAAAGTTTAAAAATATTCATAATTTACAACTCAAATAAAAAAAAGTAATTAGTAATAAAAGTGATTAAAAACTCAATCACAATTAGTAATATCAGTATAAAATGCATCGAATTAAAGATTTGACTTTTCGTTCTATGCCCTAACGCCATAACGAAGGCTTCGCTTCCAGCTCGTATGGAAAGATAAGTGACTGAAACGTGCATATTTTCCAAGTCACGTAGAAATGGCATAGAGAATATCTTGCTTGTCAAGAAACTTGATGAAACAGCACCTAAAAGGCGAAAAAGGGTTGATATTTGAAACATTCAATCCGCATTAATGCACCGAGGCGCGAACTATAGCGAAACGAGATAAATGTGTACCCGGATGTAATTGGGCGCGAAATGATACCGGGGCAATTAATATTCTTGGAAAGAGTTAGGTTAAAGTTAAGCCGGGCATGGCGTTACTGAAAAATGGAGTGAAAGTACGAATGATATGTAATGATATTTTATTCTGATTTTTAATGGCTAATGAGTAAACTATTCTAAATATGTAATGAACAACTCTTTAAGAATTATACATTATTTTTGTAACATTTATATGCAGGACACAGGAAGCTTTTTAAAAATAGTGGAGAAATTTTTTTTATTATTTTCAAATGTACGCAAGTTGGACGCAACAAGAACCTCTCAAAATGATTGTGATTGCAAAGAAAATATTTGATGGTTTTCCATTGATGGGCCAAAATAATGCTGATGATAACCATCCCTACCATTATATTTTTCATGGTAACCAACATAAGTAACCATCATTTTAATGTATGAATTCGGACTGATTTATGATGGTTCAACATACATAAGAACAGCAACTTGTTTTGATAGTTTTTTTCATATTGAACCAATAGAAATTTACATCATAGTTTCCTTGAAATAAACTGTTGAAATGATCATGAACCACCATCACCCCAATTTTAGGAATTCGGACTGATTTTTGATGGACCAACATAAAAGAAACAAATTGGTTTGATGGTATATTCCTGAGAACCAACAAGAATTCTCATCAAACCATCAAGGAAATTTATAGTTGAAACCACCATGGACCATCATGGATTGTTAGTCCATGAGAATAAAACGTCTCTTGATGGTTAACCATCATAGTATTAAAGTAGCTTTTTCCATCATGGAATGAAGAAAGTTTATTAGCATATCAAAAACCATGAACGCATCATGGAAAATGTTGAATAATGTTGACCATCAAATGATGTTGGACCATCATGAAACCAACATAAACCATCAATATGTTTTGATGGGATCATCCAGAATTTTGACTAGAGAACACTAACTGATGATCCGTCTAGGAGTATTTTACATCAACACAGTCGTCGGATCTAGCCAGAAGAAAAAGTATACGAATCAACCAACCTTCACCAGGTTTCAAACATCGTTGAGAGGTGTATTTCTTGATCCCTCCCAGTACACTGTAAAGAAAACTCGGTAAATCCTTAACCGGTGGAAAGTTTCTGATTATCCCAAGTTAAATAAAAGATCATTTTATTTCAGTTAAACCATAAATTGTGAATTATGATCGAGAAATACTTCGATGGTGCACCAAAATTTGGTAAAACTTTAGAGATGACTGTAAACTAAACAATATTTATTTACGACGCCATGTTTTCTTGACTATTGGGTCTCGGAAGTATCGAGGCGACTCGTGGTTTCAAATTTCTACTCATTTAGGTAGGCAAATGTTTTATTTGCATTCATTAAAGTTCATTTATGTTGCCTTTTTAAATTGGTATCATAAGAACAGATTCGTCGGATTTTCGAGACATATAATGGGGGGGGGGATATGGTAGAGGGAAATTCGGGGGTAGAGGGATTTGCCAAATAGTAAAGACATGAGTGGGAAACCAGTCGGTTGAATATATATGATGAAATCGATAGGAAATTAAGACATAATTGAAATTAAACTGGGTTAAAATATAATAACATTTACAGGGGTCAGCTTAATATTACCATTTGCTCTGGTGCAACAAAATAGAAAATAATAGAGAAAATATATACAACTATTTACAAGACAAAGAATAGGTTTTAAGAACGATAGATAGTCCGGGAACTGCCTTGTCTGTGACTCTGTTATAGTGATGATCCAGGTGTCATGGTAATGACACTCAAGTTACCAATTCATTGTCTCCTCAGTTGCGACCTATTTGAATTACACTATCAAGTTTATATATATATATATATATATATATATATATATATATATATATATATATATATATATATATATATATATATATATATATATATATATATATATATATATATATATATATATATATATATATATATATTATTTATTTAAATGTAATGGTAGTCAAAATAGTTTTAAATCGTATTTATTTAATGAGGAATAAAATGGGATTCAATATTTTTTTTCACCACACTATAAATATAAAAAATTCCGGGAAAACCCGGAAAAGTTGGCAAGCATGCTCGCAGAATAAGGACAATTACGGCCACTCTTTTAAAGAGTCACCACGATACAATTCAACCTTTTACCTTTATTTATAAAAAATTGGGTACCTGGGCCGCGCAGCGGCCCCTATCCCATACATCTAGAAATTTACATAAGTTTAAAGTGATAACATTTTGAATTTAGCAGTCGATGTGGTAGCTAATACAAAATTACAAGCACTTTGCTTGGGTAAATAAACATTTGAATATCGAAACTAAATTTACGCATATAAATATAAACATAATTTGAAATATATATACATCGGTTGGCATAGATAAATATAGTAGATATAACATTTGAATATCGAATCTAAATTGACATCTGTTGACATATATAAATATAAACATAATTTGTAATATATATACATAAGTTGACATAAATAAGAATTAACAGAAATTGATGCATATTAAATTTCTACATTTAACTAGCATATGTTTAATTATGATATATATTAAAAGTCTAGAATTTAGAGTTCAATGTTGAAATGAAAAGTCCGGAATTGAGAAATAAAATGTCACTGAACTAGAGCTGTCTCTCCTAGGATCCTTTGTAAAAGACGAAACACTTCTTCATTTTTTAGAAGGATTTGCAGCTCTTTCACTAGTGATACGAGTCTGTGAGCCAATTTGGCTGGTGTAGAAGGAACAGAACGAGGGCTCTTCCTGCTGGGGCGGGCTTTGCATCCCGTGTAGTTTGCGGTGTGAATTTCTCCACAATTGCAGCACTTTGGTGGTAGGATACAATTCAAATCAAGTTGAATTTGCTATGATACTTTGAATTTTTGATACGTAGTGGTGGAAAAATTATTTGAAATGAAAAATACTAAACTAACTTAAATACCTCTAGAAAATATGTTTTTACTAAGTGGAGCAAGTTGGTATCGCTTACTGTAGCAGAACTTTTTACGCTGTTAAATGTTAATGTTTTAATGTATTATTTTTTATTGTATTAAAATTATTCTCCGCACCATAAATGATTCATATGCAGTGGCAATTTGTTTCCGGCTCTTTTTAGTGGTGAGGCTCTTCAAATGTTGTCTAAGTGACCAAAAATTCTGAAAGTTTTGATTTTTAAATGTCTACCTCTCTATTTTACATATTACGTGTAGTAATGGGCAGGCCTCTATAAATTGAACTTACTATAGTAAGAATTATACATTCAAACATAAATTATTTATAAAATAGTTGCATATCTGCTACAGTTCAGGGACTTCGAACTTCTACGCTTTTTGTAAGAAATTATTCTAGTAGTACCTAAGTTTATGTTTGTAATGTATTGTATTTACTCTTTCTGGAAGTTAATTGAAACAGATAGCATATATGCACTACAGAGATGCCAACTTGTTCCGGACAGCAAATATATATTTTAAAGTGGTAGTTTATCAGTTGTGATTCTTGATTCAATGAATTCAATTTTGTAGATTTTTATCCGCCACAATTTTAAAATAATTCGTAGGCTTATATAATTCATGTAATTGCTGAACCCTTTAAAGAGTAAGAAAAAATAGTCACATAATTGCAAAATTTGCTTCGTAGTTAATTACCGTTTATTTAATTATTTTGGCGTGTCCGGAGCTGGTACTGTTATCTATATACTATTAATTCCAAGTTATTTAAAAAATAGCGGTAGCTAATAAACAGTAAACCGTTAGAAGAAAATACAGATCTGTAAACTACTACGATTTTTTCAAAATAGTTTTTCGAATGGTTGGCATTTAAAAACTAAAGCTTTAAAACTTTTATGTAGTGTTGCCAATATTTTGACAGCCCCATCACGAGAAAGCTGGAACAAAGTGTTATTGGATATGAATTTTTAAATCATTTATTAGTAGTAATGCGCAAAAAGAGTTTAAATGAATAAAAAATAATCCATAAAAAAAACATGAACTTAAATTCCTCTAAAATAATTTTTTACAGAAAGGGTTTATTAATAAGTGTTGCCAACTGCATCGGAAAGAGTTGAATAAGTCCTATGGCCATCTATGGCCAAGAATTCGACTTCTGCCACATTATACGTCAGAGCCCGTTTATAGGGCGGACCCATTCATACATCCATTCATTCATCCACAGATAGTAATTTTGACCTGAATCAGAGAACGATAGATCTCCAATCCAGTACCCCCAGAGGTATTGGAACAGGGAGAACTTTTGCGACTCGACAGATTTAACGTGCATCAGATCAGTCACTTTACTACACGGGGAGTCTTCGGCCGGTGAGGACATGGTTAATTAAGTGTTGAAAGAAAAGAATCAATTTTATTTAAAGTTCTGATTTCTCTACATAGACAACATTACTATTGTTAAAAAATGAGGTTCAATAAGGATTTGCATCTATGAGCCAACTAAGCAAAGGAACGTGGTTTTTGTGGGTTAATTAAGTGTTGAAAGAAAAGAATCAATTTTATTTAAAGTTCTGATTTCTCTACATAGACAACATTACTATTGTTAAAAAATGAGGTTCAACAAGGATTTGCAACTATGAGCCAACTAAGCAAAGGAACGTGGTTTTTGCGGATTAATTAAGTGTTGAAAGAAAAGAATCAATTTTATTTAAAGTTCTGATTTCTCTACATAGACAACATTACTATTGTTAAAAAATGAGGTTCAACAAGGATTTGCAACTATGAGCCAACTAAGCAAAGGAACGTGGTTTTTGTGGGTTAATTAAGTGTTGAAAGAAAAGAATCAATTTTATTTAAAGTTCTGATTTCTCTACATAGACAACATTACTATTGTTAAAAAATGAGGTTCATTAAGGATTTGCAACTATGAGCCAACTAAGCAAAGGAACGTGGTTTTTGTGGGTTAATTAAGTGTTGAAAGAAAAGAATCAATTTTATTTAAAGTTCTGATTTCTCTACATAGACAACATTACTATTGTTAAAAAATGAGGTTCAACAAGGATTTGCAACTATGAGCCAACTAAGCAAAGGAACGTGGTTTTTGTGGGTTAATTAAGTGTTGAAAGAAAAGAATCAATTTTATTTAAAGTTCTGATTTCTCTACATAGACAACATTACTATTGTTAAAAAATGAGGTTCAACAAGGATTTGCAACTATGAGCCAAGTAAGCAAAGGAACGTGGTTTTTGTGGGTTAATTAAGTGTTGAAAGAAAAGAATCAATTTTATTTAAAGTTCTGATTTCTCTACATAGACAACATTACTATTGTTAAAAAATGAGGTTCAACAAGGATTTGCAACTATGAGCCAACTAAGCAAAGGAACGTGGTTTTTGTGGGTTAATTAAGTGTTGAAAGAAAAGAATAAATTTTATTTAAAGTTCTGATTTCTCTACATAGACAACATTACTATTGTTAAAAAATGAGGTTCAATAAGGATTTGCAACTATGAGCCAACTAAGCAAAGGAACGTGGTTTTTGTGGGTTAATTAAGTGTTGAAAGAAAAGAATCAATTTTATTTAAAGTTCTGATTTCTCTACATAGACAACATTACTATTGTTAAAAAATGAGGTTCAACAAGGATTTGCAACTATGAGCCAACTAAGCAAAGGAACGTGGTTTTTGTGGGTTAATTAAGTGTTGAAAGAAAAGAATAAATTTTCGAAAAATATGGGAACGAGATGCGGACTTTTAGAACGATCACTCTTCACATTTCCCAGCACCCTCTGTACAAAAAAACAAAAACACTAATCTTCATATTGTTTGACAATTGAAAACAATTATGAACCTGCTACTTAATAGCGTCTTGAATTATTCGTTTCATGAAACCAAGGCGCTTTGCATAGTTTGGGTCATACAGAAAGAAAAAAAAATTATGGGGAAAATATTTTATTGAAAACCAATGTCATCGTGAAAGACCCAAAAAAAGATATCGTTCACATAAAACAACAAAAGGTATAATCAAGATGAAAATATAAAATTGGGAATCCAAGGCTAAGAACAGAAAGATATGGAGCAACGTTGTTGAGCAAGCTACGGTACACTGCGGGCTGTAGCGCTATGAAAGAAGAAGAAGCAATATCGCTAAAAGTAAGCTGCCCAGTGTTCCTTAAAGTAAAGAGTTGGTAGTACAATTTCATTTCGGGTATTTGGAAACTAACTTTTCCAATTATTCTGGGAACAGAAATCCCATCTCAAACGGAAATATTTTTTTACAGGTAAAAAGGAAAGTTTTCAAATGTTCGATTAGAAATTGTTCGATCCCCAATATTATTAACATAACAATAGTTTACACCCTCTATGATCCAAATAAACGTTATAGCGGGATTAATCCCAAAACGGACATCATTGTTTATAGCGCTCGACCTTTTACGATTGTCTTCAATCCGCACGCAGAGACAGACGGATTACTCCAGCGGGTGATTCTGAGCAGGGAAAGATTTCATTGATAGGATGGATATTCCTACTCCAGAAAATAAACTGAAGAAACTGGAGAGAGGTATTACACCAAATTGCTTTTGTGTTCCTCGAGTGGCGATATTTCATTATACGAACGCATAAAGAGTGTCTTTTCTAGCACGCTTCATCTTCCTGAAATTTGCATTTTGTTCACAATGATACATTATTCGGTAGGATTTAAATAACTCGCTCCGGTATTGTTCGAACAGTGTGAGTACGGGTCGATACGAATTACGCACCCGACTCGTACTGACCATACTGCCGACTTCAACTATACTCAGTGGTAGACGGATCATGGGTTAGAGTCCCCTAGCAGTCACACTAACTACGGAAATTTTCGTGGTTTACCTCTCCATGTAACTCAAATACGGGTTAGTTCCATCAAAAAGTTCTCCGCGGTGATAAATTTCTCTTAATACTTGATCCAGACGTTGTCTTGTCTTCTGGATTGGGTTCTAAAATTACAAGGCTACAGAGTTGAACATTGGAAATCGTAACTACTGTTTTCGTAGTTACCGAAATTTAATGTTTCTCGGAAAAAAAATGCTAGAATGAAATACCTTTCGTACAAGTTTTTGTTCTTTTTCGTCTTGGTATATATATATAGGCTTTCAGTCCTCATTTGTATCATAAAAAGAAACTTTCTAAGATTACTACCAACTCTTTACAAATTAATTAATGTTTTTATTTTAAAATTGAAATTTTTCGATTATAACATTAAATTATATTATTAAATTTTAATTTAATTTTAATGTTTAATAATTTAAATAATTGTAATAATTTAAATTTTAATAAAATATGTAATTCATGTTAATTTTTTTAAATCCCAAAAAAATTAACATAATTTGAAAACATTTTGCCTTTATGAGAAATGCTTTTTTCTCTGTTGATGAAACATAGCAGAAATTTTTTAAACAAATAGAATTGGCCTTATAATCGTTGTTTAAATCATTGAAATCTAGCGAAGCTCTTTGAATTCAAATTTATTTAGAGATTAATACTATGTCTTTGCAACCACTAGAAAAAATATTTCCTTAAACTACGGAAATTCCGTGGTAGTCGAAAGATTTGTTAATGTTCAGCCTCAAAAACTGTTTTATAAGCTTATAACTTTCAACATTTAATATTTTTGTGAAATACCTTTTTTTTCGGGGTAGAGTACTAAAACGTAAAAAATATAAAAAAAATTACGTTTCGTTTCATAAAATAAAGAATTTATGTCCCTAACGACTATCATATACATGACCTTTTTTTGGCCAGTTTAAATTGTTTATATAGTGTGGTGAACAAAATTCTAATTAATTAAAATAATAATTCACGCTACCACTGGGAAAACTACGGAAATCCTAGGCTGCGAACTCTGTCTATACTGTTAATAAATAGATGTAATTAAGAATATTTTATATCTTCTTAATATAATGAAATGTTTTTACAATCAATAATTTACGTTTTCCACAGATTCTGGTATTCGAAAAATACACTTTATTATTCAACTCTATCGAATTAATATGATCTGAAACAAAAAGAGTCTTCAAGTGAAGTTTTATTTTGTACTTAAAACGCATGTTGGAAAGTACGAGAAGAGAAAAAAAAAAGCACATCAAAAAGAGATTGACAGAAATATAATTTAGTGGTAAATATTGGATGTCAAGAAAATTCTTTATTCGCTCTTAGCAGACAAGCATTGATTTCTTTGTGCGAGGTTTTCCTCTCCAATCGATTACGCAATGAAATGTATTTATATATCGATATATTTATCTCCATCTTTTGCCTTGTGACAGTGAATAGTTTACGCCTATAGAAGGGCTTTGAACGTAAATATAGTATTTATGCTTCGATTTTTTTTTCTTCCTTTGTATCACGGTCTGTTTCGTACCCTGTGATTCCAATAACGAAATGTACCGATTACAGCGATAGTGATTTCTCATGTCAGTATAAAATAATAATGCATACCTGCCAACTTCTACACTTTATGCAAATATTTCATAGAGTGGTAGACATTTAAAAAATCAAAGCTTTCAAAATTTTCGGTAACTTTGCCAACATTTTAAAGGCCCAATCACAATGGGATACAAAAAATTAAAATAAGATAAAAATGGAAAATATTTACAACTATTTACAAAAGGGGAAAGCTATCCGGGCTTCACAGGTGCATAATTTGTCTGTGGGAAGGGAGATAATTTAGTAAAATTATCGGTTTTAATAGTTCGATAAAACGCAATCACTGATAAAGAAGGTTGCATTATTCTCTATAATGTCTAAATCTAGAATTTTGTTGAAATCTGAAATCACAAGTATTACAATCTTTTGCACCTTTGAAAAAAGAAGCGTTTCATTTAAATAAACATTGATCAATTGTATCGATTTTTAGGTCGTTATATAATATATAATTTCTAGAAAACCAGGGTGCCCCCGTGATTCGTCTTAGAATTTGGTGTTCAAATATTCTTTTTCTTTGGTTGTTGGTGAATGCCCCCCAGGCCAAGGATGCATAACATAAATATGCCTTTTTGTGTTAAGAGCCACTTTACTATCACTGTTCAACAGGGGTTTGAGAGCTTAATATACAGCATCGGCTTTTTTGATTATATCTGTGATGTGCAGTTTTCAATTTAGAGAGCAGTTGATGATTATTCGTACATGTTTTGCTTTAGAAACCTTGGGGGATTTTTTCGTTAGAAAGTATAATTTTCTCATATTGCATTATTTTTCTTTTGTAGAATTTTCTAATAACTATGAGATGTGATTTAGAACTGTTTATTTTCACCTACCACCTGCTACACCAGGTTTCTATATCATTCATGTTATTTTGCAGTTTCTTAATTGCATGATTCGTGTTTATTAATCAACTTAATATTTCCGTATCATCGGCGTTGAATGCTGTAAGTTGATTTATATCGTTTCTATTAACGGGTAAATCAAAGCAGTCAATTATAAAGAGTATCGGATCTTGAGCCTTGAGGTACTCCTGCTTTGATTCTTCTAATTGAGGAGAAGTAGTCATTCATTTTTATTGAAAAGGATCTGTTGTTATTAATAATGTGGAATATATCATTTGGGATATTATAGTGCATCATTTTGTAGATATATATAAGCCAATATGTCATACTTTGCCAAACGAATTTGCGATGTCCAACATAAGTAAGGCAGTGGCTTGTTTGTTATAAAATCCTTCACTAATGAATTCCAAAATAATTCTAATTGATTGTTTTGTCGTGGATAGATTTTTCCTGAACCCGTTTGGAAGGAAATTGAGGATGGGATAAAGTCTATTTTGGAAGTTTCTTTTGATAAAGATGATAGTAGACTGATGGAACGGCAGCTTGAAGATGGTTTTTCCATGGTTTAGGAAATAGGATAATAGTTGCGTGTTTCCAATAGCTTGGGAAATGGCATAATTAAAGGCTTGTGTTAATAATATTTGTGAGTTGATTCATTCTTGAGGTGGGTAGGTTTTTGATTATGGTGTTAGTGATCTTTTCTCAAGAGTATTGAGTGGAAAATAAGATTATTTCTCCCTTTTCAGTTCAATTTAAAAACATAGTTTTTAAAATGTTTATTTCATAAATTCTTCTTTTTGTTTTATGGTGGAAAGTTTTCCAAAATGGATATACATTTTGGTTGCGGTATTTAAGTAAACAATAGCAATTTGTGTGATCATAAAGCATCGAGTGGTCTCTGAATTTCAAGAATTTAAAAGGAAACAATGGTCTCTGAATTATAAAAGATAATGGTATATTCTGCTTAAACTGGTCAAAAAATGTCCCTAGCTTGAGAGCTCTTACTAGACTAGGTCGGAATTTTGTCTGTTTTTGCAGTTAGAAAATGTTTAAAAATAGTACAGTACTTTAGATAGTCGGAAAGTGATCGAAAATTCGAATGAAACTTTCCTTGTGATATTAGACTATTTTCTTACTTTTCTGACATCTTGCGTAGGAAACTCAAAACAGAAAATGGTTCGTCAAAAATTTTTAGTGGCAATCTGAAACCGTTTGGAATTCTACTTTTGAATTGGATCACACGTGTCATGCGCTTCATCACTCTCGCACTATCGATTTAAATCGATTTAATCTTTGTTCAGAAACTATTTTATCACAATTCCTATAAATTGCACTCAATTAAGTGAAAAGAGAAATGAGTTTCTTTGGAGGGAAGGTCGAAAACTAAGACGCTGTGTCCCCACTTAATAGACCGGGACACTCTGTCCTCGTGTGTCGAGTGACGTCATCTCCTGGGAATGACCCACGTGACCAGGATTCGAGAAAGCCCTCCATTAAACCGAGAGAGAAATCCTTTTGGTATAAGATCGCGATGGAACAAAGAAAGATCCCAGTTAATTCTTCCATTTTCCTGGAAATCCTTTTACTGAAGGGATTAAAGATCTTTTGATTCCTCTTTCATTGTAAGAGGAGGACCTTGTTTAAGTTAAATTTGTTTTGATAAGACATTTCTTGTATGGGGTCTTATCTATACGTTCATAAAAATGTTATTTAGTTATTGAATTATTATTGCTTTTGTTCTTTTAAGCATTCGGTAGATGGGACGATATTCTTGATTTCTCTCTTACGTTCTCTCCGATCTTTAGTACATATATTTTATTTCTTAATTTTGATGTTTTCGTGAATGATTCGTGCTGATGTCACATATCGTAAAATGAGTCGAAGGGTTTGTTGCTAATGTTCTCTTACACATTTCGAATGTAAATCGAGATTCTTGGTTTATAATGGCTGATGTTCTTACACTTACTTTATATTAGTATGTTACCGTGAATGACAGAAATCAAGAGAATGTTGACCGGTGAATGTCAACCATTATGTAATCCCTTTGATGAATGTCCGAAATAATTTCTTATTTAGGACATTCTTATTTCCGAAATATTTCTGATCATTTTTTATACATTTATTCGACATTTTAATATCTGCTGAGAATAGATTTGGAGAAACATCAGTGTTCGGAGGACCGGTTAAATGCATACTGGGCACTTGACCTTAAAAAAAAAGTGATGTAGGGCATGCCGGGCAGTGGCACTTCAATTAGACTAAGTATATATTTCGGCATTTACCAAAGCGACTGTCAACATTCACCGTTGGAAGTCAACAATCACCCATTTCGGTCATTCACAGTAACAAATGCATATAATGTGGATTTTTTTACACAGTTTGTTTACAAAAAGATTTCTCTTCTACCTTAAGTATAATTTGCGACCCTCTCTAGCAGCTACAGAAAACAATTACAACCTCATGTTCCTATGTATTTTTAATTTTTTTTTTTTTTTTTACTTTGCTTTTGCCTCGAAACTTTGAATCGAAGCTTAGAATCTTAGTGTTGACGCTAGGCACTCTGTACGGCAGATAATTTTATGATTTCTTTCTGCAATCCTGAACTGATTTGGTATAGATAAAATCACTTAATTTTAGTCACGAGTTCATTTTGAACCAGAATGTTTCAGCACACTTGACATAGTGATTGTTTGTTATGATTGCCGTGCCTTAAGTAACAGAATCTCAAAGCATAATTCTTAAAACTAAAATAAAAAATCAAATTTCAAGTTCCTCTCAGGGCTTGACAAAATCAGATTATTAATAAAAATAGATCATCAGTGAAAAGTAGTGATTAACCTAATTATTAATAATATATTATTAAATAATAGCATACGGAAGCTTATAATTAATCATCTAACCATAACTAGTAAATAAGGGAGAAGAAACTAAACTTGCACTTTCCTTTCCTATTACTTCATTAATAGCTAATCATATCTCTGAGAAATAAAAAACTCAATGTCTCAGCCCCCCCCCCCCCCCCCCCGATCGATTCAAAGACTCATTAAAGTTTGTGTACATTTTTTCATGAAAAATTACACATAGAAATATGTGTGTGAAAGAGTGGAAGAGATCGATTATTTGACAGGATGGGAGAAGAAAAAAAAGTTGTTTCTTGGAACTAATTTGTCAGAACGACACGTCCCCGTGATGAGAACGTGATTAAAGAAGTTGTGGGGTGTTTTTCGTTTTTTTCTTCCTCTTCTGAAAATAAACTTTGGCTACATCAATATTTAGTAACTATAAGAAATAACCAAGATTTACTTATGCTTAAAAAATGCTGAAGACAAAAAGAAAGAAAACCCTAACATTTTCTTAAAGAACTTCCATCGTTTTATTTACGCGCTTCATTAAAAAAAAGTTTTGTTTCATTTTTTTAATTAGAAAGATTTGTCGAGACACTATTTTTATCAGAAGAAATATAATTTTTTACATCAAAAGAAAGTGCTTCGCAAATGCAACTTGAGTAGCTAATCTAGTAAATTCCCGATAATGGTATTCGTATTGTATTTTTTCTAAATTATATATGTGTTAAATATGTAATGAATTGTATTTTTTATAAATAAAATAATAATAAGTGTTTTTTATGAGTATATTTGCTTGCTTTTATTTTACCTTTAAATTTATATTAATTTATTAACCTCTTCATTAACTCGGTAGACATACGTGAACTTTTTTTTACCATCGTTGAACAACCGACCCAATATTTATCGTTTACGACTACTAATGTTGAACCCCGTAACCTTACTCATTTTGAACCCGATCCAGAAGACAAGAGAACTCCTGGATCAAGTAGTAGGAGACTTTTGACTTCGTGGAGGTCTTTTTGATGGAACTAACCAGAATTAGCGTTACATGGGAAGAAAAACTCAGAAAACATCCCACGGTTAGCCCGACGGGCAGAACTCGCACCGACCACAGTGCTGACGTAAAATATCCCTAGTGGTAGACGGATCATGGGTTAGAGTCCCCTTGCCATCAGGGTAACCATGGGAGATTTTCCTCTCCATGTAACGCAATGCGAGTTAGTTCTATCAAAAAAAGTCCTCCACGAAGGCAAACTTCTCTCAGTATTTAATTCCGGAGTTCCCTTGTCTTCTGGATTGGGTTCAAAATGACAAAGCTACAAAGATGAACATTGGTAGTCGTAAACCAGAAATTGGACCTGGTGTTCAACGAGGGTTACAAGAAGTTATTATAATTTTTTGGCGCTGTTAGACGGCTTGATTATGTGATTATATAATTTGATGCCTGGAATTTTGTGTCCTTTCGTCTGACGGTTGAAAACTAAGAATCGGAATGTGTCGGTCATCCAATTGGGCACAATGCTTCGATGTCTGTGATTTTCTTCTGCAGTTTGATGTACTGCATGGGTGTGTCGAATTGATTAAGAGAAAACTGCGATGTCATCAGCATATAAAGTAGTGAGCTCATTTGTATTTTAGTCTTTGATGGGAAAATGATCAGTAAAAAGGATGTAAAGTAGCAGATCAAAAGTTCTTCCTTGTGATACGCCGGCTCTTATACTTCTTTAGGATGAGTAGGTGTTATTAATTTTGATCTTGAATTGGCGAGTAGAATTTAGAAATATAAGAGGATCATCAGAGATATGCCCATAAGCTTAAATTTGGCAAGGAGTCCCTTATGCTACACTTGATCAAATGTCGAATATTTTATTCGTGTTTAAATATGTCTTATATATTCCGGTCTGTTTACAAGTTGCTTTGTAGTCGAAAGATTATTACGAAATCCGTATTGTTGTTTTATAGGTGATCATAAAGGAAATTTCTCAAATTTACGTTAGCTTCCGTACTTTTTTTTTCTTAAATGGCGGGCTCTTGGAACACTATTGTCCATTGGCCACAGAAAGTGCCAGAACTGCTAACTCTCTTTTCGTTACCCAGTGGGCACCTGTGGCGAAGCCATGGCGGTGAAGCAGCGTCGCCCACGTCACACTACCACAACTCGTTTATAGGGCGGGTCACATTCGCACATAAAGGAGAAAGGACATAGAACACAGATAGAGGGAAAGAAACATCCATGCCTTGCCCGGGATTCGAACCCAGAACTTTTCTGATGCAAGGACGGTTCCCTGCCCTCTACACAGGCCGGTCGGCAGCTTCCGTACTTAAGGTTTCTAGTGATTATTGCGCCTGCGCACTTCTAGGGCACCTGCATCAGTTCCTGTGAAATGCGCATGCGCGCGTGAAAAAAATATGAAACTTACGTAAGAGGAAATAAGAGATTTTGAAAAACTCCGCAAGTTAAAAACGCTAACTTAGTAGAATATCATTTTAACTTTGACCTCACAATCAAAACAATCATTTATTATGGATATAGACTATTTCTTTAAAAGTGTGACATAAGATTCAAGATGCTTTGCTGAATTCAGCTATGAAGCATGCAGCTTATTATTGAACTTCTATTGATTATTTAACTTTTTAAAACTTAATGTTATAGTTAAAATAAAATAATTTATAATCTAAATTTCATCAATATATATTTCTTTAAATTCGCATTCCATGTCCATGTTTTTAGTTCGAAGGTAGGCTTAAACAGAAAACAACATTTGTAGCTTTGTCTTTGTAGCGTCAATCACGCCAGCGTAACGTAAAGAAACGCGAGCATCTACAGTTGTTTCTATCTTGAGCGTTCAAAAGCTGATGTAAAAAGACCAAATATCACTATTAAATGATCGTTGAATACATTTTTTCAACGATTTTTGAAGGAAATGGTAGGAGCCTAATACGGCGATAGTTTTCTTTTCCAGCCTTAAGAAAAAGTAAATCCGATCTCCTTCACTCATTGGGAAATTTTTAATGCAAGCGTTGAAGAAATCATTATATTTGAGATTTTTTTTAGAAAATAAAACAAATCTCGCCAATTGCATGGAAATATTTAAAAATGTATATTTTTACGAAACTTTCCCATTTGTCTTTCACGCTGGGTTGCTCCACTTTCTGTTAAATTTTATATGTTGGTTGATGAACTCAAACTCCAACTAAACTGCAATTCAAAAGTTCCAATTAATTTGCTTATAATATTGAAAATAGGATGCTCCACACTAGTTTTGACTCTATTTATTATGAGTTATGAATTATTTGTGAATTATTATTTATTTATGAATTATTATGAATTATTATTATGAATTATTATATATTTATGAATTATTATGATTTATTATTAAGAATTATTGTTTATTTATGAATTATATATTTATGATTTATTATTATTTGTGAATTACTATTCATATATGAATTATTATGAGTTTATTATGAATTTTTACCTACTTTGAGTTTTGACTCTGTTTATTATATAATTTATTATGAAGCTCCAACTATATGCATGGTTTAAGATACTAATCTAGATGAATTGGAATCAATTATGAATATTTATTAGAGAACTGAGTTTTGTCTTAGATTGTAACGAAATTGCCAAGAACTTCGTTGTTTGAATCAAATTTCAGAATAGGGTGTAATCTAATTTTTCCATTAAACTAGCCTCACAAGCTAATTACATTTGCCAGTCCAATTCATTCTAAGACTCGGAACAATGAATTCCAAACGTCACATTTCCACTTCACTGGTAGAAAGAGTTCATTTAGTTGATTCATTTATTCGTTTGAATAGTTTTTAAAAAGAATGTAATGTCTGTTGCAAAACTCATCGTTGATTGTTTTTGGTAGGTTATTGTAGATAAAAAAAATTTCTTCCTTATCATCGTAAACTCTTTTAAGCTTTTATCCTAATAACAATAAGGTAGAAATAAAAGTACTTAGCTTTATTTACAGTTGCTATCATTTTTAGTTACAAGTTTCACCATGTATTAGAAGTTTTCAACTATATATTAAGGGTGATGACTTATACTGGTTGAGATTTTTAATGTCTTAAATTTCATCTCGAATTATTAAGGGGAATAATAATGTGATGAATGCCAATTTAAGAGTAAAAGATAAAAATTATTTTTTTTATATATATACTCGGAATAAACTTCGGACACCAAAAAAAAAAAAAAATCAAACTCGTTTTCTTGATCAAATGTGAAATCTTTACTTTTTGGTCATACGAAAATAAAATTATTACCTACTTTGAAAGCAATACAGCGTGCTCGATACAGCCCGTTGTAGGCTAGAATGATCATGGAGGATAAGGCTCTACAATTAAATGACCAACGTCATTATACTGGCAATATGGACAGAATTGCGCCCAGACCACCTTTACTTCCCCATCGATTAGAAGCTCGGTAGACACTCAAGCTACCTGTGGGGATCGAACCTCAGTCCATGACAGTTCATTTGTAATAAACTTAATATTTAAAAAAAAATGGTTGCTTTAGACTTCTGATATCTAGAACAGTACAAAAATCCTCTCACTTTCATTTAATCTAATGATCAGATATTTACGTACTATTACTCAATCTTAATGGTTAGAGGTAAGTAGGTAGGCACTTTATTTGAGTCGTACTAGAGCCGCACAATGGGCGATTGGCTACATCCCTGAGGATGATCCGAAGACGGGCCATCGCAATTTCGATCCTCTGCAGAGGGGGTGACTCCCGTGCTTTTGTAGCCCGACGACCTGCGTACAAAATCGTGCACTTTACGGTAGAAGAGTTTAACGAAGACCGATACCGCGCACCCTCGGTCCCCATGCAGGCTGATCAAAGTGGTCATCCACCCACTTACTGACAGCAGCCAGTGATGCGGTGTTCTACTGGATCTTTACGATCAGTCCAATGCGGGATCATAATGCTTCGAAGGGCAAACCTTAGATTTGTCAAATAATATTTTCTTGCTTCGAAATCAGACATAAAAACGAGCTTTCTCAGATTAAACCTTCATTTTTTTCAATTGGAATTTTATTCCTGATTATAAAAATACAGGAGGGTAGCACATTTAAGAAAAAGTCGCCTTTTACTTACTATTGACACTTCAAATGTGCAAATGACGTCCATTGGATATTTCTTAGTCTTTTGAATTTTATTTATATATTTGTCCTCTATAATGAAACTTTAACTGCATTTTAAATATGATCAATAACACCGATGATTTTGAGCTCCAATTGGTCCCTATAGAATAGTGCAGTATGTAAATTTTTGTCATAAAAAGAATTTCGTGATTTTAAAAAGAAACATTCCTCATCACCACAATAATTTGATAACTAAACACATATAGAGATTTAAGTTATAAATGTAGTAGTTGCTTAACCATGTGAATTGCCACTGATTTGAGGATAAGTCTACTACCACTCTAACAATTTTGGGGGATCACTAGGCATCTTGTTTACCTTTTGATTCAATGCCATGGATGAAAGCGAGGCGGAAAAGAGGAAAGGCTGGTATTCAAAATATTTCAGTTATTTCTGGTTTTCATGAGGAGTTTACTTATTCTTTTTTCAAACTATTCAACAATATCTACTTTATCTTTAAAGCAGTTTTACGCTAAAATGGTAAAATAAATCTAAAGGCATTATATTTTTCTCGAAAACAATGCTAGAATTAAATATCTTTCGCACCAGTTTTTGCTTTTTCCCGTCTTGCTATATAAGGGCCTTCAGCCATGTTCAACTCTGTGAATTACTACGCTTTGGACAAAATATTTTAAAAAGTGGAAGAAAATTAAAAACTAAAGCTTTCAAAATTTTCGCTCATTTTGCTTAACTTCTAAAAAATTTCATTACACACAAAGGTCGGCTTATTGGAATGACATACATTTTCAGGCTTGTGTGCTCAATTTAGGTTTATAAAACTTTGTCAAATTAAAAAAAAAATAATACAGAGAAGGACAGCACAGAGATACGTCAAAGGGCAACAGCGGGATTCGAACCCACTACCTCCACGTACCGCTCGGTTAGGGAGGCCCCGGCCCACGCAAGGACTTTATAACCGTCGTTGAACAACCTACCTAATTTTGGGCTTACGACTACTAATGTTCACGACGACTTAATTAAATTACGACTACTATTGTAATTTTGAACCTAATCCAGAAAACAAGATAAATCCCGGATCAAGTAATGAGAGAAATTTGCCTTCGTGGAGGACTTTTTGATTGAATTAAACCGCATTTGCTTTACGTAAAGAGGAAAACCTCTCACAGTTAGCCTGGCGACAAGACCCATGATCCGTCTACCTCTGAGGATATTTTACGTCTGCAATAGGGTCGATGCAAGCCGAATAGGGAATTTGTATCGACCAGCCATAGCTGTTATTCGTACCCGGTTCACTTCACTCTCATGCAAGGGTTTGTTCACCACAGCTGGTCAGCCGACAAACAAAGCTGCTTTTCACGGGTCACTGCGCTAATCCCACACAACACACCCCTCACCCATGGGAGGGTTGTATAAAAATGGCGTTTGAATTGTCTACATGTTGTGGTGAAGGAGTCGTGGTGGCTCAGGGTGTAGAGCGTTCCCCTTTCAATGAGATGAAATGGGTTTGATTCCCAGTGATGACTGATTGATACGAATTCTGCACCTGGCTCGCACCGACCACAGTGCTGACGTCCTCTCCATGTAACGTAAATGCAGGTTAATTCCATCAAAAAGTTCCTCCACGAAGGCCAATTTCTCCCAATACTTGATCCAGGAGTTCCCTTGTCTTCTGGATTGGGATCAAAATGGCAAGGTTACGGAGTTGAACATGAGTAGTCATAAACCAAAAAAATGGAGTCAGTTGTTTAACCACGGTTATGAAATGTAATAGTGTAGAAAATAATTTGAAATCAAATTTACAAAGTAAAGAATAATACAGTCACAGAAAGAAATTTTCCCTAAGGGCGTAGAAACATTTCAGGTCTGTTAATTTGATTTACGAAGATTTTGACGATAACTATTTGTAAACACGTTAAATAAATCTGTAAACCGAACAAATAAAATTACGTTAATTTGCTATTTCTCTATCATTTTAATAATTGTCTGGAAAAAGGATTTTTTGAGTTGTCACCTAGGAATTAATTACTTATTTCATTTAAAAGAAAAACATACACATTGCTTCCTCTGAATTATCTCGAAGATTCTCTTCTCACATTTAAAAGTGACAGTAAAATGTTTTTTTTTTTTTACTTCGATCTTGGATTCATAAGTTTAGTTAAAAATGATTTCAACTACCACTACAGATGAATATATTAAACAGAAATGTCAATGCATGATAATCAAGTGTGTTTAAGATTCGGCAAAATACCTTTGTCTTTAATTAATATTTCACTTTTCGTTTAACATCCACTTCCGAAAATGAAATTAGAAAATAAATATTGGCAGCAATTCATACTACTTTGACTGTAATTTAGTTTTTCTAAATTATTCTTGTTTTCATATATAAATATTTATAAGTTATTTCTATTTAAACATATAATGAGTTTTCTTAAATTTCTTATATTTTTGAATAATGTGTTGCTTTTTTTTAACAATAAATTCTATCGAAACTTAGAATCTATTCTACATTAAATACGAAATTCTTGAGCAAAGAAATATTAATTGTGTTCGAATTCAATTTATCGTTTGCTAAAGTGACAGTTGCAGGATTATATCGTTCTTTACGACCTTTTTCTCGCAGACAATGTAGTTGCACTTTTTGTTTTATCATCTGCTGTGATCACAAAACTTTTCTCTTTACATACAAAGGACAAAAATTTATTATTTATGTGATAAAATAATCGTTTTTTTATTCAATTTATCTGTTTTTAGGTGGATAGGAAGTTAGGTCTATATTTTTAATAAAAAAAACTCAAATTGCAACGGATGAAATAAGGCAATAAAGTAGGGAAGGGGGGATCAGAAAAAGCTTGAGTGTTTTACATCTTATAGCGGTAATTCTGAAAGTTTGTCGACAATACCTACCATTAAGAAATGTGAAATGTTTTCTTGTATTTTTGAATTAATATTTCCTGCTGCAACTAAGAGGGAAAAAAATGAGAAATTTAGGGTAAAACTCCAGCAAATCGTCTGCGACCCCTATGCAGTCAGACAATGTCATTATTGTAAAAACGAAGTTTTTGTAGCAAAATTTTCAAAGGTATTTCAAAATGAAACATTAAAACCTTTGGATAAACAATTATTCTTAGAAAAGTGAAATAAATACTTATACAGTAAAAGAGTGTCAACAACTCACAAAACATTTGCTTTTCTGTTAGTTGTAGTCTCTCTTTTGCGATGTTGTCATTCTTTGTTTCGATGCGATGTTCTCTTAACTCAGCTTTTTCTTTTTTTATTGAAAGAAGTTATGAGACATTTTAAAAAGGAGTCTGAGCTATTTTCTCCATTTTTTAAAATAATCTGCGGATGATGCAGAAAAATGATCTGCCGATGCTGTGATCATTTGCAGCTCTCACTATATGCTTATTTCTGATACCAGAGTTATGACTATAGCAAATATTTGCTCACTATAAACTGGAGACATTTTAAAAAGAAAAAAAAATACATTACTCTCCTTGTCACTTCCTTCAGAATGCTTAAATTACGTATAAGCGAGAAGAAAACCACGTGTTTTATCCCCAAAATAAATACATTTTCATACCAAGAAAAATATTTTAGATGAATTTATTAAAAAAAGGAGCCTCCAATTTACCAAGTCCTCTACACTTCTTAATCTCAATGATAAAAGTAATCGATATTTTTTCATAATAGATTATCCTAAAGAACCACCAAGAGAGAGAAACGAGTCACTTTTACTTCATTCAAAGAAAATTTAAAACAGCGTGTCCCAACTGAATAAAGCCAAGTTTGAATTTTTGCCATAAATGGGTGCAAAGAAAACCATCCCTAGTGGTATTATTTATTTATTCTCTTTATTAATTCTTTATAATATATATTAGGGATTTCAAATACCAGTCAATGAGATTTTATTTTATTTTATAAGTTTAGTCGAACAACCGACCCGATTTTGAGTTTACAACTACCGATGTTCAACTTCATGGCCTTGTCATTTTGAACCCAATCCAGAAGACAAGAGAACTCCTGGATCAAGTATTGAGAGATATTTGCCTTCTTGGTGGACTTTTGGATAGAACTATACCGAATTTCGGTTACATGGAGAGGAAAACCACGAAAGCCTCCCGCAGTGAGCCTGACGGGTCCCATGATCGGTCCACCACTGAGGATATTCCACGTCAGCACCGTCATCGGTGCTAGCCGTGAGCGAAATTCGAATTACATAGGTTAACTTGCATCTCAAAATGGGGTGTTATTTCAACACTACTCTATAATTATTTTCGTTAATTAGTTTTTGAGCGCTTTTCAATCGATCCAATGACATAGATCTAAATTTTAAAAAATTTGAAAATTCTGAAGGTATCAAAACTTTTATACCTTACAATTGAAAGTTATTTTTCCTCATTAACAAATTAGTAAATAAAATTTTTTCAATATCCGCTATTATATTACATATTTGTCTTTTCACCGAACATTAGAGAAACAAATTTATGAACAGTTAGAGCGGTTAAATAATAAAACCAGAATCTTCGAAACTTTATCTATCACTTTAGTTTCGGAGTGATAAATTCGAATTGGATGAGAAACAGGTATGCCTCTTTAGAAAAATGCGCATTGTTCCTTCAAAATAAGCATATTTCGTCACAGTTAACTGTTCTGCATAATTTAGGAGATTTCTTTGAGATATTCCTATTAAACATTACAGATCGAAAATCCGACCCACCATTCAAAAGTTATAAAGGTGATCCTTTTTTTTTTCTTCCTAACAGTCAAAATATGGAGAAGGAAAAAAAACATATATTTAAATAAATTAGAGGGTTCATAAGCATCCATCATACATATCTAATTAGATGTTGAAGAAAAGAGAAAAAAAAAAGAGAAAAAAAAAAAAAAAAAACTCAACCATGTCAGTAAAGAAAAGAGTAAATATTCGATCAGTAAATATTCTATTTCGTTCGTTTTCAGTCAGATGACAAGAGGCACCCATCGATCTTTCCCGTTAATGAAGGGGGAGAAGTATTTCCGGACGATCATTCATTAACTTTTACACCGAGAGGGGTGTTGGCGAAGAACAAGTGATTTTCACTTTCAGAGAAAATGATGTCATTGGAGTACTTCTAAAAAGAGCTTTTGTGCATTCAATTTATGGATTCTCATAGTCATGCAAAATGAATGAACTCAAATATGTGAATGACACATTCAATATAATATTGTATTTAATAATTAAACTAAAGTATTCATTTTTCCCTCGTATAATTATGCATTAAGACGTCTAGAGGATTTTTTAAAACAAAATGTTCGATTTTTTGGAGAAAAAAATATATCTTATGCCCTATTTTATCTTAAGCAATTGGACGCCACGAAAATACTTAAAAACCATTCTAAGTTTCAGCAAAAATACTGAAAGCAGTAAATCCCACACCCATTTCATAAATCAAAATTGTCTGAAAACTTTTTTTTTGTTTTTGTCTTTAAATCTGCTTTTCTCAAAATATGTGATTGTTCTTATCTTTAAATCAGTTTCAAGATTATTTACTTTAGACGAACGTATTTTTGAAAACTTAGTAATGGGTCTGAATATTTTACCGTAAATGAATGAAATCAAGAGAATGTCGACTTTCACCGGTGAATGTTAACAATCACAGGGTTGCTCTTTAGAACCACGGAACCCAGGGGGGCAGAGGAGGCCCTCTTAATTTATAAATGAAGGAACACATCCCCTTCTAACATTGCAATTTTTCTATCAATATTTGCGTCATTAAATTTACAATTAAAAAATAATTTTTGTGTCTGAATTCTAAAATAATGTCTCTATTTCAAACGAGCTTTAACATTTTCTTGGTGAAAACTGTTACCAAATACGCAAAATGTAAAATTAACATTATGGGGTCCAAACTTTGAAGTACTATCCTGATCAATTAATTTGCGGTCTCAAATTGCGGCTACTCCCTACATTTCGGGGTTTAAATATTCGAATTCGGAGAAGAAAAAAATTTACTTTTTGTGTCTAATTTCATAACTTAAAATATCATCTACACTAACTAAATAGCATATTTGAGGTTACTCCCTCCAACCATTATGAGTTCTAGAATTTGAAGATCATTAGATCCCAAGTTATTCAGGGTGGTTCGTTCACTTTTTTAAAATCAGTCATTGGTTTGAGTATACCGTGTTGTTGAAATTCTTTCTACCACTTGAATATTGTAAATATTTTATATTACAATTTAGTAAATTGGTAAATATTTTACATTACATAACATTTCTATAAAACTCTATACTTAATACAAGAAATGCTCTTTATTTTCCAATTTCTTTGAGCAAGCGTGGTTTTAAAATAGCATATACGGCTACCTATTAAAAGTTGATTTAAGTCATGAACATGATTTTTGTTTATTTTTTATGTGCGCGCAAGGTATTTTTTCCATCAAATGTTTGCATTAAAGGGAATTGCATTATAATAATTTTTTGCCTTATTTAACAAAAATGTTTGCATTTAAAGAATATCTGGTCTTATGCTAAAATCCAGAATCCTAAGTTTGAGTTAAGTACAGTTATAGGAAATCTAAGATGTCAACTTTCTCCGGACGGTAGATAGATATTTTCGAGTCTTTTAATGTATAATTCTTGGTTTAGTCATGAATAGGGTTTTTAATCACTACTACTTCTAAATGATTCAAAGGTTTACGCCACTTCACACATTTTAGCCATGATGAACCTTTTAAAAAATTGGCAAATTTATCCGAAAATCTGCAAATTTTATCTTTTTGTTCCACACCGTTTTTTCAAAATATTTTGTCAAATCCGGAACATTTGGCTACTTTGGAAAATCATAAAAATGTCATGCTTTCTTCGTGAAATCAGAATCATCTTCATTTTAAATAATTAGTCAATATAAATTGAAAAGTTTCATACCGAACTACTAAGCCAAAAGGAAAAACAATATTGTTCTGACTGTAACTAAAATATATAATAATTAAAATGACTTTTCGAGCGCGTGGATTTGGCGTTCTTTTTCGGAAATTACTTTCGTTTGTTCTGCATCCATTGGAGTCTTTCATGAATATTTCAGTGACATTTTCTTATAGCGTGTTTTTTAGAAGCTAAGTAAGCGAATGTCCACACAGGATAGAGCCGTCCAATGAGGTGAACCAGCTTCGAACTCCAACAATGGCCGGTTGATACAAATTCCGCATCCAGCTCACAATAATTTCGAATCCATCTTGGAGAAAACTCATTTTAACAATAGTACATATTAAAAAAGCCACTTGTCGACAACTGCGCGTTGAACACAATAGTCGACGCCCAATCAAAACCTGCGGTCAGATACAAAAGATATCTTAGGTCTACACGCCCTAACTTAGATGCCAAAATACAGAAATTACCACCTTATCAGTGGATCTAGAAAAAAAAAATTCTAAGCAAGCAGTGTACCTTTTTTCGAAACGAATTGCATAACTTCTCTTTTAACTATTTTAACAAAAGTTTTTTAAGAATCACAACTCAATAAGAAAAAACTAACACGCAGTTTAAAAAATCTTGTTTCTATAAAATAAGAAATTTCAATGAGTGATAAAAAGAGCTCCTTTACGCCCGTTCTTTACAAAAACAAACATAGATTTTTTTTGTCAATTTTTGTTACATTCTAAAACAATTAACACCATTTTAAATGTACTATCTCCTTAAGTGAACAACAACTTGACTCGATAATGAAAAAACAATGAAAGGGCACCATACTAGAGTTTCAAAAAATAAAAAGGAAAGAAAAACTTCTTTTTAAAATCACAAGAATTTCAACTTTTGCTTTCTTAGCACTTAAGCTAACAACATAATTAATTTTAGAAATATTTTATTAAACTAAATTTGGCTTCTTCTTAGATTTAATTGTAAAACTAAGTTAACTCTTTTCTGAAGTCTTTTTAGTCATTTATATTTTTAATAAAAATATATTTGTGTTCTTTTTCTGCAACCATTTTGTTGCTTCGCTTTTAAGATTCCGTTATAATCCCATTTTTTTACAACTACAAAAATTTGGCATTGCGAAGACAAAAATGATACCAGTGAATTTACGACTATTATTTTTACAAATTTTCTATTTCTTAATCTATTCAGAATGTACTTGTTTTAGGAAATAAACTTTATTTTAATCACAGTATTTACCATCATTTTCCATTATTTTAAAAATACTATAATTAACATAAAATAATATCATAACATATAAAATAGATAGATAAATATCATCGTAACACTATACATTTTCTAAATCGGTGGATCGCCTACAAGTACAATGCGCAAAATAAAATAAAAAATATATAAGTCAAAATAACTTTTGTTCCAATGATCAGATTTTCAAACATTAACGGTTTGTCAAAGAGTTGACTTCAAATACGCTGATTAATGAGTATTAATTAGAGAATCAGACATAAAAACGTGTAAAGATAAAGAATTTTTGATATATTTGGGTTTTGGACTGTCATAATATGTGAGGGGGGGGTAGCGAAATCTGGAAAAATAGTCCCTATAACTATAATTAGGATTAGATCCGTAACGAAAATTTCAACTTCCAGTTTTTAAAGAAATTACAAAAGTTTTGCACGCATTTTTAAAATTCATTTATCTATATACAATTCCGTGCAAAAAGTAGATTTCAATTATTAATCTAGAAACATTTTTTTTTATTGCATTGCTATAAATATTTGATTTTATCTGATTCGGGGATTTTAAATATATCTGTTTTGTTCGAAGAGACTTTTTTACTAAATAATACTTTAATTATATGTCAGAGTTTTTTTGTCTGAATGTACAAACTTATAGATTTATTTACGTATGTACACACTATAGTTTTGGCTCACTGTACTTGTCTGCTCCAGTGAAAATAACACAGAAGACAAAAAGCATATGACCTTAACGTATTACTTCGTAAGCTGAAACGTATTGCAACCCCTCCCTACGCAGCAGAGAAGTGGGGACACTCGAGTGAGTTTTAAAAAGTCCTGGTGAGAAACATAAAATTTAATTCCATAAAAGCTGTAATTTGTAGAGTGAAACTGATTGCAGATTTGAAATCAAATAAAGAAAAATATATAAAATCCGTTTAAAAATCTCATACAACAAAAAAAATTGTTCCGCATTGATATAACTTTTTATTCTTTGATTTAACAAAATTTTTTAAAAAAATTGAAAAGTATTGTATGCAATTCTAAAATTTACGACCCCTATGACATAAAATAATAAAATATTTTAAATAAATATTTAGAATTATTTTCAACAAAAAATTTATTAATTTGTCTAAAAAGTTACCGTGATATGGCTAAATACGCAAAAAATGAAATTAATATTATGGGGTTCAAACTTAAGATTAAACTATCCGAACCCCATTTTCCAAATAGCCGTGGCTCATGAGATAGTGCCTTCGTCTTCTAGTGAGGTGAACCGAGTTCAAATCCCAGCGATGGCTAATCGATACGAATTCCGCATCCAGTTCGCACCGACCACAATTCTGACGTAAAATATTTTTAGTGGATCATGTATTAGAGTCCCCTTCTCGTCGGCTGACTGTGGAAGATTTTCGTGGTTTTTCAATCCATGTAACGCAAATGCGGTTTAGTTCCATCAAAAAGTCCTCCACCAAAAGTCCTCTGCAATCTGGAAAAAATTGTCACCATAATTTGGTCAGAAAAGCGATCCTAAATTTTTTATCTCTTAATGTTAATTTCAATTTTCACGTATTTCACCCTATCAGGAAAAGCTTTTAAGCGAATTTAAATATTTTTGCACACATTCGCAAAATTCGTTTATCAAAAGATAATTCCAAGCATAAAATAAATTTCAGTAATTTTTATTTTATTTTATAGAATATCAGTCGAAAAAGTTTTGAATTGTAAAGTATACAAATTCTTATCATTTTAAAGTTTGCAATTTTAAATGGCAAAAAAAAAAAAAAAATACAAAATTTGGTTGAATAGTTAGCTCCAGAGAAATAGAATTTTAGAAAATCGTATAGCATTAGAAATTCAATTTCACTCAAATTTAGTACAATTACATCCTTTAAAATGGTGTTAATAATTGTCTACCTTAATATTCAAATTTCTTTCGACTATTATGTAATAAAATAACCAAAAAATTGAAACATATTTACTGAAACTTTTTTGCATGGAATTATCTTAAGATAAACGAATTTTATAATTCTGCATGAAAATTTCTCAATTCACTTAAAAATTTCTTGAGATATGGCGAAACATGCAAAAGGTAAAACTAACATAAAAGGGTCCAAACTTGGGATCGCTCTCCTGACCAAACAACGGGGGCCATATTTCCCTACTTGCAACTTCCCCCACTATTCTAGGGGTCAGAAATCTAGATTCGTTGAAAAAATGAACGTGAACATCCAATTATTAGATCAAAAGATATTTAGGTGGTACTGTACATGTAAGGAAAATATAGGATTCAGTAATTTTTAATTCAGTTTATTAAATTTCATATCATATTTATTTGAGTTTGTTTTTATGATCGAAACGAAAAGAAAGCGTTTATACTAATTTTAGCAACTGCTTCAAAATATGTTTGTTCGATTGTTATTGTAAATCTTACTATGTTCTTAACATCTAATAGCATAAGTATAGCGCAAGATATAATTTTGACGCGACTTTTTTTGTTTATTTATTTTTATTTTTTATAATATATTTCTCTATGTTAAAACTCTAAAAGAAATACACAGAGAAAACTTCATAAATGTCTCCTCTCAGTTTAAGAGTAATTTTCTGTATTTAACAGAGAGTTATATAAAATAACATCAGTTAATGTCGAAATATTTTACATATAGGAGTAAAAATATCTACATTTTATTATTTTTTTTTCCTAATGTCGTCGACTTTTAAAATTAGATTTCTTTTATATTATAATGTAAACTATAGTATTAATTTTAACTCTTAACATTTCTTCAAAATCAATAAATTATCGATTAAACAGTCATACACTATTTTTTTTTTATTCATCATCCATCACATATGAAGAAAATAAGAGAGAATTTTTTGTTGAAAAATAAAACGACCTTAAAAAAGGCCATGACACAATTAAAAATATGAAATGTCATTCTGTTGCTAAAACAAGTTGCACCATCAGTGTTATGCCCCGATTCTGATGAAGACGCATCATATGGGAAAAAAGAAAAGAAAAAGGCGTCAGACCAACTATTTCGCCACTATTTAATGTGTGGACAATGTTTTCATTAGTCTCATTCGCAACTGCTTATTTCTTATATTTTAAGCTGATAGATTCAGTCATTAAAATTCGAGGGAAAATAAGAACAATTCCGCTATGCTTTATTAAAACTCTAAACTCTTTAACTTTGTCACGTTCATTTTATATTCTTACCCAAGCTTTTGCACATGTAAAAATTATATAAATTATCATATCCAATCCATTTCGGGCAAATCCGTGGCTGAAATTATGTGCAAAACAGACAATTCATGTTTCTTTCTCTTTTCTATTCTATATAATTTTTTCTTAAATAAATATTTATTTTCTATAATTATTAATTGTCAACTTCTTTAAATTATCCAATATAATATTACCTTGCACACATCCATTTCGGGCCCATCCTTGGTGATTAACAAATCAAACGCATTTTAGTAATGCAGCAAGAACGCACTTTAATACAAAAATCCTCTAGTTACGCTTTTATCTCGATTTGCGCTTTTGATTTCACTTTTTGCAATCTGGCAATCTTGTTACGAAAATATTTTAATTCATTTTTGAAAAATTTCCCGTTCCTGTAAGTTCATTTGATTTCGCTGCTCGCTTTTTTAATTTCATTTCATGTTTTATTCTGTTTTTTCTTTATATTTTATTTTCCGTTTTTACGAGAATTTTTACTTATTGTGTTCTATTTTATTTGTTGTCATTTTTTTGTAAAATTTTTTGAGTGCTCCTCACACTATTGTATTGATATATTTTGCTTTGGCTATATTGATACAATATTAGAAAGCACTCTTTTTTGTGCATATAATCGTATGAGCTGATGAAAAGATTATATCTTTTATTTTCCGGATTTTTTGAAATTTTTGTCCTTTTTTCCAGTTTTTTGTTATTTTTATTTTATTATTACTATTTTTCCCCTTCTTTCATTGCTCTGTAATTTTTCCCCTGTTTTCACTACTTTTTGAACTTATTTTATGAGTTTTATTTACTTGCAGCTTATGCGCAATAAATAAAACCTCTTGTTATTCTTAATTTTCTTCGTGTTTTTTGCATTTATTTATTATGCTATATATATAAATGATTTTGACTACCATTTGGAGAAACTAGACATTTATACAATGGGCTCTCTAATAATTTTTACAAAGCATATACTTAAAAAAGAATAAGTTTTATTTACTTCTCATAAGCAAGTACATAGAACCCATAAAAAAATTTAAAATACAAAAAAATATACATTTTGTTTTACGGCTTTTTAATTTTCTTTTAATATTTTTAAAAATATTTTATTTATTAATAATTTTTATCTTCTCTTTAATAATATATATTTTTTCCTTTGTTTTCTTACCTTATTTTTTACCTTATTATTAGCTAATTTACATTTAAAACTAAATTTTCTTTAAATATAATATTTTGGAGAGTCTTAACATTAAGTATTTATTCTTGAAATTATTGGCACTTTAAAATATTTATCTGCAAATCAGGGTGGCTGCAATCGGAAATTTTTTTTCAAAAAGTGGTAAAGAATGATTATTGAATTGAATTGTTTTTATTTATTCTTGTTTATACATGCCATTTTGTACTCAATTTTTTTTATATACGATAGAAAAATGTAAGCTTTCTATTTATTACTTGAATTGATAAATTTAATTTAAAATGATTTTGATAATCACAGCATCTAAATTTTAATATAAATACGCATGGTATAGCAGTAAGACAGTTTAGGCGAACTGGTACGGACGTCGAACAAAATTTTCAGTATTAGCACCGTTATAGCTTGTTGACGTATTAAATCTTCAATTTAAAGTTTGAAAAAAATTTTCAACTTATCACGTCAAATCAGTCATCAAAATAAAGTATGAATAAGAGAGTGAACTATTATTTACCCAAATGGGTCGCAGCCGCGATAAAGGGGTAACTTTAGTGTGATGAGCAACTCAGAAGCGAGTTTTAATACGCCTGGATCATCACTAATGACAGAGTCACAGATCTATCGCTTCTTCTAATCTATCTATCTAATCTTCTCTTAGTCGTTGGCAGTTTTTTTTTTTTTTTTTTTTTTTTCAATCTCGTGCTACTATGTAAATAGTTTTGGATATTTTCCTTATTATTTTCTATTTTATTACACCAGCGTAAATGTTAATACTATTCTAAGCCCTCTAAATACTATTATATTCTAATCTAGTTTAATTTAAATTATGTTTTATCCATTGACGATTTAGCAAATGGGCGAAATGGGTAGAATGTTTCTCCCCAATACACTCTATCTAATAACATGAAAGAAACCGGTTATGCTATGCGTAGAAGAGTGCAGGTTAAAATACAATTTTTTTGGGTGCAGAATAGCCGTCAGTGGGTTCATTTCCTGTCGATTTCATTATATGTTCAACTAATGGTTTCCCACTCATGTCTTTACTATTTGGGAACCCCTCTACCACCCACCCCCCAATTCTTCACCCCCCCCCCCATTATATGTCTCAAAAATCCGAGTGAATGGTGCAGCGAACTGAGATTTGAGCTATGTTCTAATATTAGTTTATTTAGTTCTTAAATGTTTCATTTTTCGAAAATTCTTCCAAACTTAATTTTTGTTTTACTACTAGATTGTAAAATCTTTTTCAGCAACCGTACAAGTTTGCAGTCATGGAAGTATAATACTGATTCTTTTTACTAGAACTGGGAAAAATCACATTCGAAAATATTAAAAGTTGGTATGGCTTATCATCCGAAATATGTATTATAAATTTAGTAAAATGGAATTAAAATCTTTAAAATTTCAAATGGTTTTGTGAAAATGTTGTCACCACTTTTTAATTTTTTCCCGGTCGGGGCCACCCACTATTTTCCTTCTAATAAGACGCTGTCGATACTTTTAACCCACTCACGGATCTGCTCGTAAAAAGTCGTAGGTTCACCTGCTGTCTTTGTGCGTAGCAAAACCGATTTTTCCCTGTTATTAGATAGAGTGTATTGGAGAGAAATATTCTCCCGATTCCGCCAATGGGTTGAACAGGTCTTCGAGCGGTCTAGATGCTAAGATAATGGCTCCAGACATGGATGTCTCCCTGTTGTGTGATGTTAGGTTCACAAGGTAACGTTTGTCGTTAAAAAGAAGTCTTGTTAAACAATAAAAACTTACTTTTTGAGGGAATTCTTTGACAAGCTTTTCTCCTGCATGGGTATTCCTGTAATTTCATAGAATGAGAGCACACATTTTGTTGTTTTGCTTTATGCACCACTGTAATCACTTCGGTGTCCCCTACGCTGCTTCTATCGTTGAGAAAGTCTAATATTTTCCTTATTTTAACTTGACTAATGAACATCATCGATGATTTCGTAGTATTTTCCAGTTCGATGGATAAATTTTGTATTATCTGTACGTGTATAGCACTTTCACTATCTGGTAAATGACTCGATAACCACACTATCAACAATAAAACAAAAGTTGTGATTAAAATTCCTTTGAAAGTAAAACTCATTAATTGCCGCGTCATTTTTTTATATGTGGGTCTGATATTTGCTACACTAATCAAATATCTTCACGGAATTTTAATGTAAAAAAACTCCTTTTAGTGTTCCTTTTAATTCCTTTATGTGTGTCTACGATTATTTTCACAATAATATAGCGATCAATATTCCATTTTAATCAAGCTTAAGGCGACATAACATGCATGATTGTTCGTGACAACAAGTATTCCTATAGAACTATTAGTTCGTATCATGCAACAAACTAATTTAATTTGTTTTTTCTTTTCTAGCCAAAATATTTAAATCATTTGAAAATAATAACTAATCAATAAATGTTGTCTCACTATTGATGCAGAACTAAATTCAGATTCCGAATTTAAAAAAATTGTGCGAATCTCTGTTCAAATGAAGAAAATAATTTTGGTCAACTAAATGAAAAGCAAAAAAAAAACTCGTTGAACTAGATCGGTCCGCTGAATCAAATTACAGTCCAAAAGACTTCAAAACAATAAAAGTATATTTTCAAAACTAGCATAAGTTTTTGCATTTAACACTGATGCAGTTTAAACAGAATAAACCTTTCATCCCTAAATCACAGATTTTTACAGCACATCACTCAGTTTAATAGGTTGTATTTTTCACCAAAATATAGTAAAATGCTCTAAAATTACTCGAGTGGCAAAACTCCAATTGTTAATTTAAAGAAGATTCATTTACACTGTTTTTAATTTAAGCTTCAATAGTGCAAGCAACAGCTAACAAAAATATTAATTCATAATTCGAATTTGAATATTACGTGAAATAGAGAACTGTTCAACGCTTGTATAAAAGTACTGGAAACTTGTTCACGAATTATTTTGGCTATAGCTGTCAATATCACAGACAGATATAACAATTTAGGAAAAGATCAATGATTATTCATGATTTATATGCACTACTGCAGACATCAATTTCATAAAATTTCAGTTCCGACTGTTCAAACTTCTTTATCACATATAAATAAACAATTGAAAACACGTTCAATGATGATTTACTTCTTTTTAGTTGGAAATATTACAGATAGCATTATATAAAAAATCTTGCTATCTCCAGATTTAGATTTTAAACTTCAATATCACAGACAGAAATCAATCAAGACATCACTTTTCAAACCATGTATATCTATTTGTGGTATTACAGATACAAATTTCCTAACTGTTGAATACTAATTCCGGATTTAGATTACAAACTTCAGTATCACAAAAAGAAAGCAATTAAAGAAAATTTCAATGATTGTTAGAGATCCAGCTTTCAATTTTCAATATCACAGTCAGAAACTTCATAGAGATTCGGTCAGATTATAATTTCAAACTTTACGATAAATAAACAATAGTGAAAAGGTTTAATGATGATTCAAGTTTCTACTTTCAATTTGCAATATTACAGTTAGTTGTTTAACAAAATTTCAATACTATAGATTCAGATTTTAAACTTCAGTATCACATATAGAAGAAGCAATTAAGGAAAAATTCAATGATTATTCAAGTTCTAGCTTTCATCCAGCGATATTGCAGATAGGAATTTCATAACAGTTCAATACAATTTCCAGATTTAGATTTCACACTGGAGCATCACAGAGAGAAAGCAGTTAAAGAAAAGTTCAATGATTATGAGAGATCCAGTTTTCAATATCACAGTCAGCAACTTCAAGAAGTTTTGCCAGAGTACAATATCAAACTTCAATAAAGTCAGCAACTTCATAAAGTTCAGTTGTAATTCAATATCGCAAATTAAAAAAATTGGGCAAATGTTCAATGATGATTCAAAATTCAGCTTTCAATCTGCAATATTACAGATAGTTGTTTAATAAAATGCCAATATTCCAGATTTAGATTTCAAAACTTCCCTATCACAGATAGAAAACAATTAAGGAAATGTTCAATATTTAATGAACAACATTAAAGATAGCAAATTTAATTTTAAAAAAAAAAGTTCAATGCTGTATTACTTAAAACAACCGAAGTATACAGATTCAGTATTTCGCTTGGGGACAGCAGATGAGAGAACGCGTTATGATATTAAAATGCAGTTCTTGTTCTACTTTCCCTACAGACGGCAGCTGATTTTTACTACTCAAATATATACAATTCAAAATTATTAAAAAATAGTAAAGGGAGTAACAAAGGAATATAAAATGAAGGCGTCTTATAATGGAAAACTATCAGATATTTTTGAATAAATATTTGAATTCACAGGTCACGAAAATCACGAAAGTGTTTCTGGGTTAACATTAAAAGCAAAGAAGAGTAAAATAAAATTCTTACGACGACTCTCCTAACAAAGTACTTCCGCTTTTCTCAATTTGTTTTCTCCAAATGTTTCGTTTTTGCAGAGTCAGAATTGCATCACATTTGTTTGCGGATGACTGTAAAAATGTCGTAAATGCGGCGAGAATTATGAACACCTTTAAACATATAAAATGTGTAAAGATTTTTATCCCTTTATTTGCATAATTCTCAGAAACATAGATAAGGGACTGTGATAAATGAATGATAAAGTTTGCCTATTGTTTCATTAAAACTCTACCCATAAACTATAATTGAATCATATTTTTATAGTATATGTAGCAGCAATGACGTTTATAGCCTTATTTTAAAATATACAAACGATGCATAAATTTGCATTATATATTTATAAAATATATAGATATAGCTCATGCGTAAGTACTTTTAAATATGGAATGCTCTAAAGTATAAAAATTAGAAATTTATTACATTTTTGGTAATATCCATAAATTTAGTATTTGATGTTATATTACGTTTTATTTTTATTTGGCTATTAAAGGAAAGTTCTGCAGTCATTATTATTTTTTTTTATCAATAAATCAACTATGTTGTTGGAGATTGCGATGCCACAATCTCCAACAGATTGTGATGTGATTGGAGATTGTGATGTGATTGTGATTGTGAACTTTCTTTAATTTCTTAAATTTTTTAATAAACCTTAATCGACTTTTAATTAAACCAAATATTTAATTTTTATTACATTTAATAAAAAACTAATATAAATCCTTTATTTTTTTCTTAACAATCAATGTAACGGTTAACTTCAATTCAAATGTAAAACTCATTCATTCATTGACGCGACAAAATCGAAAACGAAATCTCTTTTTTACCACAAAAATGTTTGAGTTACATGGTTATACTAATTCTCACAGTCTTTTGGGAAATTCGTTTTTGCCAAATTATTTTCAAATTTAATATTGAGTAAGAGGTGTTGACTTTATTTTTGGATATGTTATATTTCGATAAATCGCCAACCACCGATTTCACTTGCTTTTGCTTGACCTTTCACTTGCTTTTTGTAATTCTTGGAGGCCCAAACACTTATTAACGGTTTTTCTTGACGAGTTTATAATTTTGGAATAAGATTTACATAAGTGAGTGTCGGGTAGCCCCGCCCAGTGGGTACCCCCACCCACTGTCAATTTCATATGTATAGAATATTTTTTCAAGTCAATGGGCCATTGGACATTAATTGTTATATTAAAAAAAGATTATTTTCAAAGTTTCAAGTATTTATGCAGCTGGTAACATGGTAAGCAATAGTTTTGAAAATGATATGTTGAATACAGTAGTCAAATCTCTTCCCATTCTCCCAACTTTCCGTTGGGAACAATTCGCTTAATTTTAATTTGTAATTCTTGGTGTAAAGATTTGGGGCCTTCAGCCCAAACGCTAATGAACGATTTTTCTGGATGACAGAACAAAGAATAATTCTCCAGATCCCAATAAGGGACATTCTTACCATATTTTATCAATTTGGAGTGTGGCCATGTTCATTATAATGATATTTACATAATAAAATCAATTTTTCCTAAATGATTCTATTTATTTTTCTATGATAAATATCCCTCCTATAAATAAATATCCTATCGGCCAAAAATTATAATTAAATTCTATAAAGAAACTACACCCAGTAAAGAATTTGTACTAAACAGTCATGAAAGAGATAATTTTTGAAGTCGCTATTTTTCAATATTATTTTGTATCTTAATGCTAGACATCGTATAGGATATGTCAAAACAATTAAAAATTCTCGTCTGAAAACTTTTTGTGTTATTTAAAAAAAAGTTTATTATAAAACTGTATTTTTTTTTTTTTTTTTTTGCTGAATAATTAATATAAATTTTCATCTGGTAACTAGTTTTAATTTTAAATGTTTTTGATAAATATGGGAATGAACCTCGAATACTTTAAGAGAAATTAAACTTTACCGATAACGTATAATATCGAAACTAAAATTATATTGTATGAAATTGGGAATAACGCTATCAGGGCTAAAGAGAAGAAAGATGGGCTAGTTCATTTCTCTCTTAGAGCTACGATTTCCCTCCTCATGACGTCACGTCGCACAGATCGCAAGCAAAGATATTATGAAAACTTAGCATCATTTTCTATGTAAAAATAAGTTCGACTTTTTCTTTATATTAGCTTTCAAACTTTATACAATTAACACATTATTTCCGTTCAAAAACATAGTTTAAAATTTTTTTATTGGCCATAACATTAAATTAAATACCATTTAAAGTAATAAAAATATTTTAACAGTTGTCGTAAATAACGCTATTAATACTCTTTTAAAATTTTCAGTTTTGATTTTTATTTATAAAAAAAAATTAAAGCATATATCGAAACTTTTTTTGCTACACATTGTTCGATAACAACAATTTGTGAAGTTTGGTTAAATTTGGAATCCTGATTTTAAAATATGTTGTTAATGGCAATTTGTTTATACTTAATCTTTACGAAACAACAACCTTAAAGGCTAATTACCGAAACAAAATAATAATTTAAGTTTATAATAATATTAGAAATTTTACAATTATTTATAGATATTTAAATTTAGAAGAATATAATTAAAAAAAATCATAAATATTTAGAATAACTACATTAAAAACTACGTTATGAAATTAGGAGAATTTTAACTATTAATTATTTATACCTTTCATTTAAGATTTTGTTTTCTTTGACTTCATCCATTTTTTAATTTTTTCGTCGGCCTTTCTTTTTGAAGTATCTGGGAGGTTTCAATTTAGATGGCAAATTCTTATAAAAGTTTTGAAAGACAAAATAAGCATATTACTGTTTTATTCACTGCGGGATATCGTCCCTCTAATTCATTTATAAGTTCTTTGATGACACATTTTAATTTTCTGTAAGATGTCCCATGCACACTTTGAAAAAAGTTCTCTAATTTCCGACACACTTCCATCCATACTGCTGACGGAACAGTTAATCCTCACTTAAATAAGAGAGCAATTGGTAGAGGTAGGACAGTCTTAAAATCATTCTAATCGGCAATCCAAACAAGCGATTTCTCATATCATCTTCATAATCTTCTTTCAAGAATACTGCATATTCGTGCATATTGTATTAACTGAGTCTTTTCGTTTGCAACGTTGAAGCCATTCTTTACACAGTTGTTCTTTACTTTAGGTAACACGTGGAAAATTATATTTTTTCCTTGTGTGTTTCTATCAGAATTTTTGCAAGTTTCAATCGCACAAACTGCCATTTCGTTAATAATTTTAAATTTTTGAAATTTACTTCAAAAAACTGAGGAAAATCATGATAGTAAATAACGAATGTCTTGGAATATGTCACAAAAAGGAATGCTCCAATATTAGTTAGAGCTAGTTAAACCGAACGCTCCGTTCTTGAAGTAAAAGATTAAGCTTTGTGCCACAGTGACGTCAAAGGCGAAAATCGGATGTTTGTTGCGGCGAGAGTTTCTTCAAAGGAGTGAACTAGCCCTTCTATTCTTTTTAGCCCTGTAACTCTATAGCATTCTTTTATTTATTAATTTTAGAACTTAACTACAAGTTCAACGTTGAATTTGACTAAAGTTAGATTGAGGTCAAATAAGTTTTAAATAAAAATATTAATTATTTGGATGGCCTGATTTGCAAAGATTGATAGTGCAAATGAACCATACCTAAATTATAACACGTTTGAACATTAGCTCAATCGTTCAAGTATCAACTTATTAACTCTAATTAGTTATTTAGCCTTAGCAACACCTACTTTACAAATATGTTTTTTTTTTCGATGAAGTAACTCTCTTAATCGTATAAAAAGCGAAAAAAAACTTAACGCACAATCTTTTGTTTACAAAATTATAACAGGTAAATAAAAATTACAGTGATTTTTCTAATGAGCTTAAATTGCGTTGACTGAACTCCATAACATGAAAGGGTGGCTAAAACAGAAGATAGTTAGATCACTATTCAAATTTTGTAAAAGACTACCCTATTATATTTTTATATTGGTTGAATTTACTTCAAAATGATTTCAACCTTCCCACCAATGGAATAATTTAGCCGAATATATAGTTATTCTAAAATCTGCTATGGAAAAGTTTCAATTGTTGCCAAAAACGAAACAATTTGTATTTATATATTTATACTCATTTTACTAAAATTTATTTTAAAACTATGTAATTATTTCTCATAGGTCTGTTTGCCATATATATATATATATATATATATATATATATATATACACAGGGTTATTCATAATTCCCTCCGGGGTTTCGAAGCGTTATAGTAAAAAAACGAAGATGAATATGGCAAAAAAGAACATATGAAATTGTTCAGGAAGTATTCAAGTTTCTATTTAAGCAGTTGCCGGTAGAGGGCAGTAACATGTACCACTGAAGCCAGTTGTAGTAAAAATAAGGTTGTAGTAAACAGAGGGAATTATGAATGACCCTGTATATATTTGACCCTGTATACACTATTTTGCTTGTTTCAAAAATTCTATTTAAATCCGTTACCATAGTAATAAAATAAATTGAAATTGTTTCAAATAGGTGTTGAAGATTCTGATACGGTGTTATTTAAATTTAATATTTTAAATAAAAATAGTAACGACGAAAATGACTGTTTAACTTTTGACGCATAAATTTATTGAGGTTTGGTATTTTTTAAACATTTCAGGTAATTCTGAAAATAACCACTCGCTATTCGTCACGTGACGAATCAATAAAGGAAAGTGGAGACTTAAATTAACTGGTCCCTTTCCCCATCATTTTTTATTTATTGTTATTATTCATTTATTTATTTTTTTGAAATTGTTTTATTGCGCTTCGAATTTTCTTGCTCGTTGAAGTTAGATCAGTATGTTTAGCTATATTTTGTGACATATTTATATTGTTTTTATTGAGTTTACTTTTTTTAGCCTCAGATTATTTCTAATATGAATTTTTTTAAATGTAATTTAATCCAAAAAAAAAGCAAAAAGTGGTTATTAAATGAAAATGAACCTATCGATAGCGGTCACCGACTCATTAGGTTTGAGGAAAATGTGACCGGTTAATGGCTAGTAACTGGAAATTTAAATTTGCAGGTCTAATTTCAGGCTAGAAGGCGCATAAAGAAAAATGATAAAGAAAGAATTATACATGTTGTTGTTGTTCATTTACGTCACACTAGAGTTGCACAATGGGCTATTGGCGACGGTTAGGGAAACACACCTGAGGATGATCCGAAGGCATGCCATCACAATTTTGATCCTCCGCAGAGGGAATGAACCCCCAGCTTCAGTAGCTCGACGACCTGCACGCGAAGTCGAGCACTTTACTGTAGAACAGTTTAACGAGAACCCCTACCGCGCACCCTCGGTCCCGACGCAGACTGATCCAAGTGGTTATCCATCCGCTTACTGACCGCAATCAGTGATGCTTGACTTCGTCGTTCGATTCGGGACAGGGGTGAAAGCGAGACGGAAAAGAGGAAAGGCTGGTAGTAAAACTATTTCAGTTATTACTAGTTTTCGGAAGGAGTTTATATATTCTTTTTATAAATTATGCAACAATATCTACTTTGTCTTAGACTGACTGACTGATAAAGTTTTATCGGAGTGCTTATCCTAGGAGGATATCTGCTTCTTCATCTAAAGTAATTATTATAAGGGTGATGGGATGGGTGGTGCGGGGGTTAACTAAGTTATGCCTCAATTAGAAATATTTTGCAATTTAAATAAAATCTGGGATAAGTATATACATGTTAAATCGCATTGGGATACATAAAAAAATTAGAATAATATCAAAAATAAAATTAAAGAGAAAAATATTTACAATTATTTTGTGGGGAAGACTCCCTATGTCCTCCCTCGCCTCCCTCCGGTAGCCGGGCTTCTCAGGTGCAAAGTGCATAGTTTGTCTATGGTAAGGGCTTTGTCTTAGAAAATTAGCAGTTTTATATATATGCTAAAATTATAAAAGAAATATTGATAGTTACAGATATTTTATTTTTTTGAAAACAATACTAGAATGAAATGTCTTTCATACCAGTTTTTACTGTTTTCCGTCTTGCTATATAAGGACTTTCAGCCATGATTCGGGACCGTGTTTATATAATCAGTCCACTCCGGGACTAAATAAATAAAAAGGAATCAATTTTTTACCACTTCTTACAATTTTAGTCGCCAGTGATATAAAAATTTTCGATCTTCAACAATTCGTTGCATTTTAGTCGTCATTTAATTTTAACGTTTAAAACTGTTATGAGAAAAATAATTTTATCGGGAAATGAATTAGAAAATCAAACTTTTTAACCACTTACCTCATCTCTTGATCGACATTGCAAGACAAACATTTTGAAATTGTTACATAGGATTCATTTTTGTAAACAATCGAACACTTCTACTCTAAATTTCGAACAGGAATAAGCAATAACTGGTGATTGTAAAATGAGGCGACGTATTCACGAGAATATTTAAATCTGTGAAAAAGAAGCCAAATTTAAGGTGAAAAATACTGAGCTTCTTTTTTCCCAGCTGTCAATTGTTACCCAACAATGAATTATCCATTTAAAATGAAAGCAGGCAAATAAATACATACACATAAAGAGTTATTATTAATTTGCAAAAAAAAAAAAAAAGAAAGCGAAGAACTGAAAAACAATCCCCACAATCATGATTGTGAAAGATCTAAACAATTATAGAGAATGACTGTTGTTTAAAAAACGAAGTAAAATAATAAGAAAAAACCTTAAAAATAAAATGTGAGAAATGTTGCGTAGAATCTGTGGTTTCAATTTGACACAGTTATAAGATTAACATAGGAATACGCTCTTAAAACTAAATGATTTTTAAAGCTCTTTATAAAATAAAAAATCATGCCAATGCAGTTTTTTTTTCTCCTGGGGGTAAATTACCGTATAGGCAGATCCTATAATGAATAAGACTCAGTTGGCGAAAATTTCAATTGGCCCAACGCCAATTGAGATTTTCGAGGAGCGCTCTCGACTATCGCCAAATAGTTTTTGTTTTGTTTCGGTATAATATCAATTACCAAGTTTAATATGGATGTGACTGTGTTTATAGGAGTTTTGTTTTATTTCCTTTTTTATTTATTTATTTATTCATTTATTTATTTTATTTTATTTTATTTTTTTCCTTTGTGATTGGGTTGGAAAAAAACGGGGAAAATATTCGATCGCAGGTATTTTTTTACCTGTAATGGAAATATTTTAACAACTTTATTCTGGGCGTAACTTGAAAATTAGGTTTACGAAAATGGTCACAGCTCAAAATGCGTGTTTACGAGAATGAACACATCTAGAAATACATATTTAAAAAATAGACATCGCGTATAATTTCGTCTATGATGAAAATTGCCCTTCTTTTTAAGAATTAACTAATGCATGTCGTAATGTGATGTCACTCATTTGAACAAATTACACTTTGTTTTTTAATTAGTCTTTTTTAAAATTATATTAAAAGTCATCAATTTTTTAATGTTATACTGGTTCCTATATATTTATAATTGTAGCATTAAGTTGAAGTTAGACGAATTGAGAATTGACGAATTGAGTTAACAATTTTATAGTTATGCGTATTAAATACGAAGAGATGTTTGAATAAATATTGTTGTCATCAGATAATAAGGCAGAAGGGGAGCGATGGATCTTGTTTTCCAGTGGCGTCATCTATGGTAGAGAATTCGACTTCTACTACACCCATACGTCACACCCATGTATATGGCTGACGAAATAATTCTAACTCTATAACAAAATAATTCTAACAGTAATGACTAAAATAAAGGCAGAGGATACTGGATTACTAATGTTTTATAAAATTTCTTCTTAAACTAGGTAGACATCGAATCGAAACCACTAATTGCTTTATTTGACGACAAATAGAGACGTTGTGAGATGAAAGCACCAACTACGCTCTTCGATCCAAAATCGCCATTTTCACTTTGTATCATAAGTTTAGTCAGCCTTGAGTGACAACATAGTTAGTAGAAAAGATATCTAATAATAGTTAATAGAAAGTTAATAGAAAAGATATAAGAGATAGAAGTTTATTTTTTAAAAGATGTTTCATGTTATAGAAAAATAAAGAGTTTGAAAAGAATATATTGGGATATCTTTTTGTTAAATCCAACATTTGTTGAACGGAGACAGAATCCTGTATAAGGTCAGTTAGTTTATAAATTTGTCTGAAAAGTTTTTGTATTTTATATATTCGGTTGAAAAGATTTGTCAGTACATAACGAAACTTTGCAATGAATTTCTTAAGTAAGGAAAAGAAAGCCAATAAGGGCAGCATTTGCCAAAGCTTATAAACAGTTACAACAATGGAAGTTAAACTCACCTCATTTGGAAGATTAAAAAACAGTTTAAATATCGAGGAATTTTAGATTTTTTATCAGCCGATGAAATAGAAACTGAGTAATATAAACCTGACACAACGGCAATTTACAGAAGCTTTGTAAGTTAGAATCCATTGGAATTAAAGATCCCTATGAATTGTATTACAGAAAGGAAACCGAAGAATGGATCATTTTAAGAAGACGATGACTATAAATAATGAAGGAATATATGAAGTTAAATTACCACGGAAAGAGGTTGAGAATCTTCCTGATAATGGAATTAATGCTGAAAAAATATTTGATGAACTTACGTCAAAAATTATTTCTATTGTTGTTGTTGTAGTATGCCATTAAAGCAGAGCGGGCGCTTCTTCTTATTTTACCGTGACATCATTTATGACCAGGAATTTGACTTCTGCTACACACATACATCACAGCCCGTTTATAGGGCGGACCCATTCATACATCCATTCATTCCTCCACACATCGTCATTTTGACCTGAACCACAGAACGATCCATCTCCAACTCAGTACCCCCAAAGGTTTTGATTTGTTATGGGAACATAGAGGACTTTGAGACCCGACAGATTTAACGCTCACCAGCCACCATTTACTACACGGGGAGTCTTCTACCGGCTGGATTTGAACTCCCGTTCTCACAAGCCTGAGTCCAGTGTCCTGTCAACCAAGCAACACCGGCAGCTGGAAAAGATACATTTATTATATGCTCAGTTATCCTAACCCCAAATATCTTTACTTGGGACCACCCTGTAATGATTTTACAACTTTTCAAAAACGTAAGGAAAAGGAAGTACTTGTCAGTTTCTAAATTTTGCTTGAACATTGAAAAAATACATTTTTTGCTTTGTATATTTTCGTAAATACACATTTAAAGCTTTGTCCAGAAAAGACACGATGAAAAAGAATTACTACGATTACACGATTAACACGATTAACGATTAACGATTAGATTACACGATTAACGATGAAAAAGAATAAATGATATTGAAAATTACATATTTGAGTCATACCCCGCCTTTTCATGCAAATGCAACTACTGCCAATATTTTTTAAGAAGATATATTATCTCCAGGCCTGCCAACTACTTTTGCAAAATATTTTACAGTGTGTTAGACATTTAAAAACTAAAGCTTTCAGAATTTTTGGTAATATTGCCAACATTTGAAATGCTTCATCACAATAGAGCTGAAACAAAGTTGTGTTATATATGAACTTTTTAATCGTTAATGTGTAGAAAATAAGTTTAAGTGAATAAAAAAAAATAATACTTTAAAACATAAACATAGCTACAAACCAGAATAAATTTTTACAAAAATAGCGAAGAGTTGGCAGACCTGTTGTATCTCATCCGTGGAAAATGAATTGTTTAATATGAATAAAAAATTGGGAAAAAAAGTTGCTAACACGAAGCCTCAATGGGTGTATTTAGCAATTATTTTTTAATTATTTCTTTTATGTTCATTTTATTCTTGAACCATTTTACTTCATTTTTGTCATTCTATTTGATTCTTGAATAATTGTAATTAATTGGTGTGCGCTCATTTATTACGGGATGAATTAAGGGCGTCCCGGGGTTAATTTAAAACTTTCTTTGATGATAACTCAGACGCATACGTGGAGTTATGCTAGCAGTTGGGTGAAAATTTATAGAATATTAATGGTTGCCGAACCAGATAAATCTTTATTGCTTTGATGATACATTTGCGACGACTATAAAAATTTTGAGGGACCACTTTCACCCCAAAATGAACAGTCCTAAGTCTGCAAAATTGTAAAGTGGAAAGTTTTCCAATTGTTCCCCAAATTTTATTTAATAACGTATTTTTTATGGTATACACCAAGTCAATAGTTCCGCAGTGGACTGACTGATCGTAAAGACCAGCAGAGCACTGATGTCAAGCATTACTGGTTGCGATCAGTAAGCGGGTGTGTGATCATTTTGACCTGTCTGCGTAGGAACCGAGGATGCGCTGCATCAGTCCTCGTTAAACTGTTCTACTGTAAATTGCTCGACTTCACGAGCAGGTCGTTTGACTACCAAAACAGGGGAGCCATCCCTTCTGCAGAGGATCATTCTCAGACCGTCGCCAATAGTCCGCCAATAGTAGCTCTAATGAGACGTCAATAAAGTACTTATTCAAGTCTACAGTTTGTAATGAAACACAATAAATGAATTTATTCAACTCATACTTCAATTAAATTTTATTAGAAAACCAGCGTGTGATGTGGCTGTATCACACTAGCGTCGAATCGGTTTTTTGTTTTTCTTTCATTATTATTTTTTATTTTAGCTGATTTAATTCAGTTTTGTTATTTATTGTTCACAAGGAAAATTTAGTTCATTTATTTTTATTTCGGTTCTCTTAACCACGGTGGCATTTCTACCTTTAAATTGATTGATTGAGTTTTCAGTGCGAATTTTTTATTTAACTGTAACCATTTAAGGGGTATTTCCCGCGAGCTATCTTTTCGTCACTTGATGAATATATTTTACGTGTATAGGTGATTTTTTTCTTCAGCTAGTTTTTTTTTTATTTTTAGCTGCCGTCTTCCACTGTGTCTCCATAATTTATCTGAATTTATTTTTTTGGTAAACCTTCTAATTCTTGGAATAAATTTTTAAAGAAATGTCGCGTAGAAATCATTTAATAGTTCTCTCAAAAAAAATATTTTTTTTTTTTTTTTTTTTTTTTTAAGCTAGAAGAATCTTCTTAAAAATTTAGACACAGTCCGGAAGACGGCACATACTTCCTTTTTTTTCATCTTGGCAATCGCATTATTTTTAGCAGTAGGAGCATGTGTAAGGCTTGTTTAACAGCATTACAGAATTTTTGATGAATCGCCTCATTTAGCGAAAAAAAAATCTTTTTGTCCGTTCAATGCAATTGCAATGTTCATAGCAATGTACGTCTAAACGTGCGCTCAACATCAATTTGTTGGAATCAAGAGAGATGCTCGTATCTGATGATGTCTGGCTCTCAAGTGAATATGGAAATAAAATAATGAGAAACTCATTGGGCATATCCTGCTTACTTGTCTTAACAACAATAACATCGACCCGATTAACCTGGAGTTAATCTTACTAGGACAAATTATGACGGTCATATCAAATCTTTCTTTTCTTCTTCAATATTCATGAAATTCTGAGCTTCCATTTAAATGAAAGTTATCTTGAAAGAACTATAAATTTCATAGCAATGTGCGTCATAATTCATGATGTCTATTTTTAAAACACAATAATGACAACATAACACAGATTAAATGACTCGATTTAAATTTTCTTCAGAAATTTAAACAGACTCATCCAAAACTTATTCTTAATGTTAAAAAAACATATAAATAAAATCGCTTAAAGGGTTGATACATAGTAAAGTTAATTGAGTCGTTTCATCCCCTAAATTACTTACTCTGCTGATCCCTTTAAAAAGAAATAAGGCTAGTATGACACCTTTCTTCACTTTTGACAACAAAAACTAATACGAACACTTGTGAAAAAAAAGAAGAAATATCAATGTATGCTGTACTGAGCCATTGCACTTAGCCTAATGGCGATCGAAATGGACTATAGGGGATGCAGAACACTCTACTCATGCAACACTTCGCATGCTTTCACAATTAGCGTGTGGAGAGTCATAGGGGAAGGAAGTACATTAGTTTTTGAATTGATTTTCAAATAGATTGAAAACTTTTAAGTTTAGAAATGATGAGGAACTAGATACTGCATTGAAAGACATCTAAAGACATCGTGAAAATTAAAAAAAAAAAAAAAAATTTGACAATTAAATGTAAAAAAAAAATATTAAGAAAGAGGAAAATATTGTATTACATTTCTATACAACTGAGCAGAGGAGGAAAGGGAAAGGGGGTTAAGTCTTCTCCCCAGATGGCGTATTCGAGAGCTGTGAATAAGAAGCCTCAGTGTAGGTTAAACCGGGCAAGTGTAAGCCGGACAACAGCTTTCCCAACTCTTGCCCATCCTAATTGTTAAAAAACAATGAACGATGATTATTACTAACCTCTTTGAAATGGGCGAGTCATATATGCATTTTCAGACTGACGACAATCACGGTAAAAAAGATAAAACGGGTAGCCAAACTATTTTTCTAGCAGTTTATTTGTATTAAAAGTTTTATTTATTTATATCACCAAAACTTAGTTCAAATGAAAAATTATCAAGTTACACTTTTAAGAAACATAGATTGGATGTATTAGATTTAAAGTGAAAGTAAAATAAGGTTCTCAAATTAGCCATGAACTGACTTTACCGCTTTTTATTTTTTCCCATCCTGTTTCTGATTCCATACGAATGACTCGTCCGTCCCAAAAAAGTGAACATGCTCTCATATTTCCTTTCATCTTTCTTAAGAATAAACTTAATTCCCAAAACTTCTATTTGGAAGAAAAACGTGATTCTACCGCAATCGTGACCACCATGATTATTAAAAACTAAGAAAGAGTCACATGAGTAGAATCCACTCTGACATTTGCTTCCATAAACAACAAAAGAAATTATATCGAACCGGCTGATAGATATAACGGACAGATAAAAAATAAATAAATAAAAAATAATAATAATAATGCATGCAAAATGATTATTTGGATTTTTCTGAAACAAAGAGTACTTGCTAAACGCTCTATAGTTTGGAATTAGCCGGTCCCGTCGTTACCCTTCATATTTTTTTGTGAAATCCGTTCTGGTCTAACAAATGATTAAATCAATAACGATATATAAAAGTAAAAATTTACTACCACTTTAAAAATAAATATTAAATTTTCCAAGAAAATCAAAAACGTTTGCAGCTATGTATTTTAATTTATTCATGTGTTAAACCCATAAAAAGAAATAAGCTATTATTTGACTCAGTATCCTTGTCATCTGAGTTAGATCCAAAAGAAAGTAAAAACTCGAGCGAAAAAAATTTTATATCGTGATTAATGTATCATTTATAATCGATGATGACTAAACAGTATAATTCGTTTATCGCATTTTATGAATCGCGCGAATATCAAACAAAACAAAACAAAGAAAAAACATTAAACTTGTTTCAAAATAAGAGAACAGTTTAAATTGCAACATTTCCGGAAAAACGCAATCAAGAGCTTTTCTCTGATTGCTATATATCCGAACGGAAATGAGAAAAACTGTAAATTCCGTTTTCCACTTAATAAACGTAATCAAGTCAGTAGCGAAGATTTTCCAGTCGACAATAAAAACAAAGAAAAATATTTCAACCCTTTAGGTTAGAAAAAGAAAGAAATACTTGAGAACTGAGGAATTCTCTATCAGAAATTGGAATGCTTCGGGTGCAGTTGCAGTTAAACTAAGGAAAAAAAAGCAGATAACTTCTTCCGATAACTCCTTCCATTTCCCTTGGTGTTATCTAAATCGTCGCCTAAACAGGAGAACTCATCTTATCTTTCAACTTTTTCTTATGCTGCCGCTGATATACCATTACTATTTTGCCATTTATATGTTTTTTTTTTTTCCTTTTGCGAATAAACTTGAAGAGAAAAGATAGCTTTAGTATTATGAAAAGTGTGAAGGGCTCTTTATTTGCTCTACTTTATAGTAAACTGAACTTCTTCAATTTTTTTATGATTTATAAATATTAAAGAGATACGTATTGGTTTTATTCGCCTGTTTTAGAGATTGTTTCTTTATCGTTTTTAAATATTTGAGAATTTCTTTAAGAAATATCATTCGAGAATTTCTTGTCTTGAATTTACTTGAAAGTAATGGTTTAACACTAGATAGGGTCATTTTTTTCTAGTAATGTTATGTTTAAACATTTTTGGAATTGAGATTGATTATTAAAAAAAATCATCTAATTTATTACCTGAAATTAGTTTGATTTTCATCCTCTCCGAGACTTGCGAGTCATACATGTATTCTCAGGTTGACGACAATCAGAATTAAAAGATGAAATGGGTTGTTGTTGTTGTTAAAGTTGCCATTAAGGCAAGGGGATTGTTAAAGGCGCCATCTAAGGCCAAGAATTTGATTTCTGCCACACCCATACGTCACACTCATTTATAGAGCTCCATCCATACGTCCATTCATTCATCCACAGATCGAATTTTGAAGTGAACCACAGAACGATCCATCTCCAATTCAGTACCCACAGAAGTATAGTTTGTTATGGAAACATAGAGGACTTTGTGGCCCGATAAATTTAACGCGGACAAGTCGCCAGCTACTACAGGGGGATGCCAGCTGGATTCGAACTCCCGTTATTACGAGCGTGATTCCAGCCAACCAGGCTCTCCTCCCGCCCAAATAAAACTAGTAGCCAAAGTATTTGATTTTTTTCAAAATTCACAACGTTTAAATTTTTAAAAAATCATAGTTACCTTTAGAGCTAACATTGATTAGTTCAGAGCCGTGGTTAATTCCACTGCTAATTGTGCAGGGATGCTTACTACTCTGCCTTCTGAGAAAGTTTTAAGTAGTGAATTAAATAGTAAAACGTGTAGAATAAGTAGAAGGGTATGCACCTTACTAACAATGTTAAAATGGCTGGCTATGGGAAAAAAACTTTCGCCTTCCAATGAGGTAAACCAGGTTTGATTCCCAGTGATGGCTGGTCTATACGAATTCTGCACCCGGGTCGCATAGAACACAGTACTGACGTAAAATATCCTCATTGGTAGACATAACATGAGTCCCCTTTTCACCAGGCTAACATTGGGAGGTTTTCTTGGTTTTACACTCCAAATGCGGTTCCGCCAAGTTCCTCTATGAAGACAAATTGTTCCCAATACTTGATCCAGGAGTTTCTTTGTCTTCTGGATTAGCTTCAAAATGACAAGACTGCGGAGTTCATTAGTAATCGTAAACCCAAGAAATTAGGTTCAACGAAGGTTATAAAGTAAAATAAAATGTTAAAAATGACACATTTTACGTACTTTTTCTTAAACTGTAGGGATTTAAAAAATTTCATGGAGCTGATTTGTACATACTAAGGTGATAATTATGCAAATAAATATTTTTTTATATAAATAAATATTGAGAACCACTGTAAAATACCATTTTGACAGTTTCGTGGATTGTCTCAAAATTTTCCCCTCAGAATCTGTGCAGTACAAAAATAAAAAATAAAAAATATTTACTTAGAGTGATATTTTGCATGAAATTATCTGTAGACAAACGAATTTTTATAGTTTTGTGTAAAAACATTTCAATTCGCTTAAAAAGTCCTCGGGATATGGCAAAATACGCAAAAAATAAAATTAACATTTAGGATTTCAAACTTTGAACCGCTCTCCTGACCAAACTATTAGGACCCTATTTCCCAGATTGCTGCTACCCCCTATATTTTGGTGGTCGGACATCCAAATCTGTTGAAAAAATGGTTTGTTTGTTCAGAGAAAGTACGTTTTTGTGTCTGATTCCATATTTTAAATATAGTCTGCACGTAATTAGCATATTTGAGGTCATCACTTTGAATCAAAAGATTGAGTCCTAGAACGCGAATATCCGATCATTAGATCTAAAGTTATTCAGAGTGGTCCGTTTTTTATGGTGAGCACTGTACATATGCACAATAAATCTATAGTTACAATTTTAAGGCAGGGTCTTTTTATAGTTTTAAGAAAATTATACACGAAGGTTGAAAAATAACATTCCATAGTGAGCCAGCATCCAAAGTTTCGTGGCCAAAATCAATATTTTGATAAAATTTGTTTCAAAATTTTTATTTAGGGGTTTTTATATGCAGGTAAATTGAATTCATATTTGAAATTTTGAAATACACTAAAAATACCCCCAAAAAAGACAAAATGGCGGCAGAAATATGGCGAGCCAAAATAAAAAAATAATATAGTACGTTTAAATAATTAAATATAGCAATGAAAATATAATAATTTTCGTAATTTTATGTTAAAAATGAAAAGCAAATTATATTTACGAAGTAATATCTATAATAACAATCGTTTAAAACATTTTATATTAATTTTTTATTAATGTATAAAAAATATGACTTAAAATTAGTAAAACAATGTTCTATCATAAAAATTAAACAACATAATCAATAAATTATTTTTTCGTTGATTATTTAACATAAGAAATGAAATATTTAACTGTTTTTATTATCAAAAATAAAAAAAATTTGTGATTATAATTCAATATTTAAGTTATCGACATTCAATCGTCGTCTTCAGAAGCTGTTATCTGAATATTCCGTTGAAAGAGTTGATTTCGTTCCATTTTCTACTCCATCTTCATCTTGTAATTCTGTATCGCAATTTGTTTGTGGAATTTTAGGCAAATCCAATACAGCTATGACCTCAGCAGAAAAAAATTTCTTTTTTTTTGCTTTGATGCTCGTTCCTGCAAATCCATACTGGATAAAATGTGTGGTATTGAGTAAAACAAATATTTCAGATGGTAAGATGCAATCTTCACAATTAATAAACTTCATTTAGAACAATAATAACTGCTTAAATGAATATCTATACAAAATAACGTGAAAACATAAAGAAAAAAAACATAATTTTTGTTTTTCGGTTTTTAGTCCACCTTTGCAATACGGGCAAAATGGGGTAGGTTTTTTTGAAAGAAGAAACAAAGAAGACAACAAAAAAAAGTTTAGCCAATTACCTCGTGGAACTTTTTGGAACTAATTTTCGAAAGTCATTCAAACATTGTTAAATATCAAATGATAAGATATAAGCTATAAGTTTGTCAAGAGTATTAACTAATCCTACAAATTGAAAAATTGTACTATAGTTTAACACTAATTACTCTGATAAAAATGTAACAGTAAGGAGAAATTCTTATATATATTTCTGAAATAAATATTTATAAGTTACATTTAAAACAATTTTTTAACATATTTTTCATTAAATTGTACTTGTCGTCGATCCAAAAAGTAAATTATAATGTTTGGAATGATTATGAATACTTAATTTGGGATATATTAAAACTGCCTACACATATTTTAGTTGAAAAATTAATTTTTTACTTTTGGCCAAAGATCATAGTCTTCTGGCCCACAGTGCATTTTGAGAAAACGCCACTTTAATATAAAAATCACATTTTCCGAAATATTCTGGTAATTTTTCTATTTTTTTTCTTTTTTTTTAAGCTGTCTTTTTGCCTTACTTATTTTTTTAAACTTCTCTCATGTTAGTTTGGTCACCAAAAGCACATTTTTGCTAGCACAAAGTACATTATACTATGCAACGTCAATAGTAAAATCATAAATATACTCACCTTTTAAAAAAATGGTGGTTTTAAATCTTATAAAGAGGATTAAATGAGTATTACTATGCATTTCTAAAGTGTTACTTAATAAATATAAATTACAACATCATACTTTTAAACAATTTAGTATCACTAAAAGCATTAAAAACTGCACTAACTTTCGTTTCATTCTCAGAAATTTATTTTGGTATACATTAATAAATCAGAAAATATTTACGAAATGATGCTAGTATATTTAAAACCATCAATGCATTTATCAATCCATTGTTTTCCTTAAATTGGTGAAAAGAATGATTTAAATCGGGTACTTTTCTTTTTTTAACAGAAAATTTTGCATCAGCATAATTTTTTTTCTTTCTAATATCTTCTTTCTTTCGTAATTAACTCCTTTACGTTTTTTAAAAGTTTTATTTGATCTGGGCATATTTAAGCTTGAATTTTTGAACGAACAAATTAATAAAAAAAACAATAATTCCAGTAGTAAAAACCTCTAATGTTATTTTAAATATTCGCAAATGATACCGTCCAACGTGCTCGATAATCAGTAATCAGATGAAGTATGAAAACAAAAGCTATGTTATATTTATATTAATGGTTAATTTTCAAAAACATGTTAGTAGCTTATAGCTTTCATACTTAGAAATAAAGCTTTATCTTTTATCTTGCAAAAACTATAAAATAATACAAGGATTCAAGATGATGTCAAAGAATTGAATCTTGCGTTTACGTTTTGAACTTTTAAATGTGGACGTGGCACAGCCGGAGGATCGTTTATTTACACTTTAAAATCTAAATTTAACCAACTTCTAATCTGAGTAAACACAAAAATCGTTGGAGAGAGCTGAATATTACAAAAATGAATGTTACAATGTATTTTGATATCACATAAAAGTCCTTGAGACAATTTATTGTGACTTTGTAGTCACAAATATACTTTACTGGGTCACATAGAAACAACTTCGTCTTATTTTGTTCTCATATTTACTTTTTATCGTTTCATTGAAGTAACTTTTATGTCTCACAAAAGTTATGATTTTTAATCACAAGTATTTATAAAAGCGACTAACATATATAATATTAGAGACCCGTTAACATTAGAAGTTTATTTGAATCCCAATACAGACACAAATGGTCATAATGATAGCAGTCAAAAAAGTGACCTGTTCAAATATTTTTGAAAACCATCATACATGACTTTGAAAAATAATTTGTTTTCGTAATCGTGTTTGTTTAAAAAAGAAATTATTTCCGTACAATATTACTCCCTTTCCTGGAGCTCAAAATGTCAGAAAAAAAGTTTTAAATGGGAAACACCGCTTGTCCAAATATCGTGCCCAATAAATTTATTTGTCCAATAAATTTATTTTGTATTATATGTTCGAAGAAAGATTTTGTTTTTTTCCATCTGTTTTTTAGAAAAAATATATGTTCACGAAGACTCATGTTAAAAATTTCAGACTTTGCACAAATTTTATAGTCACAAACAGACCTGATATGATTTATTTTATTCAAAAATATTATTGCAGACGAAGAAAAATAACACAATTTTTATGTGAACAATTCACGATCGCAACGCTTGAATACGCCCTCTAGCAGGGAGGATATTTTCATGATATTATTTTTCATTTAGTTCTATCAAAATCATCGGTTGAGTAGAACACTTTTCTTAGCAACCAATATGAAGCAAAATTTACCTGAGGTAAAGGCAGAAGAACTAGAAAAAACGTCCCAGAATATTGGTAAATCATTCAGAAACAGAACGTGCAAAATATATTTGAAGAACAATTTCTCAATAATTTTTTCCTTTCCATTATCAACAAACTTGCAGCCAATAACTTCCGATTTCGTGATCTCATTTTAAATATTAAATACCAATTCATTTTTGATTTAAATTATATTAATTTTATACGTTAAATTACATAATTTCAATTCAACTTAAACTAATTGGCTAATTAAACTTAAATGTAACCCTTTGACACATTTCTCGTCCCTCAGATAGCACGGTTACCAGACGAAAATACGACAGTCACGGAGACTCTTTTGCGAAGTCACGTGTGACCTCTGCACGGTTTTTGAAGGTTACTATGTCCGCCTTTGGTGACGTCACTTTAGGACGCCATTCAGACGTCAACAAGAGACCCCATAGCTGTCGCAGTGACCTCACAATGTGAAGTCGTCTCAACAAGGTCTAAGCGTAACGAAACTGTGACATATTTAAGTCTCAACAGGGTCACCGGGGGACGAATATGTGACATATTCACATCTTAACCGGGTCACCTTGTGACAAAGATGAGGATTAGTTACGTCTCAACAGAGTGACGATTTGACGAAATTGTGATATTTACGTCTATATAGGGTCACCGTAAGACTAAGCTGAAACGTGAATATGTCGCATTCTTGTCACACGATGACGTCATTGTTACAGTAATATATGCCTCATAGGGGTCGCATGTTGACGTCAAAATGTAACGTCCCCAAATACGGATATAGTAAACTTCGAAAACCGTTCCAGCGACGTCACAGAGGTCACATGTGACTTCACAAATGAGTATCCGTGACTGTCGCTATTTGGTATTTAGGCGTCCATTCCGAAAAAGAGAAGACTATTATTTTTGGTAAAAATGTGGGTGAGATTCTCAAAACTTTACCTTACTATAAAGAGTTCGCCTTTGTCTATAAACTTGAACTTCTGTGCTAATAAATTCTATGTTAATGACTACATATATTCCCCAAGGTTGGCCTTTTTCTTGACCGCACGAAACCATTACTGTTACCTGTACTTATGTAAACATAGACCATCATTGGTATTTTTTTTATGTACTTAAGTGATCAATAAGCAGCCGCCCACATCATAAGTGGGAAAACAGTTTTAATGACATTGGAAAAGGAAACAGTGATATTTAAGAAAAGCGCAATATATTTTTTTTTCAAATAAAAAAATATCAAATACCGTGTCAGACAGGATGGCACATTTGAGCAAGCGCATTTTCTCATAAAACTTTAATTAATTTTAAAAATGTATTTAACTTCCATAGAATGCTCATTTAAAGTATAAAGCGCAGTTTTTTCTTCTTCTAAATATTAAAAAAAAACTTTATTTAACATCAGGCAAGAAGCTAAGTGAATAATATTCATCGCGATGGATGAAAAAATGTATTTAAACTCTTTAAAAACCCATTCACGACATAATTACATTCTTTATTTCAAGTCTATACTTCAAACTAAACATAAAGGAAAATAAAAAAAAATTCTGAAGATCTTAAATAATTATTCTTCTGGGATGTTCACTATTATCCACTTTTATGCAATGTTGTATAAAGAGATAATGACGAATGCTCATTATTCAAAACTGCTTCTTTGTTACCACTTTTTTTCCACACACAAAAAAAGAAAAAAAATTAGGAGACTTTGCTTAGTCGAACTTAATGAAGTATTTTTATTTTAAAAATAATTTTTTTTCTTTCTTCTTTTCATTCGCGCGCTTTTGAATTAAAACTGCGCTTAAGAAATGAAATATATCTCCATTCATAACTAAATGGAGCGCCAAATCATTTTTACGCTAAAAACCCATTTAATGCTCGGGATTAAAATTTTTAAGAGAAAACTGATGCCGTTTAGGGGTAGAATTTTTTTTAAATCGGAAATCTTTAACGTTTAGAAAAATTGCGAAACGCTTATGACGAAGTATTCCGTTGAGTTGTATAACGAAATGTTCATTATTTATAAAATAATTATAATTTTGCAGAAAAATGTTTTTTTTTTATGTTTTATAGTTCAAATGTTTGAACAGTTTTGAAAATTGAAATGGTATTGACTATTTTGTATATTTTCTTTATAAAATAGTAAAATTTATTGTAATCCTTTTTTTTCTGCTCAATAGTTTAAAGGTGGTTAGAGAAATGTATTAAAAGTATTATATAAACCAGTTTTGTATCTTAGAAAGTATAACTTTTTGTTAAATTTATAAAATTTAAAAGGGTAGAGAAAAATGATATTTAAGGTATCTGAATAGTTTCGAATTTTAAAAATTGGTTTATTTGTTTTATTATGCTTTACGCATAATTCTATCGCCGACAATCGCCTAAAAGAAAAATTCCTTTGAGGATTTTATTTAGACGGCTATCCACAGTGTTTTGAAATATTATTTAAAAAAAACAAGTGCATATACTACGGAGTTAGGGATCAAAGTAGTTAAAAAAAAAACACTTTTTAAAATTTCCACACTCGTCTTTTCTAAGAAACATACATTTTTCTCTCAGTCTGCGCAGTTCAAAACATGCATAATTATTGCTGGCAGAGTTTAGTGCGTTGTGTAAAATACTTAATGAAAAAGTCATCTTTGAACTAACAAGAGTCTTTCATTAAGCAAGAGAAATCATGACTAAACTTAAACAGAAGAGAATCCTCGAGAGTTCTCCGTATCATGAGGTAACTAAATTCAATCTATACAACCATGAAAATCATCTAATCTCTATGTGTCATATATATATATATATACAAGCATATTTATCATCCAATCAAAAAATAACAGTTGCATAATGAGGGTAGAAAACGTAACACTCAAAACTATGCAAATTCTGTCTTTAAATTATTTTTAAATGTTCCAACTCCCTCTTTCAGTGGTTTTTCGAACTCGTGATCTCTGACTCACCGTTTTTCTTACTCGAACCTTGTTCTTTGAAAGTCATAGTCTGACAACTTTAATCATAAACACTCATGAAAAATTTTAGACAATTATTTTAAAAACAAAATGTGTAAATGTGAAAAAATCTGATTTTGAGATGAACGCATATAAAAACTTAAAATCCTTAGTCCATCCACTGTTATCACAAAAACTGCTATCATTTTGTAAACAATTGGAGTAAAGCAAAAATAAATTAATTTCGGAACGTTAAAAGTAAACATGGAATTTAAATTTAAAATAAACTCAATTTCAAAAATAATGCTTTTGCACTCATCAGGTGCCAAATGGATGTTAGATACAAGCGTAATTTTAATATATTTGGGTAGTTAAGAAAGTTCAACAAAAATTTTATATTTATAATATTGAAATATATGAATTAAAATGTATTCACCCAAATCAAAATTTTTGATGGTTTCTCATGGATGGACCAACATAATCTTGATGGTAACCATCAATATTTTCACCATGAACCATTATATTTTTTCATGGTCACCATCATAAATAACCATCACCTCAACGTAGGAATTCGGACTGATTTATAATGGTCCAACATTAGAATAGCAACTTGTTTCGATGGTTTGTTTATGTTGAATCATCGGAAATTTCTATCATAGTTTCTTAGAAATCAAATGTTGGAACTATCATGATCACCCCAATTTAGGAATTCGGTTTGATTTATGATGATCCAACATAAAAATTGTTTTGATGGTATATTCCTGAGAATCCATAAGAGTTCCCATTAAACCAACATGTATAATTGGAACCATCATGGATTATTGGTCAATGAGAATCAAACTTCTCTTCATGGTTAACCATCATAGTATTAAAGTAGCATTTTTCATCATGAAATGAGTCTAGTTTGTTGGTATATCAAAAACTATGAACGCAAAACGGGAAATTTTAGGTGACAGTGACCATCAAATGATGTTGGACCATCAGGATTCGCCCTGAAACCAACATGAACCATCAAAATTTTTTTTATAGTAGTACACTGAAGAATTTTGACTTGGGCAGCAATCACTTTTAACCCTCTGCAGTCCAATGTCTCCTCTGACTGGACTAGACCCGAAAGTGAGACGGAAAAGTAAAAGCATTTTAATGATAAGTAGTTTTCGGAAAGAGTATAAAATAGGCTCTCACTATTCTTAATTAGGAACTATTCATGTATATTGTTTTTTTTAAAAACACTGACCCACATAAATGGTTTAACTGTCGAAAGAAATCTTGGTAGTCATGGATATCTCACTCTACCCGAGAGCAAGGTTTTCTTACCAGTTACCCGTGTCCAAGAGTTCGATCCCTACCGATCGAAGACTCCTCGTGTTGTAAATGATGACTGGTGCACGTTAAATCTGTTGAATCATAAAGTCCTCCAAGTTCCCATAACAAATCATTACTTCTGGGGTTATTGAATTGGAGGTGGATCGTGTTCAGATCAAAATTACGATCTGTGGATGTATGAATGGTTCCGGCCTATAAACGGGCTGTGACGTATGCATATATGAAGTCGTATTCTTGGTCATAGATGGTGCCGCTGAAAACAAGAAACACACCTTCTGCCTTAAATTCGCTTGGTTTCACTAAGCATTCTTGCTAATATTGGCAAGTGACATTGAAAACAACAACAACACTATTTTCCGTTTTGATATTTATAAGATTTTAGAGCAAGAATCACCCCACTTCATCCTTTCTAAAACAATGTCTGCTAGCAAACGTTGCAATAACATACGACCCATACTCACATATGCATCCCCGAGCTTGGTGCAACATAAATAAATCACAAACTAAAAGACTCAACACATTCCAAAGTAAAATGCTTAGAAGAATGAGTGGTTTACCATATTATATAAGAAATAAAGCCATACATATTAAATTAAAGACTTTAACTGCCTGGTTGGCAGGACGCTGGACTCCCGTTCGTGAGAACGGGAATTCGAATCTAGCAGTCCAAAGACCTCCCGAGTAGAGTAAATTGTGACTGGTGCACGTTAAATCTATCGAGTAAAAAAGTACTCCATGTTCTCTTAACAAATTATACCTCTGAGGGTACTGAATTGGAGATTAATCGCTCTCTGGTTCAGGTAAAAACTACGATCTGAGGATGAATGTATGTGACTTCAAATTCTTGGTCGCGGAAGTTAGCAGAAGTCGAATTCTCCGCAATAGATGGCGCCACAGGAAAACAAGAACAAACGCATATCTTGCCTTAATGGCCTACGACAACAACAACAACTGAATTACTTTTGATCTTAAATATTCAATTTATAATATGTAATACTCAATTATATGTACTGCTGATAATTACATTATATCTTTGATGCTGAAATGATCAGAGAAGATTTAAAAACTTGACCCATAGTTCACTTTTTTGCGAGCGATGCATTTCTCTCCAATAAATTTTATTCTAGTCAATAGAGTTTACAATAAAGACCTGTTCCAGGGACAAGTAACTTCACTATTTTATCACTACATGCACTTGGCGCTGTAAATAATTTTAATTGGGTTCTTGTACACCAAGAAGGAGAAGAAGAACAAAACCAATACCCGCGCATGTGTGTACGTGCTAAGTTCATTTGCACGTAAGTTAAGTATGTAAAACTATATGTGTATGTAAGTACATTAAATGTGTATTTGTACGCAGAATTTGCATGTTTAATGTTTATAAAATATAGGTATTTATGTACATATGCACTTTTAATATCTACATATGTGTATTTATGAACAATATATGTACGTATTTACATACATTTCATGTAGGAACATATATATAAGTGACATATATACATATATGTAAGTGCATATACGTATATACATGTAAGTGACATATATGCAAGTACATATATGTAAGTGACATGAACATTTTATGTAAGTTTGATTGACGCTAAGTTTTAATTCGCGACATGACGATAAATTCTGTTTTTAGCAATAAAAAACGATGGAAACTTGTCATATCATACAACACAGTGCTCATACAACGCATTTACAATTGGAGAGTTCTAATTTCAAAGCGGTCATAATTTTGAAGGACTATAAACTCTTATAAATGATAATAGCGTGATGAATTCTGCATGTATAGCCATTCAGAATAGAGTTCTTATAAAAACATTTTGGGTTCTTTAGTTAGCCTTAATATGTTTAGAAATTCGATTGACGATAAATTTTATTCTTTGGTCAAACTGACGATAAATTCTGTTTTCAGCGATTAGAAAAAGAATGAAACTTGTTATGTCATCCAAAACAGAGTTGTAATTAAAATTATAAAGTTCTTGCACATTTTAAAGCTGTCACAGATTTGTTTGAGTATAAATACCTATTGTCGATAATATCGAGCTGAATTCAGCAGGCAGCATACAAAACCCAATGGGGGCATCAACCAAATAAGAGCTCTGATTCTATTTTAAGTACCCTTGCTATATTTAAAATGGTCGGAATTTTGATCGATGATAACTTAATTTTGCGAAAAAATGGCGATAAATGATGCTTGTATTCACCATGAAATTATTTAAACTTGTTTTATCTTTAGGTATGGAACCTTCTAGGCAGTCGGAAAGGGTTCGAAATTTCGTTAACAAGTTTTCAATTTTAGAGACGCAAAAGCAAGTGGAAAAAACGATGTAAAAAGGCATGCATATATATATAGATATATATATATATTCGAAATGAAGATAAAACAAAGGTAAATTACAGACAAATGAAAAAAGGGGGAAGGGGAAATAATAATAATAAAAACAAACAACTGGGAAAAGAAAAAGAATTAATTTTTAAAAAAAAGGATAAAGTTTTTTTAAAAAACCGGAAAATAAAAGATATAATTTTTTCATCAGCCCACACGATTATATCCGAAAAAGAGTGCTTTCTAATATTGTATCAATATAGCCAAAGCAAAATATATCAATATAATAGTGTGAGGAGCACTCAAAAAATTTTTTTACAAAAATTACGACAAATAAAATTAAACACAATAAGTAAAAATAACACATAAAAACAGAAAAAATATAAAGGAAGAGCAGAATAAAACAATATCTATAAAGCGAGTAGTGAAATATAATGAACTTACATGAACGGGAAATTTTTCAAGAATGATTTGAAATGTTTACGTAACAAGATTGCAAAATATGAAAACTATGAAAACAAAAGCGCAAATTGAGCGTAACTAGAGGAGTTTAAAGTGCGTTTTTGCTGCATTACTGAAGTGCGTTTGATTTGATAGTTACCAAGGATGGGCCAGAAAACGGATGTGCGCGAGGTAATATTATACTGGATAATTTAAAGAAGTTGACTATAAATAATTTTAGGAAATAAATATTTATTTAAGAAAAAAATATAAAATAGAAAAGAGAAAGAAACATGAATTGCCAAATGTCAGCTTTGTCTATGGGAGTAATAAAAAAAAAATTTTGAAGTTGCTTAATTGAATCAATTAAGCAACTTCAAAAAAAAAAATTTCATTACTCCTATAGACAAAGCTAACAATAATTATGCAATCTTCTATAAAAAATTCTATGTTGAACTTTTAAATACGGAATTAAAAAATAGTGAAAATTTCAAACTTAGTAATTTGAATAATAATATTGTCATTAAAAAAATTTTAGCTTTATATAAGAGATTAAAAATTAAAATTAGCAATATACAATTTTCTTATTTAATTATCAGTCCGAAATTTCATAAAATTCTTGTTAAATATAGAACTATCACATGTGGTTCTAATACTTATCTAACTAAACCTGGCACCATTTTCTCTAACTACTTAAATAAAATCATTAACAGTATTTCTTAAGAAGGTTTCTCTTGGATTATCACTAATAATCAACTGATTTTAGATTTCATTAAACATAATAAAATTAATTCTATTGCAACTTTTGATTTCCAGGATCTTTTCAATAGCATTCCCCTTTCTAAACTAAAAGATGTCCTTTTGAATTATTACTATGATTTCAAAAATATCCTTTGTTGCGATTTTGATTATTGGGATATTCTGATTAATTTTTGTCTTTTTAATAATTATCTTTAGAATGGAAGCGATATTTTTCTTCAAATTGATGGAATACCACAAGGTTCTAATTATTCATCTCTCTTAGCTAACTTTTTTTTACATTATTATGAAAAAAAATTACACTCTTAGTATTAAATTTGTTTTTAGATATATTGATGACTTAATTATCTTTTATTTTCAAGACTATACTATTTTATTAAATGATATTTACCCCGAGGAATTAATCTTGCTTCGTAATCATGATGATAATATTAATTTCAATTTTTTGGATTTGGGTATTATAAAAGAAGAAAATATCTGCTTTGTTGATTTATACAATAAAAGAAATGATTTTAATTTTAATATAAATAAACTAATTACTTGGAATTCTAATATTTCTAGGAGCATCTATTTAAATACTACTTTTATTGAAATTAATAGAATTAAAAGAATATGTAGTAATATTTATTTATCCAAAAAACAAATCGATAAACTCTTTCAAAATTTGATAAAAAACAATAGATACCCAACTAAAGTAATAAAATGCTATATAAAATCTTTGAGTTAATCGCATATTTTGTAAATATATTTACTAAAAATTTTCTTTGTTAATTTATACAAATTTCCCATGTGCAAATCCATTTCGGGTAAATCCGTGGCCAAAAAATTTTTTACTAAAAATTCCTTCGTTAATTTGTATAATTTTTCCTTGTGCAAATCGATTTCGGGCAAATCCTTGGTCAAAATTATTTAGTAAAAAATTCCTTTACTAAAAAATTCCTTTGTTTATTTATAATATTTTTCCATGTGCAAATCCATTTCGGGCAAATCCGAATTATTTACTAAAAAATTTCTTCATTAATTTATAAAATTTTTCCATGTGCAAATCCATTTCGGTCAAATCCGTGGCTAAAATTATTTACTAAAATAAGTTGTTTTTCTTTTTTATTTTTTCTTTGTTAATTTATATAATTTTTCCATGTGCAAATCCATTTCGGGCAAATCCGTGGGTAAAATTATTTACTAATAAATTTCTTTGTTAAATTATACAATTTTTCCATTTGCAAATCTATTATAGGAAAAATTCGTGGGCTAAAATTATTTACTAAAAAGATTTCTTTGTCAATTTATATAATTTTTCCATGTGCAAATCAATTTCGGGCAAATCCGTGGCTAAAATTATGTGCAAAACTGGCAATTCATGTTACTTTATCTTTTCTATTTTATATATATTTTTTAAATAAATACTTATTTTCTGAAATTATTTATAGTCAACTTCTTTAAATTATCCAGTATAATATTACCTCGCGCACATCCGTTTTCTGGCCCATCCTTGGTAACTAACAAATCAAACGCACTTCAGTAATGCAGCAAGAACGCACTTTAAACTCCTCTAGTTACGCTCAATTTGCGCTTTTGTTTTCATAGTTTTCATATTTTGCAATCTTGTTACGTAAACATTTCAAATCATTCTTGAAAAATTTCGCGTTCATGTAAGTTCATTATATTTCACTACTCGCTTTATAGATATTGTTTTATTCTGCTCTTCCTTTATATTTTATTTTCTGTTTTTACGTGTTATTTTTACTTATTGTGTTTAATTTTATTTGTCGTAATTTTTGTAAAAAAAAAATTTTTGAGTGCTCCTCACACTATTGTATTGATATATTTTGCTTTGGCTATATTGATACAATATTTGAAAGCACTCTTTTTCGGATATAATCGTGTGGGCTGATGAAAAGATTATATCTTTTATTTTCAGGTTTTTTAAAAAAAACTTTATCCTTTTTTTTTTAATTAATTCTTTTTCTTTCCCCAGTTGTTTGTTTTTATTATTATTATTTCCCTTTCCCCCTTTTTTCATTTGTCTGCAATTTACCTTTGTTTTATCTTCATTTTGAACTTATCTTATGAGTTCTATTTACTTGCAGCTTATGCGCAATAAATGATACTTATTGTTTTTCTTAATTTTTTTCTGGTTGTTTTGTATTTATTTATTTTGCTGTATATATATATATATATATATATATATATATATATATATATATATATATATATATATATATATATATATATATATATATATATATATATATATATATATATATTCTTTTCGAACTTCTCCAGTGTAATTAAAATTATAAAAGTAGTGTTATGCTCGAAAACAACCTTACTTCTGAATTCTCAGATCACTTTTAAACACGGAACCATTCTCTAAGACCTATTTCAATACCTTAATAACTTGTATGCCATTAAAGCGAGTGGAAATTTTTATCATCGTTATTATTCTTTCTCCATTTGTAGGCCAAAATAAAGTTTCTTTTTTTTTTTTCTTGATACTTTTATGAATCGACATGGGATGGAAAACAATTTAAAATATTGTTTGTTTATTACAAAAGATTCGTTCGAATTTTTCAATCACGTGTTACAAAGAACACTCAGAGTAAAAGATAAGCTTTCTTCAAAAAAGTACGCATTCAAATTAGCTCATCAGAATGATTGGGGAAAAAATCAGTAGAACATTTTTATGACGATAGAAAAGATTTTCGATTCAAATTTTCATTAATACCCAGAGAAAGAAAAGAATGATTCCAGCGAAAATAAAAATTTATCTCTTTTTCTAGTTTCGATGAAAAGAATCATGTTTTAAAATGAATACTATATTGGCATTATGTACTCACAAGCGTGTATAAAGAGAGAGGTTTTGAAAATAATCAATAAGCTCCTCAAAGCTACTAAAAATGTTTAAATATAATTTCTATTTGCGCATTAAAAACAATAAAGAGGGAAAACCTTTATGCTATTAAAACTGTAAAAATGGTCTCTAAAATTTTGTATATAATTATAATAAATTATGAAAATTTAATTTTAGGATAAAATCTTCGTATAAATGAAGAAAAAAACAATGTAAGAAACTTTTTATCTGAATAAAGGCAGATATAAAGATCATGTATTCAAATTATAAAAACTTAGAAAATCATAAATAATTTATATATCTATTCAAATTTTATTTTAGAAGGAAATTAAAATGAAAAAAATCTTGGCTTTTTGGTCAAAAATCAGTTGAGAAAATGTCTATGGCCTAGAAACTTCGAGATATTTTCTATTAACTCTTAGTAAATAAACCTCCCCGATCAATCGCAAAATTATTATTTCATTTTTTCATGGACTGAAATGGGTTGCTTAGAAACTGAGTAAAATTAGGCATTGATCTCTTGAGCTTTTCTATGGTTTTTAAATGACTCATTTGTGGCGGCGACTTTGTTTGGCTGTTTTTTTGGGACTATCGCAAAACATATATAGCTTCTGAGCCCCCCAGTTTATAACCAAATCCTTTCGAAATTCTGCCTATCCCCTATTTTGAGGGTCAAGAATCAAAATATGTAAAAAATAATCTAAAGAAAGTTTGTTTTTCTGTTTGATTTCGCACCTTAATGAATAGTTACCACTCATCCATTATCATATTTGATGTCACTCCCAGGAACCATTAAGAGTGACGCTTAGAACGTAAAAATCCGATCATTGGAATTCAAGATATCTTTTTTTATTTTGCGCAGTGGACACTAACTGTATGTAAACGTGGTTATTAAAAATGCAAAAGTGTCTATATTATTTTATGACGCGAGTACCCAGTGACTACCATTCGCAAATTGGTAATTTAGAGAGCTCTATAACTTAGATTAGTATTCTTATCTACTAAAATTTTTAATGATATTTAAATCTATATTTGGTTCTGTGTTTCAAATTGTAGTAGAAAAAATAAAATTTATTATAAAGGTAGTTTTCTCCATGTAAGTCAATTAAGTTGTGAGTCTGAAATGTTATGGGTTGATCGTTGGATGTCACGCTTGAAAGCTGAGGAAGGGTTTACTAAAGTGTTGACATCACACTATGTATAAAATCATGTAAGACTAGCAAGTTGAATATTTCCACGCTATTAGCTTTTTATAAATCATTCTATTTTTCATTAAAATAAGTACACGTCGTTATGACGCTCATAAAGACTAAAATAACATTATCATTATCATGAAAACGTCACTTAATTCTCACAATCATGTTTCACGTGATCTAAAAATAAAATTTGAAATATGTTTTACAAAACGTCCTTGTTTCAGAACCGTTGGTATATGTTTATACAATATGTCGTGATATGTGACATTTTGTGACAAAGAGTGTGTCAGAAAATGTGACACCCATTATGAATAGCTCCTTACGCGTAATGCTCAGTATTCTATATAGAATCTCTTTATACTTGGTTGAAAGTTGTTGTAATTTATTCTAATGATCTGTTTAAAACACGATAATACGATTCTTCTTTTATTTTATAAAATAGCCTCTTGTCGATACTATCTGTTAATTTTCAGTGTTATTTTAATGATCGATTTCTCTGTCTTGTTTTGGACATGTCTCTGAATTGTTCTGATCGAAAACAGAATCTATATAAATAGGTATAAAACTTTCTTTATCAGAATAATTGATTTCAAGCGCAGTAAATTCTAATGAAAAGTTATTGATTAAAATGGATTAAATACTTACACACTTACTTTAACAGGGCTGCAATTTTTTACACTATTAGTAAAAATTTAATCTACTAATAGCGAAATTAATATTGTTATTTTTCTATTCATTTCAACTTATTTTCCACAGCTCCTTATATGATTTGAATGTTCATAAACAATGCCACATGGTTCGAGAATTCACGTCATGAGGCTTTTAAAATGTTGGCAAAATTACAAAAATTTCTGAATGGTTCGTATTTTAAATGTCTATCTCTCTATTAAATATTTTGCGAAAAGCGTAGTAGTTGGGAGGTCTGCTTCTTTCATGTGAAATTTTCTGAAAATAGGATTTCCTACTCTTTGTCAAACCATAGATAAGATTTTAGATGTGTGCGCATGAGTCGTGAATTGCTCTTTTAATCTGAGAGCTTCATCCCGAAATCTGTTTGCTTTTAATTGTTAATTTTTGCTTCAAAATATCATTTTAAAAGTATTTAGAATGCTATTTTGAAACAAAAAAAAAAGTATTTAAATGACAACTTTTACAACAAATAGGGTGAAAATTAATCTTTTTTTTAAAGATAATCGATAGGTTAAACTCTCTTTTTGTCAACTCATTTTGGCATAACTGTCAATTTGTAATCTCGTACAAATATTGTAGTAGAAAGCTTTTCTTAGTAATAACATTATTTATCTTTTATTGTAAAAATAGTGTGATAAGAGTGAAAATTATATAGATTAATTCATAACGACCCCTATTTATAATTCAAACATCTGAGTGACTATTTTCATTTGTAGAATAAAAATGTAAACTTTGTAGAAGCTTAAATATGCAAACGTTGTAATATATATATATATATATATATATATATATATATATATATATATATATATATATATATATATATATATATATATATATATATATATATCAGACAACTATAAAACAAATAAATTGCATTAAAATGTATACATAGTAGTTAACTTTAGGAAACATTCTACTAAGAAAAGTAAAGTGGTACCTGTTAAAATTCCTTACAACCCATGTAACATTTCAATTGGGAATTTTGAAAGAAAATGTGTTAGAATTATTTTATATCTGTTACTGTGAATGACGGAAATGGGTGGTTGTTTATTTCTACCGGTGAATGTTGACAATCACAAAGTCGCTTTGCCAAATGTCCAAAATATATACTAGGTCTAGTTAAATACCACTGCCCGGTATGCGCTACATCAATGTTTTTTTAAGGTCAAGTCCATTTTGCATTTAGCCGAACACTGATGTTTCTTCGAATCTATAGTCAGAAGATATTAAAATATGGAATAAATATAATAATATCAACGAATAAAAAATTAATATCAAATATCGGATATAACAAATATATCGGACATTCACCAAAGCATCTATGTGATGGTTGACATTCACCGTTAATTCGGTCATTCATGGTAACATATCGATATAATAACTGCATTTTAGAGTAAAAATTCTTCAAAAATTCTACAAAATAAGACATTTTGGGTCTTGAGGAATAGGTCGTAATACCTGTGTCCAGAAGTATTCAGCTGTGTATATAGATAAGAGTACTAATTTCATAAAATTGAATGGTACTTACCAAGGGGAGGCACAGAAGGGCATGTTTTTCTTTTATGCCATTTGACATAATCCGAGCAACAAGGCTTCTTCATTCCAAACACAGTGTCGTCTTTAAATGACAATTTCTCAACCACGTGCACCTTCTCCCTGGAGGATGTCCGAGTACCCAGAAAGTCCAGTACCCTTCTGATCCTAGTACAGTGGATCATATTTTTCACAATAACCGCATTGGCCTCGAGAGTGGGAGCTGACTTGTCCAAAAAGGCCTCCACCCTCAGTGTCTCCGGCCTCTTGTGGGGAACGGGCCTTGTCACACTGTTCGGAAGTTGAAGACTGGGCACCCCCAGGATGGTGTGCCCGGTCGGGGGTAGAAGGGTGGAGTTGCTGAGAGGGTCGTGTCGACCAAGCACGAAGTGACCTCTTCTGTGTGAGTGTATAACAGCAATTTGCATGAGAGTTACAAATATTAGAGAAAAAACAAACAGAAGCAGAAGAATCGAAGGCAGAACTCGCAAAAGGCGTTTGAATGTACAACGCACCAGCGGCCGGACCAGCGGTACACGGATCCGAATCATAGTTCTCTTTCCCTTTAAATCAAAGTTACCATTTCGATAGATGAACACCTAAATTCAAAATATTTATTTCTGTTGCACACCTTATTGGAAATCAATATGGGAGCATGCTTTTATGACTGAGCGTCTTCTTTAAACTAAAACATGGTTAAACTTGTTCTTTTAATTCACCCATTCGAGTTCTTCATTCTGATTAAATGCTAAACGAGTATTTTAGTAAACGTACTTTTCGAACTTAAACATTTAATACTGAATCGTTGATCATCACTTATTATTCCTCACGCTATTTCATCAGTAATATGTTTTAAAGCTTTATTCGTCATCAAACATTAGTTAAGCCTTTTCTTTCCTAAATCTGTCTTAAGAGAGCAGTCAAATCCTAATTCTAAAGCAGTCTTTCCTAAATCAGTTGAATTACAAATGATATCCACTGCAATATCTTATATATTACTGCATGGTTTTATAATTAAGATTGTAGCACTGTTTTTTCATCTGTATTCAAAGAAGTATCTGGAATCATAGCTATCTTGTATAACCTACTGGCTTAAAAAAACAGCCAAAAATCATTTTCGCCAATATGGCGATAATTGAATAGAACATTACTTTGAATTCATAGATTTGGCGCTTAATTTCTTGTAAAAGTCAGTCTAAATTGGATGTGCGTTTGATAGCTGCATGGGATTTTTTTTAATTATTTGCATTCAATTATAGCTTAATTTGTTGAGTGAAATGTATACACATATTAGATAAACAATGCGAAGGTGAATGATTTATAACTTAGGCATAAATCTCATAACATGCAAAAAAAAAAAAAAAAAACTAAAACGGAAAATTTAGTATCTTTCAAAATTATCAATTTTAAAAAATTGGTAAAAGTACTCATAACAAATGAATTATTTAATTATAAACTATTCGTTTTTTCTTTTTTAAATATTATTGTCATTAATGAAGTTCATAGTCATTCATGAAATATGGAATTTAGTCAAAAAGACAAAAAAATCTGCTTAAAGCAATTAATCTTTCGTTTTTAAGTAAATCTCATTTGCTTCGTTTTGATGATAGTGTTTGGGGTGGTCAATGCTGTTCGTTCATTAAAAAAATTTACCAAGCTCTAAAATACTAATTAAATGTTTTGCTGTGAAGAACACGTAAGACATTTTAGAGGTGAAAGTGTTCTTTTAAGACAATTAAGACATTCTCAAGTATTGCTATTTTAATTATTTAAGTACTGTTTTTGAAATGCTTTTATATAAATTATATTGCACTTTTATTAGGCGAAAAATCATTTTTAATAAAGAATATAAACAAACTTGTTTATTCCTTCAAATACTATTTATTTGTTCTTACAAATATTATTTATTTAATTTGCAAAATCACGTAAAGGGGATTATAAATTTAACTATGTTATTATTTCTACTTTAGTGAATTGAAAAAGATATTTTCAGTTAATAAAATTTACTTAAATTGTTAAACTTTTGAACTTCCAGACAAAATAAAACTGAATGTTTAAATCTTATAATTTTGGAATTCATTTGAAAATATTCATTCATTAATTACAATTAATTGAATAAAAACAAAAATATTCGTGCATGTTTGGAAAGTAGAATTTAATAGTTCTTATCTAAGTAATTGCATTTGCGTAAAATAGTTTACATTAAATAATTGAAATCTAATAATTCTCCATGAAATTAGAAAACAGAAATGTTTACAACATTTTCTACAAACCTCCCGAAGGACATAGAATTTGTTTTCCACTTTTGTTTGAGATCATAATGTTTATTCACTTATTTAATTTATTTGTTGTTTATCAATGAGTTCTAAAAGCTGGAGTTGAATATATTAGAAAAAAAAAACATTATATTTCAACCTGTTAATATCTTGAAATAAAGAACGGTTTCCTGACCGAAAATATTAACATATTTCGTGAAAAAATTGAGAAAATATAGAGTTTATAACAACACATTTTGAAACATTCAAATATCGATATCGAAAAAATAATTCTGGTAAGGGCACTTCATCTTATGTTAAATTTACTTCCGAACTAAAAATTTTTTTATATATAATTAATTAAATAAAGCTTCGACTAAGTAATACATTGAAGATATCGTTGGTTAAACGGCTTACAATAATCATTCTATTAATCACGCATGCAGTTTTATTTTCATAACTTTCATTTTTAAAGTTACTTACTCCATTACCATCTTAAAATCTTCCGTGTTATGGATACAATTTAGAAAACAATTTGATAGAAGAAATTGTTACCCAATAAATCATAAGTGTTTTTGTCTCTAAAAACTATTGATTAACGCTAAGATTAGCCTCCATTTCACTCTATTTATCTTCACAAACATTTTCGTATTATTGATATCACTGTATTATAGAAAGAATGCTACCTAATAGGTGTTACTACCCAATCTTATTAGGTAGTGCGGAATAAATCGCAGGTTGTTTTAGCATTTTCAAAACTATGCGTTCACCAAGAAGTGGGTTATCAATCCAGTTCATTCTGTTTTCAACACACAAAAAAAAAAAAAAATGAATTCAAGAGTGTTCACTAAATAAATGAATAGGTGTTACCAAATCCCAAAAGGTGTTCCAATCAAATAAATCATAGGTGCACTCACACAACAACACTCATGAGATGGGAGTTATAATTCCACATGAGATAAGAGCTGCTGCTGTTCGTTAATTGAGTGAAAATGATGTTTTCAAGGGGGAAAACACGCTGTATTTGAGATTCCCAAAAGAGAGATTTTAGTGAGGATGCTCACGAGTCAGATGCCGGCCGCACAATGCCACCCTCAGTACTGTTCTGCGTATCGACCGACTGCTGCGGCGTAACCATAGCAACGGGATGCTGGCGGGCGGGGGTGGAAGAGATCCAGACGACGTTTTGAGATACGGATGAGGGTATAAATAGTGAGGAGAAAAATTCTGCCGAGTCGGAAGTTTTTTTTTTTTTCTTTTTCTTTTTTTCTTTCTGCGGAAAACTCTTTTGTGGTCAGCTTTCAAACTCTCGCTTCGCCACTCAATCGAGAGTAAAATTCGAAAAAGAAAATATTGCAACATTCTTAAAAATTGTGAAAGCGTTGAAGAAAATTAAATTAGGGATGAAATATTTTTTTTTCTAAAAAAAAAAAAAAATGAAAAAAAAAAGAAGAAAAGAAACTTTCCAGATTTTTTCCCCATCCGAAATATATTTAACCCTACATTCCAAACGACTAAGGAATTAGTTATAGTTTCTCTCACTGATAGCAATGTGTTATTAGAATGGAAAGTATTTAAACCCCATTTTAAAAAGGTATATGAAAGGTCAGATAGACAATTGGTGGCGTTTCCCAACAAAAGTTTCGCAAAATTTTATTTATTTTAAAATTTCCTGCTTTAGTTCGCTAGCACTTAAAAAATTATTTCATACAAAAATCTAATATAAAAAAAAACATTAATTGAACATTAATTAACATTTTAAAAAAAGCATTTATTTTATTTCCCCCAATGATGAGATAGCTTCATTCCAAAGAACGGCTCATCACCTTTGTGAAGCTAAGGAAGCGAATTTTCAATATTTGATTCTCTGGTTATTAAATTTGATATAAAGTTTCGTGACTAGTGCAAACATTATTTATTATCGAAAAGAAGAATTGACCGTAACAAGAAATTTTTATTATCCGTTTTCGACTAGCTCGAGAACTGACATTTTCTCGAAAGTTTACCGTTTGTTGACAATACAAATGAGATTGATTGTTTCTCTTGTTCTTCATTTTTTAGGGTTAAAATGTCGACCACTTTAACAAAGGCATACGTTTTAATTAACTACTATGGAATTTCCATAGTTTCAGAAAATAAAGACTTTAGTCAAAGAGAGACTAAGAGAAAATAAACCGCATATTCATAGGTTCTGATAAAAAATATGAATATAAATCTGATAAAAAATATAATTGTTTTAAAACTCTCCGTCTTGGTCGACTAACACTTTAAATTTTGGATAACATGCAAATACCGAACTAAAAAGAAGAAAATTATAAAACAACATAATTAACTTAAAAAAAACTACGTTTTTCAAGAAGACAGGAGAAAATAAGATAACAAAATAATTAATTTTAAAAACTACGTTTCTCAAATAGGCTACGAAAGCAAAAATTTTAAATAAAATAATTTTAAAATCTACGTTTTTCTAGTAGATTAAAATGGAGAAAATAATAAAACAAAATAACTAATTTTAACACATAAGTTTTTCACGTAAACTAAAGAGGGGAAAATAATTAAAGAAAATAATTAATTTTAACAATTACATTTTTCAAGTAGACTAAAAATACAAAAATATTAACACAGGATAATAAATTTTGTAAGCTACGTTTTTCAAGTAGGCTAAAAAGAAGAAAATAACTTTATGTCAGTAAAACATATTCATAACTTTTGTATTATTTCTTATCACCACCGAAATTTTCTTTCAAAAGTCTTTTTAAAGTGATACACCACTACGTTTTTCTAGTTAGGTTTGACAAAAATAAAAATCTTTTTTAACCTACTAGAAAACCATGATTGTTAAAAAATATTTTTCACTAAAAATGATCAATTAATATTTAAAAACTCTTGATTTGAGAAAGATAGCTTTCAAAAATTACTGGTTTTGTATGCATTGAGAGCTTCTGTTTATAAGTCCACTATTTTTCAACCTTTAAAATGATCAAGAAGTGGATGGCGTGTTCAAAAGGCATATTTTTGGTAAATTATCGAATTTTTGTTTGAAACGCGAGGGTATCGTGCAACAGAAGATGTAGAAAATAGGTCGGCAAACTGCGCAGAAATAGTTTTCGACCTTGTATATTTTCGAAATCACCACTAAACCTGTCACAAAGCTCTCTCGTAAACATCACTAGACATTTTTACGTTAGTCTAAAAGTTGCGGTGAATGTCCAATTGTTAAATTTCTTGTAACAGAGGGAATAAAAAAAAACGAGAAATATTTCTGAGGAACGTTTCTTAGAATATTATACAAACTGATTTTTTAGAACTGCAGTTAAGATGCAAAAAAATAAATCTCACAGTTTCTTATTTTTATTTTTTTATATTTATTTTTTACCAATTCGCTAAAGAGGTCTTGGTTTGGATTTGATGGCGTACTCATTTTTTTCAATAGTAATAGTAAACAGTGCGAATGCGTCGTCACTTCATGCGTTGCTATGGTGACCGCTGCTGTTTTTATTTTTATTTTCACTAGCAGACATTTTTAATGTATTTACATAATAATAATTTAAAGCATTTTTATACTATTTTTATTATTAACGTATAATTACTGGCTTGACGGTGATTTCAATATGAATATGAATGCTGAAGAAGGAAAAGCATTTTGTGATGCCTTGAAACACGTACATAGGGAGAATTTAAAAACCAATCCGACGACAAACGTCAATTGAGAAAGTTTTTTCAACCCATGATTTGAAATGTTGTGACGCTTAACGGAGTCAATCCAGAAAGAAAAAGCATTTGACCAACTCTTATATGTCTTATAAATAATGTTTTAAGCGAAATTATAGAATTTATCATAATAGTTTATGAACAATAATTTTTGTTTATTTATATTTATTTTTTAAATAATATAGCTATTTTTTTAACCACCATTTTATTTCTTTTTTATGCAATATTGTAAAAAAGAATCATGTGATAAAATTTGTAACTAAGAATATTCGAAAATTTTTATCTGTCCTCAACATCTAATTACTAACCGTTATATCGATATGTACCTGTAAAATATTCCTTTCATTCAACGATATTTCTTCTATCTTATTTTGATTGCATAGATCAGCTGTTCCCAAAATGGGGTTTCGTGGAAGAGTGAAAGGATACTTTTTAAAACCAGTGATGAGTTTTGAAAATATTAATACCAGTGATGAGTTTTGAAATATGATTATATTTAGTCGCAACCAATAATTCAAAATTTATTTAATCTTTCGGTTGCCGTTTATGAAATTATTTGAAGTAACATGCAAATGAAATACAAATAGAAATTTTTAAAGAGAAAATACACTATTTTTAATTACGATATATTGAACAAATTATGAAAAGAAAAGCCTTCGTACAATATTGCGTGAGTATTTTCCTATCTAGTCTCACAAATCGAAAAAAAAAAATTTATTTTTTAATAAAGAAGTATGTTTCCCTAATATTCACTTTCAATGTTTATAGCAATTCTTTTAAGGGTTCTTTTTCTTAAAAATTGTTAAGGAGAAACCACAGAGAAGCACAACATTAAATAAGCTCACCGAAAGAACTAAATTTTTCGGTCATTCTGCCCAAAGAGTTTTGCTTTTGCTCATTACTAAAAAAATATTTTCCCTCGAGCCATCGAATCCCTTTTTTTGGTCAGTTAAAGAAAATATTTATTTGCTTTTTTTTAAAAAATGTAATAATTCGTGTTATCAATTTAAAATTTTGTTACCTATTCACATTATATAAAAGCAGCTTAACGGTTGAGTTATACGAGTCTTTTATAATAAAAGATTTTCCATTAAAACTTATTTAGCAAAATACCACTCCATTTTTACATTTTAAGGAGGGAGTATTTCTGTGAAGGATCATTTGTCAAAGTGATGGACCCAGAAAAAATTAAAATGTTTAGCTTCTCCTCATTTTTTATTTGCTGAATGAAATCAAATTAACTATAATCTTAAAAATGATCGAGATTTAATTTGCTTAAGACTTAATGCTAGAAAAAAATATTCTCTAGAAAATTTTAAATATTTTTAAGAACAGTCTTCTGTTTAAAGAGCTTAGGATCGTCATTGAAAATGGCAGTCTTTTTAACATTTCAGTACTATTTTGAAACTGAAACGAAATCATTAATGTGCGTTAAGGGTTAAAACACAAACGATTGTGTTTTATGATTCTTAAACGAGTCACAGACAAATGGATGAAAATTATTTGTGTTTATTAATGAAAAAAGTGGCTTGGAACAAAATCATTTCAAATGGACTAATATTTTTCAATTTTAATCAAATTCTACTGATTTGAATAAAAATCTTGACACATTGTTAACTATGTAATCGGACAATAAAAGTATATTTTTTCTAATAATTTACTCACAGTGCTTATTGAACAATTTCTTTGAATGTTTCCAAAAAAAAAGACGCCTTTTACATATTTATTGCATAATATAAAATAAATAATATAATATTATATTAAGTAAAAAATATAATATAATATTAAGTAAAAAATATACATTTTTTCACTAAGGGATAAATAAATCATTGAAATAATAAAGTTTTGTTCATTGGGAATAGACAACAATAATAATAATTTACATTTTAGAAAAATGCTCGCTAACGAAAATATAAAATGATTCCATTTATTTAATTTTGACAAATCAACATTTTTGAAAACCATACCGTGTGTATTTCTGTTGTTGTTGTTGTTGTCACTTATCTCCAAAGGTGTGACGGCGTCAGACCAGATCCATAAATTTGTTGACGAGTAAAAAATAGGAAACAAGGAGAGGAGAAGTGTAAATTTCTTCCCGTATTTCTAAATAATTATATTAATTTATTTAATGTTACTAAACCAAACATTTTTTGACATTTAAGTTTTAGAATATAAAAATTAGGCTTTACATTAAATTAAAATATAGTTAGCATTAAATAAACTTCTAGTGGTTTATTAGTACAATTGGTTTTTAATAAAAATTACTTTTTTCTCCGATTTCGAATTTTACCATATAAACATTTAGTTCACCATATGAATAAATTTTAAAATAAAACTTTTGTTCTCAATCTTTGATTTGTAAAAAATTAACAACGCATTAAAAATTTGTCATTACTGAAATTCAAACATGATTTTTTTTCAACTTTTATAAAAACGAAATATAATTTTAATTAAATGAATTTCAAGGGGTTACCTATAATTAAACAAACTAATTATACATCGAAGTTGGCAGGTGCACAAAACAAAAATATATCACGTTTACAATAAAATACATAAACAAATAATAAATCTAAGTTAAGTAAAATACGTAGACGAGAAAGAATTCTATTTCAACACATGTTACGTCACGAGATCTTTTAGGCTATTAGTTTGAAATAATTCAGTGTGAGCCAAAACTCTTTTAAGAGTTTTTTATTAAAACTTAACAAAACGACATCAAACAAAAGACTGATGAGAAAAGCTATGCATTACTTTGCTATCCTTACAGATGCGCACACTGCGCCATCTATCGCAAGGTAAAATTATTCATTTAATGGAAGGAAGTTGCAACATCCTTCAACCGCAAAAGGTTAAAGTTTAAAATTATCAAAATTTTAAATAAAAGTATTAAGTTTAGAAATATGAAACAAAATTATTGCAAATACATAAAATATATATATCAAAAGGGACAAAAAGTTTTAAAGTATATTAATACAAAATTGAAGATTACAGTTTGACCTCTGTAATTGAAGATTACAGAGGTTTGACTGTTGATCTTACAGTTTTACTTACAATACCTGTTGTTTCTAAACGAAATAATCGTTGAAATGGTCGAACTATTTCACCATTTTGAGTTTTAACCTTGGCAACTCGGGAAACACCATCACGTCCTTTATAAATTTCAATTACTTTGGCTAGAAGCCAATCAACACGTTTTTTGTTATCTGAACTGATTAGAACCATATCTCCCACTTCAAGTGGGGTTTAATGAGAGTGTCTGGATTGCTTAAGGAGCGAAAAATATTCCTTATAGAAACGTGTTTTTAATTTTTGCTTAACGGAGTGAGGATGTTTCGCACGTTTACGAAGATTCTGCATATCATTCTGATCGAGATCATCTACACAGAAATCAGTCTGATCCTGTAAATAGAGAGAAGGAGTTAAGGGCACTAGATCTGATGGCTCTTCAGAGAGGTAAGTAAGAGGTCTACCATTAAGTAGAGCTTCATATTCACACGCAACGGTGTACAGTTCTTCGTAGTTAAGACACGCTTTTCCTAAATTGCGTCTCAACAATTCCTTTAACATTCTTACCACCCTCTCCCACCAACCCCCCCACCAAGCAGCAGTAGGTGGGTTGAAATGCCAGGAGATTTTTCTCAAATCTGAGTGAGCAGTGATGACATTCCAGTGTATACTTTTCAGTTCGTTGTTCGCACCAACAAAGTTTGTGCCATTATCTGAATAAAATGATTTTACTCGACCTCGACGTGAAATGAATAGTCTCAATGCAAGAAGAAAACTTTGTGTGGAGATGTCCGAAACAAGTTCGAAATGTACCGCACGGTACACAGCACACGTGAAGATAGCAATCCAAACTTTGTAAGAATTTCGCAGAACCAAAGGACCAGCTAAATCAACTCCAGTTGTTTCGAACACTGCTGATATTCGCACACGTTCTTCTGGAAGAGGAGCGAACATCGTCGTAGCAGATTTGGATTTAAATCAAAGACAAATTGCACATTTGGAAACATCTGATCGAACGTTTTTCTTGATCTCAAAATCCAGTACTTTTCACGAAGAGTTGTGACAAGTGTTTGTACACCTACATGGCTGTAGATCCGATGAGTCTCTTCGATGAGTTTGAAAACTAGTTCATTCCTGTCTGGCAACAGGATAGGACGTCTGAAAAAATCCCCCTCATCAGTGGAGACAAGTTTTGTCTCAACTCTTACAAGACCACTGGAGTCGCGGTGAATGATGAAATTGGGTGGTATTAGTCGACGATTTTTCCCAAATGAGTCATTTTGTATGAAAAGGAGTATATCGAACTCAGATTTGGTGAGTTCTTTTTTTAAGTTTCCATTCAAGAGAGATTCATTCTGTTTATTTACTACTGATTTAGCATTGAAGATAAATCGTTTAACATAGGCCAAAATTCGAACAATTGTAGAAAATTTCGAAATTCGCTTAGTCCATTCGAAAAATTAGGTTCGGAATTACCTAAAGAAAGATTCGTCATAATTGGAGGTTTTTTCTCCACGGTAGCAAGCTCTAAAGCGTCTGAGACATCAGCATTGTGAGTGTTTGGCCAAGAGTCTCGATTTTTTAACCATGTGGGACCCTCCCACCAACGAAGACCGAAAAGAGTTTGTGCGTTGCACCCACGAGAAGCAATGTCCGCTGCATTCATTTGAGATGGGATATAACACCAATTTCAATGAATTCAAGTGAATTTCTTGTATTCGGTGGTTCACAGAAGTTTTCCATGTTCCGGGATTTTTTATCCATCAAAGAACCACTTTAGAGTCAGTCCAATAGAAGGTTTCGATATCAGAAATGTTTAATGAAGTTTTGATTGTCTGAACAAGACGAGTACCTATCAGTGCAGCTAAAAGTTCTAATTTTGGAATAGACATTTCAGTTTTGATTTTGGTGATGGGATCCTTTTTTACAGGAGCGACACGTGATTATGCCTGCACTAATTTAATTTGAACTTGTTTTTCGCATTCAATTCGCAAAAATACGCACGCCGCGAAGGCTTTCCCACTAGCGTCGCTAAACATGTGAATAGTAGTAGTTGATTTATTAATTAATCCCCCAAAATAATGCGGAATTTGAATTAATTTCAAAAATCCTAAGCCAGATAGCCAGTTTTTAAATTCCTCCACTATTTCAGATGGAAGTTTATGATCCCATTAGAAGTTTTGGAATGAGTGTCACGGGTGCGGTAAAACCGATTGGGTCAAATATTTTTTGCGAAATCGACGAAAGTTGCCGTTTCGTACATTTGTTATGTACTTCAGTTGTGAAGCTGCTAATACCACATGCTATTGTATCTGAATTGGGTTGCCATAAAAGACAGAGAACAGGAGAATATTTATATTCTTTTAAATCTAGATTTTGTTTTTCACCCTGTGAGGAAGAAACCCAACCCGTAAGCTCAAACCCTGCTTGAGACATAATTTGACAAGCTGTCTTTGAAAATCGCTCTAATTCCAATTTGTTTTCAACGCTCGTCACTACATTGTCAACTTCAATGCATCTTTCATTGTCAACTACAATGCATCTTTCAATTTCACAGCGATGTCATTTTCACTTTCCTTCATTTTATCCAAATGGTGATAAATTGTTGCCATGAGCAAAAACGGACTGGATGTAAGGCCGTATACCACTCTGCAATGTTTGTATATCTTAATTTTGCGTTTTTCAAAATCTTCCCACCACAGAAAGCGAAGAAAATCTCTATCAGAAGGGGACACGCTTATTTGAAGGAATGCTTTGCGGATGTCGGAAATTACGCCAATTTTTTCTTTGCGAAACTTATTTAGAACGAAAGGAATCAATTCAATATAATTTGGACCTGTAGCTAAACATTGATTTAAGGAAACGGAATTTTCGTCTTTCGTTAAACTAGACTCTCTATAAACAGCTCTGCGAGGAAGATATCGGCATTTCATGGCAAAGAAATTGTTTCTATTTGTATTACTAGACACTTTTTCTATGTTTCCCCTATTTGTTCCCATTCCTTAAAAATTTTCTCATACGAATCAAATTTTCCCGAAGAGATGAGCTTAGAAGTCATGGAATTTAAACGTTTCTCCGATTGATATCGCAAATCACATAATTCCGGATGGCTTTCGACCCATGGAGGATTAACTTCATATCTACCATCACGAAATTTAACAGTCTTCTCGAAAAAAGATAAAGTTTCTGTTTTTGTTTTATTTTCTACGGGATCTCTAATACCAAGAATATCTAATGACCAAAGGTCGCAAATTTTGCTAGCGAAATTATGGGCATAACATGAGTAGAACTATTTTTATGGTTTCCCCATTACTACCCACCCTCTAGGTATGTCTGGACGGCATTTGGTTGTTGACTGATAGAAGAAATTTCCTAAATAATCAGCGCCAATTAGAACTGATATGTTCGAATTATCGTTTTCACTATCGGACAAGTAAATCCCATTATTAGTGAAGTATTCTACATCAGATTTTCTTATTTTAGGAATCATACCACAAATAGTTTCTTTATCTAATAATACAGCTTCACACGAAAAATTTCCTCGAATTTCCTGAAGCTCACACTTTAAGGCTGAATGTTTTAATTTTTTCGTTTCAATACCGTCAAATAAACTGTGTGTCAGAAATTCAGAATGAGCAGTTTTTAAGTTTAAATATTCTGCAACAGGGACGTACGCAAGGGTGGGGTTCAGGAGTTTAAACACCCCCCTTGAGCTCAGACGAAATGGCAAAAATAAAATTTTAGTTGAAATTATCCGGGCTATTATTTTTTAAGACTATATATTTTTATTTGCCTTATGACTACTTTTTTTCTTATGGTATTTCTCAGAATACTGAAAAAACATTTACTATAATAGAAGTCCATTCAATAGCCGAACCCATCGTCGTCACTATTTTGACTAGTGAAGAAATCAGTAACAATACCATTGGAGATACTGTACTCGTTTAAGTTATTCATTCCAGCTCGAAACATTGAGATCGTAGCATAGCATATATATATATATATATATATATATATATATATTGCTGTTCTTGGATCTTTAGGATGTCAAAACGCAAGACTTTAACAATTTTTAATTATTTTGAAAAAATCACGACCTAAAATTAGTGAGGTGACAGCATCTAGTACCAATGTAAGTTTTTCTGTTGAACAGAAATGCGATACTCCGCTGAGGAAAACGTTTCTAGCATAACAAATGATCTGATGAATATGAAAGTGACCCTCGAAGTGTTACTTCCCACCCATATCACATTGGACTTTTTTCAGAAGATAGTACACGCGAGGATAAAAAAAACTGGATATGATAAAAAAAGTTTGGAAACCCAATCCAGCATTTGTTTTTCCTGAAAAAGAAAAAAGAAAATTGAAATTTCATTTCAAATGGCTTTATCGCTGGAAATGGCTTGCATATTCAGAGGTTAAGGGTGGTGCTTTTTGCAAATTTTGTGTACTTTTCGCCCCAAGTGGTGCCGGTTCTGGCAAGCAACCTTTAGGTCAACTGTGCAATGTAAAATTTGACAGCTGGAAAAAAGCAGTAGAGTTATTTTCTGAACACGAGAAATGTCTTTATCACAAAAAATCGATCGAAACCGCTGGGACATTAAACGATATTTTACTTGGAAAGATGAAACCTGTGGATGAGCAAGTTGACAGTGCAGCAAGCAGAAGAAAATTAGAAATAGGAAAAACATTACTCCAATCATTGAAACCATCCTATTTTGTGGAAATCAAGGTCTCGCTCTCAGAGAACATAAGGATTCGAAATGAAAGAAAATTAAACAGCTATGTGCAACCCGTTGGATGGAAAGATACGACTCAGTAACCGCTGTGGTGGAACTTTTCGAGCCTATCGTTGAAAATCTTCAAAAAATATCAGACTGGAAGGATAAGGAATCAGGTACTCAAGCTAATTCTTTTCTGTGCTCAGTATCTAATAGTCAGTTCGTAATGTCTCTTTCGTGCATTTACGAAGTTTTCACCATAACAATCCATCTTTGTAGATACCTACAAAAAACAAGCATAGATTTGATAGAGGCAGTGAGTCTTGCAGAAGATGTTATTAAAGAACTAAAATTAATGCGTGAAAATGCCACTAAAATATTCTCTGAAATATTCAGCTCTTCTTCTCTTATGCAAACAAGCATTTGATCTTCTATACAAATACCTAGAATAACGGGAAGACATAAAAATCGCGCTAATTTTCCCTCATAGACACCCGAAACATATTTAAGAGTTAGTGTATTTATTCCATTTATAGAAAATTTTATAACACAATTAGACTTAAGATTTGTATCGCATCGTGATATTTTGAAAGGATTTCAGTGCCTTCTTCCTTCCGATCCTTTCATTCGCCAACCTTCAAACATAAAGGCTTTTGAAGCACTAGTGGAATTTTACGCTCAAGATTTGGATACCTGTAAAGAAAGCCTTAAGTTTGAACTAAAACTCTGGTATAAAAGATTAAAAAGGATTAGTGAAGACGGAGGTAGTGTTCCAAAAACTGCGGCGGATGCACTTGGAATGTGCAATAAAGATATAACACCAAACATTTTCAGATTCCTAGAAATATTGGTCGTTCTATCTGCTTCAACGAGTGCAAACGAAAGATCCTTTTCGACTTTACGCCGTTTAAAGACTTATTTACGCAATTCAACGGGTAATAATAGAATGAAATGATTGGTGCTCTTAAACATTCATAGAAAATTTACCCCAGCTGTAGAAGACATTTTAAACGAACTTGCGAAAAAACCCCGTTGTTTGGATATTACTGTATAAATCAATACATTTTTAGCGTGTTTGTATACTGGTTTAATTCCCCATTTGTTAAGTTATTTTTTCTTCGTTTTTGGTCATAAAATAGTTCTATAGAATATTCACATTTATACAGTTATTATTTAGGTAGCTGTTAAATTATGAGTAGTTTTTTCCGGCTTGATAAATTCCTACTTTTTAATAAAAATAAAATATTTTACCTCTTATTATAAAAAAAAATTATGTTCTTAAACTTAAAAAATCAAATCAAAATTTAACTAAACAATGTTGTCTAAATAAAAAGTCAAACTTGTCTAGTTGTCTATATCAGGGAAATAATAGTGCTTATTACATACTCGAATTTCTTTTAGTAGTGTCAGAAAATTATGAACACCCCCTTGAAAAAATTCTGCGTACGACACTGTTCTGCAACATCACGAGTGATATACGATCTTTACGAAGCTGAATCGCATAAGCAACGAACAACTTTTGTTTTCGAAGGTCCCAATATTCTTATTTGAAGAGTTTGTAATAAAATGTCCGCCGAACCGCAAAAGTATTCGATTCAAGTAACAGGCACAGTTTTTGCAGGATCTCTTTTATTTGAGAGACAATTCTAAAGCATGGATTTGTCTCTGTACCTACGCTGTATACCGTACTCGTACTTGTGACGTATCTTTCAAGTCTTGGCCTTTCATCACTTTATTGCCCAAAGGAGAAAACCATCCATAGTTTACAGTGACAACGGAACACATTTTATCATGTGGTGACTTCAACAACGTCTCTTTTTAAACCAGAGAAGAAAAAGATTGTTAGGATGTTTATATCACATGGAGCTCTCTGGTGGGAGCGGATGGAGAAAAAATACTAAAAAACCTTAAAAGAAGCAAGTTTGAATCAAGAAAAATGACCACCGTTTTATGCAGCTGTGAAACAGTTTTGAATGATAGACTGTCGTCACAGCTGATTCAATAGTACTGTTACACTTGTTAATTTTTTTAAAGAAAAGAATATTTTGGGGCAGCACTGGGTCTAAAACAGAAAAATAGTAAATTATTTTCTCCCTTTCAAGAAAGGAAATATTGTGATTATAGAAGACAGCGACAATCATTGTCTCTTTGTCGAGTTATGGCAGATAAGAAACAGTTATTCTTCATGTGTCTTGACGTCGAGTGAAAGTCAAGACACATGAAGAATAACTTTTGAGAGCTGGCCGAAAGCTCTTAAAAACGGCTTCCAATGAAGATCTATGCTCCAAGACAAAGATGATCGAACATAGGAAAGTAAAACTAAAAGAGAGAGTGCAAAAAGATGAAACAAATATGACATCTGTGACACAAGAAACTCGTTTTAGTCCTGTGACCAAGAAATCGGAGAAGCTGAACTTCTGACATTACACATTTCATTTCAGACGTTTTATTGTTATTTTTGGGATAAATTTTAAACGTTTTATTAAACGGTTATGAATTTTTATAACCCTTCAAAGATTACCTATTTATAAAATTAACTTTGGTAACAGAAGAAAAGATAGTTTTGAAGTTTGGGAGGAAGTTAGAAATGGTGACCTTCTTTTTTAAAGGTTCGCATAAAGAATATTTACTTTTCACGTAGGTGCAAACGACTCACTTTATTTTTATTTTTTATTTATTTTTTGTTCCCATAGCAACGATAGTTTTTTGGCGTTCTAAAAGCTTCAATTTGGAGGAGCAGGTTATTATAATTCGAGATTAATATAATAAATGAGTGTTTTACTCTTATTTATATGAGTAAAAATATATTATATCTCGTATTTATATTATGAGAAGCAACATTTGAGCTAATATACCACTTCATTGAGTTATTTTCACGAAATTATATTTGTTAAATACCTATCGTCTGTTCGACATTGTTCAACTCTATTCTGTTGTTTGAATCTGATAACAGAATATAGTCAAACAACTATATCCTGTTGTTGGATTTAAACAACAGAATATAGTCGAACAAAAAAATATTCCAATAAATTCTTCTCAAATTCTTTATTTTTCCATAACATAAAACATCTCCATAAAAATAAAACTAATTTTTTACATTAATTATGTTACGAATCAATGTCAACTAAACTTAACCAGTTCTTTTTGGTATTGCAACATTCAACCTAATTTTGATTTCCAGCATTCTTGGAGCAGTAGTTTTGAAAAAAAGGTTACAGGACTGGAAAATCCAATGGGATCGAATAAAAGCTGCTGAGTCAATAAAAGCAAAATTCTTTTCATTTTTCTTTTTTAGTTACTGCACTGACATCATAAAATAAAGTATCTTTATTGCCATTCCATAAAATACCTAAGACAGGGGTTGGTTTGATTATAATTTTTTGCCTGTTGCATTCGGTAGACATTCAATTTTGACTTTGGCCTTCAACTCAGAAAACAAATTTGTGTATTTCATTCACTGAGTTTACTGATATGACGCAGTTATCAACATAAAATGACTTTCTTACAAATGTATACCGGGCAGTGGCACTTAACCTTAAAAAAAAACATCAGTGTAAGGCAGTGGTTCCCAACCTGGGGGCGATCGCCCCAAAGGGGGCAATAACCCTTAGGGGGGCGATCAGGGAGCGACGAGTATTCAAAAGATAAAAATTTCTAAAAATATTAATAACAAAAGCTATTTGAGATCGAAATGGAAAACATATATGAAAACTTATGGTTCTGGTGTAGAAAATTTTTTGAAAGAAGGTAAATTTGCGGAGCAGATTGATGAATCAACTGTGTTAGATAACAAAGCTATTGTATTAGCTTACGTGAGATTCATAAATGATAGTAAGGAGATTAACGGGGAAATGTTGTTTACAAGAACTTTGATCACTGATACAAAAGGATCATCGATTTTTTAATTGGTCAAAGATTATTTTGAGGAAAAAGAAATTCCCCTTGTAAGTGGTTGTGCAACAAATGGTGCTCCTGCCATGTCTGGTCGTCATACTGGGTTTCTGGCACAGCTTAAAGAAGAAGAACCGGAGGTCATCTCCATTCATTGTGTCATTCATCGTCAACATTTGGCTGCAAAAAAGTTGAGTTGTGCCCTGCATGACACTTATTATTTCTGGCATCAATAAAATCAAAGCTAATTTTCTCAATGACCGCTTGTTCCAAAAATTTTGCCATGAAAATGATGAAGATTTCGAACGCTTGCTCCTACACAGCTGTGAGATAGCTTTCAAAAGGAAACTGTTTGCGCCGCTTCTTCGAATTGTTTGACTCGGTCACTGAGTTTCTCGACACCACTGATCACTTTAAGTTTGAAGCAACGCAAACTGATGTTTCTTCTCATCGTCAGTAAGTTATTAAAATATCGAATAAATGTAAAACTACCGATTTCGGTCATTCGCAGTAACATGCATTTCTCAAAAATAAAAATGTTATTCTGAAAAAATACTAAAAGTGCCATTGAAAATTTTTTTTTCAAAATGTGGAAAGAAAATTAAAAAGTTATGCAAAACAAAATTTAAGCCTTTCTTATTAAGGGAAACAAAATTTTCATATAAAAAATATGAAATTAACCTACTTGTTGCAACATGGCAGGCTTGAATGACATTTTGAATTACATTTCATTAAATTTTTCCATGTAAATTTCATTAAATTCCGACCATTTCTATGTAGCACAGTAAAAAAATTATTTTTGTTATTAGTCAAACGTCACGAACCTTGCCAAGTGATATTTGAAACGAATCGGAGATGTATTTTGTACTTAGCCAGTTTCAAATTTGGCAATCTATAGAATGCCTAGGAAATGTGTGAAATATAAATCATTTCATACTTTGACGGCTAATTTTAGGCATTCTATACAATGCCTAGTCATTCTATACAATGCCGGATTTCATTCTTTGCCGGTATATATTTCTCTTACACGGCGACAAAAAGAAAGCCTCAATACAACTCCCCGAATGGCAAAGCTAGAAAATCGACCCATGATTGCCGCTAAAAATGTCACATGCCAAATCTAGCTGAGGTGGCTCAACATATAGCGCTTTTAAAAACGGAAACTGAAATAACCAGAGAGAGCATTCTCACCAAATGTGATCTCTTCCGAAATTCACTCTATCAGGTTACTCAATTCAGCTGCGGCAATCTCAAACTATTAAGCTAGGCAGAAGTGAGTAGTCTTTGTTGATAGATCTCTATTTTAGTATTTTGTCGAAAGCGCTTTTTTTCACGAATTTTAGGTATTCATTGAAAAATGAGTCTCAGTCGTGCTGTTACGCTTTTGAAGCATAATCGAAAGAAGCGTGCTCGAAGATTGGAAGAGAGCATTGATGACAGCTATGAAAGACGTAGTGGTGAAAGAATGCGATGTGCTGTCATTCAAGATTTAACTGTTGTCGAACACAGCATCGGTTCCATGATCGAAATTTGTAGTTTTTGTGCTGCTCACTTCTGGGCAGAAGGGAAACTCTGTGACAATTCCATCGAGGCTAAAAACTATATCCGTGAATATAATGCTCATCATTTAGAGCCCCCTTCTGGGAATGGACCATATATTGTTTCCGGTCAGATTTATCACATGGTTTCTCCGCTCTATGCAAATGATAGTAACAAAGCTGGATATGGGCAATTTTATATTTTCGATTCCAGTGAAGCTTGACTATAAATAAGTCACAAGATTTTGAAAGAATCAGTTTATTTTTGACAGTTTTTAGTCATGGGCAACTTTATGTTGGCCTCTCTAGGGTTATATCATTTGACAGCCTAACAGAGATAGCTCCAAGTCCAGAAATTTATAATTGTGTGTTTAAGGAAGTTCTTAATCTTTAACAGTAATTATTTTTTTGTTATTAACAAAGCCCTTAATCTTTCTTAGTATTTGTTCGTATTTAGTATTTATTGCAAATTAATGATTAGTTTCTGCAAGTTTTTCTTTTGTATGTCAAAGTTCTAAGACTTATACTTATGTTTTTCACAAAGTTGTGAATCGTTCATGGTTATTATTTTTTAAAAACATAATGTTTTGTTTATGCAGGTTTTTCCATTGCAATTCACTTATTTCAATTTTTAATAGACTTAATTATAGCCAAACTTTTAACCTTTTTAAAAAGATATCAGTTTTAGAAATTTTATAAAATTATTAATGTTTAAGATTTTATACTATGGCACATTTCTAATAGGTTTAACGAATTACATCTCATTTATTTGAATTTAAATTTATTTTAATGACTTAGTATTTACAAAAAATTTTTTTTAAAAAAAGTTGTTACATGGTAGTTATTTAATCTTAAACATTTGAATGATTATTTTGAATTCATAGAATTTTGTGCATTTGCAATGTACCTAAGTTAGTAGCGAGCGAAACAATTTTCGGGAGTTGGCGAGCGTTAGCGAGCAGGGGGCGCAGCCCACTAGTTTTTATTACTTTTATTATTATTTACAATACTATTATGGATTACGGTTAAAGATATTCGTTAACTGATTTAGAACTTAACTTTCAGCTTCATGAACAAAGTGATGAATGCAAAAATTATATTTAAAATACATCCGTCCGTTTGTTAAGAAAAAATATCAAATTACAGTTGTGAACTCCCCAAATTTGTTCTAGCATTATACTTTTAATTTAAAATGTTATTTCAAAAAATGATTACTTCGAAAAATGATTTATGTTCACTTATATATCTTAATAGTATCATAAGGGAAGTATTTGGACGTCGGAAGTGTAGGGACAAGTGTTCTTTTTAGTATATTTATTTTTAATTGAATAATTTTAACAGTTTCATGCCAAGAAACAGTAATTATTGCGAAACAATCATCCGGGTTGGTGAGCGTCAGCGAACAGGGGGCTTAGCTCCCTAGTTTTTAAAATAAGAATGTATAATCTTAATCCCATTTACTTCTTACATAAGGCTTATCGTTACTGAAGCATTATACAGTGACAAAATGCGAGGCAATATACATGAATGTAACGTTTCATTGTATATTTATTTTATTAAAATAATATTATTTTGTGATCTTCCAATCTCTATTTTAAAATATGGAAAAAACTAATGATCAAATGTAGCTTTCTATCTCCATACAAAATCTTAATTATATATTCACTTGATTTCTTGTCTTGACGATACTAAAGAGTTGTAAAAATTTCAGTGACGGAAAACGAGACAAACGTAGCGCGAACTAGAATAGCTAAAAAACACAACAACAAAAAATATTAAAGCACGAACTAGAACATAGTTAAAACACAACTCTGTTTTAAAAAACTTCCAATACTAAGATTAAAAATTTAACAACTTTTTAATAATCTTAAGTATAACAGTTCTACCAAATAATAAATATCATACTTAAGAAAAAATCAAAACTGAAAAACATCGGTGGCGTAACTAGATCACTTAAAAAATACAACGATAACGAAGGCCCAACTAGATCACCCATCGTTTTGTAATTTAATATCGTTATCAAATTCCAGAAAATTAAATGATCAAGTTCATCGTGTCGGTAGTATCTCCCTGAATATTGTTTCATTCAGTCGTACTCAGCTTATTTATTATCTGACTCCATTTAATTTCTATACTTCACAAGATTACAATAATTCTAGTAGAAAATAACTTGACACGATGCATTAACTTTTACTATTTTCATTTAATCAACATTCGAAAACAAACACCGTTGCCATTTTCTCTTTTAACCAATACAATAATTACAACTTAAAGAACATATAAAATAACTTTGTGACGTCAGACATATATTTACAAAAACTATCGTTCTATTTTCCACATACTCCCACCTTTTTGATAAATGCTAATTTATCAAAACAGTCAATATTAAACTAATTTTAAAACATTCAACTCAATCACACACGCACATATAAAATCAACATTCATATAAATTAAGGTAGAACAGTTTACAAATAATAATGAGAAATTGAATTAGTTATAATAACGTTTTGGAAGTCTAATTCTTCTTCCGCACCTAGTTTGATCATTCTTGGAATCAGAGTCTGGAGCGACTGCAACTCTTGGAGCCACAGTCTGAGTTGTATCAGAGTCTTGATTGACAACAACTTTAGGAGCAAGAGACTCAGTTTTTGTAATGTCTACTTTCTCGTACAGTTCATTTCTACATGAAATCTCTAAGGGGTATATATTTTTAACAGGTCGTGTCAATTCTCCATTCGCCGTTTTAACTTTAACCACACGAATGAAATTGTCATGTCCCGAAAAAACTTCAATAATTCGTCCAAGTGGCCAATCCATTCTCTTCTTATTATCACACTTGATTAACACAATATCACCTATCTTTAGCTCTTTGATTAGATAATTTTTCTTAACTGGTGACTGCACTAAAAGACTGAGATATTCATCTCGGAATCGTCTTCGGAATTCCTTACGTAGCCTTTGCTGGTATCTCAACCTTTTTGAAATATTAACATCATCCAAATGATCCAAATCTGGGACACCAACAGTTGGAATATCCTGAATGAACAATGATGGAGATAGGGGAACCAAATCTCTTGGATCATCTGAGACATACGTGAGAGGTCTTGCATTGATTACAGCTTCTACATCACACAAAATTGTTAGAATTTCTTCGTAAACAAGACAAGCCTTTCGTAACACTTTTTTTAATAGACTTTTCACCATTTGCACAATTCTCTCCCACCAACCGCCCCACCATGGTGCAGCTGGAGGATTAAATTTCCATTGTATTCTGTAGATTGAAGTATCACGAATTATTTGATCCCAGTTGAGACTTTTCATAAGATTCGAGGCTCCAAGAAAATTGCTTCCATTATCGCTATATATTATTTTAGGCCGACCACGGCGAGCTATGAACCTTCTTAAGCCTAAAAGAAAACAGTTTGTGGACACACTTTTTAGCAGCTCAAGGTGAATAGCACGATACACCGCGCAGGTGAATAGTAGAATCCACAATTTTTCTCCAGTCTTCATGTATAACGGTCCTGCCAGATCTAATCCAATTACCTCAAAGACTAAAGTATCCCTGGTTCTATCTTCTGGTAGTGATGTAGGAATGGATTCAACTCCTTTAGCAGCATGTCTCTTACACCGGACACATTTCGCTATTACTCGTTGCACAGTTTTTCTGCCTCTTAAAATCCAGAATTGCTGCCTGATATTCGTCAATACAACCTGAGTTCCAGCATGTGAGAGTTGTAAATGACGTTCATGGATGAGTTTGTTGACCACATCATTATTAGATGGGAGAATGATTGGACACAAGAAATTTTCTTCATCTTTACGTCTTATGATCTTGGTCTTGAGTCTAAGAAGTCCTTCATCATCACGAAAAGTACAAAGCGATTTTAGCTGTTTATGACATTCACTTTGCTTCAAATAGTCTTGTTGAATAAACTTTACAAGTTTCTTTTCTGCATTTTCTAATTCAGTTATTAATAGTTCACCTGTAATTTTCTTATTTCTTTTAAGTGAGTTATTTGAAAAACGGAGGATCCAGGCAATCATTCTAAGTATTTGAGAATACTTAGAAAACCTTCTGTTGTACCATTTTTCAAAGTCTTCCCACCACAAAAAACGGAGAGAATCGTAATCTTCCTTTGAAACAGATATCTGGAGAAATGTCTTTCTGATGTCGGAAACTACGCCAATCTTATCCTTGCGAAATCTCATTAATATAGGTGGAATTTCTTCTAGAAGATTTGGTCCTTTTTCCAAACAGTCATTCAGTGACAGGTGCCCTTTTACATGACAAGAAGCATCAAATACAGGCCTTATATTGGTCGTGGAATTCTCCTTTATAACGGCTCTATGAGGCAAGTAAATAGAGGGCCGTTGATGTTCTTCTTCGGGTACTAGTTCTATTATCCCTGATTCTTCCCAATCTTTGAAAACTGCATTGTAATCATTATATTTTCCCTCCCGTATGAGCTTCAGAGATGTCGAAATAAGTCTTTTCTCTGCAATGTCCCTGTTGTCAATCAACTCACAATTTGCTTCTTTCCAAGGTAAATGGACCTCATAACGGCCATCTTCGTTTATTGAAAAAGTTTTGCTAAAATGATCGACAGCTGCTGCTCCCATTTCTTTTCTGGATTTGGTTTCAATAGGATCTTTTATACCAAGGATATCCATTTCCCAGAGATTGGCTATTGATGCGTCTTTTACAAACAATGAAGTTATCAGGTTGGTTGAGGTATGGTCAAATCTCTCTCCAGGCACTTTACCCATGATTATCCAACCCAAATAAGTTTCACACGCTATTAGGCCACATTTAAGCTTATGTATGCGCCCGGTAAAAAGTTGGCCGCAAAAATCAGCTCCTATTAAAATTTCTATATCAGGACAGTTATCTCCATAATCTGTTATCCATATTTTTCTTTCTTGCAATTCCTTATTCCAGGAACGCTGTTTAAGTCTAGGGATCTTACTGCAAATTTTTGGATGATCCAAAACTTCTATGTCATTTGAAAAATTTCCACTGAGAGCTTCAAGATTTACTTTAAAGAGCTTATGATACTTCTCCTGAGTATTAAATCCGCCAAACAATGTATGTATGAAACTTTTCCTCTCTATTGGATCCATACCAAAAGTTTCTGCAGTACTTTCAAGTATGTATGACCTTTGCGATCCACTATCAATCAGAACTCGAACTTGGCGTGTTTTATCGTTTGATTTCAACTTCACAATTAATGTTTGAAGTAACACGTCTTCTGTATTGCAATGGCTTGTCAAACTTACTTTTGGCGAGGTCAAGTCGGATTTCTTTTCAGTTATTTTGTTAGCTGGCAATTCTGGACACATTAAAACCAAATGCTTTTTGCTACACAAAACACATTGCACGCGAGTTTTGCAGAACTTTGATCGGTGTCCGATTTTCAAACATAGAAAACAACACTTCTTATTACGTAAAATTTCTTGCTTTTGTTCCCAATTAAGTGCTTGAGCGTGAAAGCATTCCTTACTGTCGTGCACTTTGTCACAAAATACACAGGGATTATTTATTTTCTTCTTTTCAAGTGTTCCCGAGAACAAATCATTAGCCGTAGTAAATTGTGGTGATTTCTCTTTTCGTTGGCGGCGTTCATTTTCAAAACTGGATTGTTCCAAACGATTTCGATCATTTTCAAAACTGGATTGCGCCAAACGAATTCGTTCGTCTCCTTCTACTTCGGTTTTGAGAAATGCCAATAAACTTTTTAACTTTGTGCTGTAAACATTATTTGATGAATCATCTGTAATGGCGCCTGGGTTTCTTAGCCATACCCTAAAAACGTCTTCCGGAATACATGATTCTACAAGTGGAAAAAGCATGGCGGCGTATTTGTCGGAGGTTAAGCCAATGGATTCCAGCGCTCTTAGATATGATTCTAACTTATCATACAAACTACTGGTGTTAATTTTATTTTTGGCTCTTTTTACATTTTGAACAACCAGTTGAAGAAGCTGTCTCACATAAAATTCAATTAACAATTCATCTCGCCCAAATCGGGATTTTAAACTTTCTATCGCCTTTTCATAATTCTCACTTGTGGGCGAAAAACTATCGATTATTTCTCGAGCTCTTGTTCCTTTGCTGATGCATTGAATCAAGTATTGGAATTTATCCTCATTTTCTAATTCATTATCCTCGTGTATTCTTTTAAACTGGCTCCAAAAGGAAAGCCAATCTTTTAACTCTGAACTAAATTTTACCAATTCTATTTTTGGCAACTTCAATTTCCTTTTCGTTGACAACGAACAACCATCTAAACTTGCTCTATCTAAACTTGTGTTTTTCGCCAAAAAAAGCTCGAAATTTACTTTCGCACAAACCAATTTTTCATTATATTCTTCGATAGCATTATATTCATCGTCGTATCTTTGCTGTTCAGAAGTATCTAATAACATGTCGCATATTTCATTGTCCAATATCGCCAAAGACTGGTGAATTCTTTCTAAGTTAGCGTAATTTACTTTAATATTTTCCTCCTTAGGATTTTCTTCCTCCAACAATTTAGCTAATGCATTGTAAGTTTTGGTAAAATTGCCTCTAATTGGCGAGCGTTTCTTAATCAAGAGTTCCATAATTTAAAACTTAATGACACAGTACCTTTTAAAGAATCACGTCCGCCGGTCACCACTAATGTCGGTAGTATCTCCCTGAATATTGTTTCATTCAGTCGTACTCAGCTTATTTATTATCTGACTCAATTTAATTTCTATACTTCACAAGATTACAATAATTCTAGTAGAAAATAACTTGACACGATGCATTAACTTTTACTATTTTCATTTAATCAACATTCAAAAACAAACACCGTTGCCATTTTCTCTTTTAACCAATACAATAATTACAACTTAAAGAACATATAAAATAACTTTGTGACGTCAGACATATATTTACGAAAACTATCGTTCTATTTTCCACACATCGCTTTTAACAAGTATATTAGCTACCTTCATAAACGTCTAGAAGCTATAATAAAAATGATATTTTTTATCTTTGACAATTTTGTATCTATAACAATGAAACGTTATCGTAAAATAATTTATTTAAAAAGGAATTCAGTCATAAGACACTTGAAAAAATTAGTCATACTTATAATAGAGTATAAATTTATTTCATTTCTTAATGAATCGTTAAGAAGAGACTAGTTATTTTTATACACTTTTTTATTATTTGATGCAAATACAGTATACTCTCGATATCTCAAAGTTAAAGGGATGCTAAAAAAGTTTTGATATAGCGAATTTTCAAGAAAACAAATTCAGAACTAAATATGTTCCAAAAAGTTAAAAATATATATTTTAAAATATGACTCTAACAAATAGAGTCATGAAACATAAGATTAGCTATTAATAAATATGTATGTATTGATAGTTGACTATAAGTCTAAATACAACAATGATAATTTTATTTTCAAAAGTAAGACAAAAACAATAATGCATTAAATAGAAAAGAATTAAAATTGTTGAAGAATTATAATTATTGGTTAATAATGTTTGTTTTCCAAAAATTTTTATTTCCTAGTCCGAAAAAAGTTCGACACAGCAAAGTTTTGAGACAAACCCCTTCCATAGAGAATTCAAATTAACATTAGGGGGATATATAATGCCAAGGAGAAAAATATTTTTTTGACATAACAAGGGTTTCGAGTTATCGAAATTCGAGATATTGAGAGAATACTGTATTATTAGCGGGCTAAAACGATAGTACCTTGTTAGTCTTTTGACAATGATGACTTAGAGTTAAGAAGCAAAAGTTTTGAGATCATTTTCGGTAGCATGAATATCTAAGACCAATTTTTTTCGGCTACGGTACCCTTAATAATCAACCTCTTTTTCAGCAGAACCCCGACTTTATTAATAAAGATTTTTAAAACAATTGTAAACGTTATAACCTATGAAAAACTATTTTTAAAATATGTAATTAGAGGAATAAAGATTTTTCATTATGCTATTATTAATAATCTTAAATTTAATCATGTGTTCGACAGTTAAATGTTACTTCTTTTTGCTTTACCTAATTATGGTGTATATGTTACCCTGAATAACTGAATTCAAGAGAATGTCGATGAATGTCAACAATCACATAGTCGCTTTGGTGAATGTCCGAAATATTTGTTACATCCGATTTGATATTAATTTATTCGCTGATATTATTATATTTATTCGTTATTTTAATATTTGGTGGTGATAGATAAGGTGAACCATCAGTGTTCGGAGTACCGGGTAGTGGTGGCAATGAAACTTAAAAAAACATCAGTGTAGGGCATACCGGGTAAATGTGTACCAGGCACTGGCACTTAACAAAAGCGACTATGTGATTGTCAACAACCACCCATTTCGGTTATTCGCAGTAACATATATAGCTGATAAAGAATTATCTGGTTTATAATTACTTCGAAATGTTAACTTAAAAGAACTGCTGTTAAAAATGGTTATTGGGTCTCTCTTTATAAACGAATTTATTTATTTTATTTTGATTTGAAATGCTTTAATGCAATATTTTATAAATGCTTTAATTCATTGTTGTTAGAAATATTATATTTTCTTTTTATAAATGCTATTTCTATCTCATGGGTATTTTACTTGAAGCAGTTTCATAAAGGCAACCGAAAGATTCAAAAAATTATCAATTATAGATTGGATCTAAACATAACCAGATGTTACAAAACTCATCACTGGTTATAAAAAGTACTACCTCAAGGAACTCCTTCCACTCTTCCGCGGAACACCAGGGTTCCACGAAGCACCATTTTAGAAATACTGATTTAACATAATGAAACATAAGATATTAATTTTAATATAATTTTTTAAAAATGTGTTCTAATTTTCTACGGAAAAGCCTTTAAACCTTTCCGATAAGATGAGATTTAACTTTTCGATTGTGTCACATTTTTGTAAACGAATCTATTAAAACGCCTGGATTAACTATGTGAGTCAGAGCTCGCCTTTGTTTTACTGTTTCTACAGCGATCTTATAGGGACTTTCGAATGAAATAAAAGAGTTTTGGATACATTTATATTTCCTAGATTTTGTCAGAGAAGACAAATTGCACAAACCAAGTCTTTTAGTAATTTTTTTTTTCTTACGCAGCTACGTGAATAAAATTAAATGATTAATTTTTAAATGATTAATTATCTTTTTATGAACAGAAATAACACTATTTTAGTAGGTAACATTTATTTTGAGGAAAAATGTCTACATCCAGATTTACTCAATGATGTCGGGGGGGGGGGGGCAGTTTACCTTGTAAAAAATAAATAAAAGACTCTGTTTATTCACACTAGGAAATCTGTTTATTGCATTAAATAATTACAATGACCTATGTACTGTGCGCCAAAAAGAGGGCCATGCTGAATAACTTTTGATTTAAGGATCGGATCTTCACACTCTAGGAGTCATTCTTACTGGTTCCAAGAGGATGATCTCAAATAATCTAATTAATTAGTGCAGATGATAATTTAAGCTACAAAATACGACACAAAATCGTTGATTTTAATTTTTGCGTAGTTCGCAATAGCTCGAGAACTTTTAAAGCGAATTGAAAATTTTTTGCACACAATTGAAAAATTCGTTTCTCCAAAAATAAAAGATTATGAACAATGCATGTAAACTATAAATTTTAGTAAATATTTATAATCTTTTATGCTTTTATTTAATAATAATCAAAAAAACTTTTGATTGTTTTTATTGACTCCATAAGGCTAACCGTATGAGATTTTCGCGGTTTTTCTTTCCATTTAATGCAAATGCTGTTTAGTTCTCTCAGAAGTCCTACACGAAGAAAAATTTCTCTCGATCCAAGAGTTTCCTTGTCTTCTGGATTGGGTTCAAAATTGCTAGGCTACGGAGTTGAAAATTTGTTATTGTAAAGGCAAAATTAGGTCGGCTGTTTAGCGACGGTTATAAAATAAAATATCTCAAGATGTGTTCTGATTGTCCACAGTGGTAACAAATTGATACGTTAGCAGCAGTTTTCAACGGATCTATCAAAACGTTGTGGACTGATTCTGTTTCTTTTTCCACAAACGGAAAGCTTTCGATTTTGGTTGTCTACCATTTATAAAATGTGTGTTCATACTAAAGTGCAATCAGTGTTCTTTACTTGACATATAGCCAGTGCTATGATATTCTTACCTTGACTATGGACATCTCCTCCTTAATTTTCTCTTCAAACAATGTAAGATTTTTAATTTTCATGACTTTCCAATTCATGACCCAACAGATTCGATGAATCGCTTGCGCCAAATGCAGACGTTTCAACAATTTCCAGCGTTCTACATGATTGTCAATGCTGACAGAGAAAATAAAACTAAGAAAGTAGGCGTTACTTTTCACAGTGCACTTAATTGAGTGACCTGTCTAAAGTAACGCCTACTTTGATCACAAATCTTTGACGAACTACATTTGATTGGATCCTGCATACCAATCGTTCTAACGGCACACGAACCGACTATCAATTTTTTTACTTTATTTATACTATTACTGTAACTGTTAAAAGTAACTGAGTTAACTGTTTAAAGTAACGCATCAACTTTCTCATTATTGTTGGCGACTTCATGTTCGTTAGCATCATTAGTTCCCTTTGGTCTGGAGTCACTTCTAATTAGTTCACAAATTTTTAAAAAATACATTTGCGCAGTGTTAAAAATAAAGCTTGTAGTTTTAAAATGAGTTTACATTGTATCAAGGAATTAGGAAAAAAAAACATAGTAAAATCGGGCATCAAAGTATAAAATAAATAAACAATAGTATTTCTTCAGTTTTTAATGCAACAAGTAGGTTCATATTTTATTTTACTTTCTTCAATAAGAAAGGCATAAATTTTTAAAAATTATTAATCGCAAAAAAATGTATGTACATATTTTTTCTAGGAATGAATTTAAAATTTTAATTAGAGAAAATGATACATTTAATCAATTTTTTTTTGTTAGATTGTAGATTATTAAATTTCCAAATCAATGAATCAGCAAATAAATAATAATCAAATAAAAGAATAGAAACTCATTAAGCTTGTAAATGGATGAATTAGTGAATCAATGAAAAAGTGAATCAATGTATGAGAGAATTGATGACTCGAATTATAAAATATTCAGGATTTTTTTAGTTTGCAGAATTATAGAAAAACGATTTAGTGAATTAATAAATGAATAAATTGATGATCTAACAAACCAATATGCTCAAAACTTACATAGACTTCCTTTTCCTTGATCTGTGTATTCGTGGATTTTCCAATCCTTGATTCCCTGATGAAGGTTTTTGTTTCACTATTTCTTTTCTGATTCATTGATATTCTTTAGCTGAATTGTTAAAATTAAAACCTACAAAATTTGAATCGGCATCATGAAACATACATTACCACTTTCATTCTTTAAAGAAAAAAAAACTGTAATGACCCGTCCTATACTAATCAGAATCTTCGGTTTCGGTGTCGGCCGGAATTCTACTGGGTAAAATCTTAAAAGTTTTAACAGTAAACTCATGTGTTGTTTCCATGTTTGACTGTTTTCCTACCGGAACTCACAACTATTCCGGAGGCTATTTTCTGATACTCTCGGGTTTTATGTAATTAAAAAAAAAAGTCAAATTCAGTTTGGAGAGTCATCCGAAGAAGATTTTGTAACACATCACAAAAACATGAGACATTATTGAGAAAATCACTTTAGAAAATATTCAAAATGACACGACGTTTAAAATTTGTTCAAGCGATTATTACTCATTTAATAATCCACTTATTTTTTAACAAGCTAATACTTAGAAAAAATAATAATAAAGTAAATAAATAAAAAGATAATTAAAAAAATTGTTTAAAAAAATTCGATCTATAGGAGAACAATCTTTTATGGATGGAATATGCGATAGAGTTTTTGTACACATTTTGTAGAATAGAATATACTAATTATGTAAAGCATTCAGAGAAATAGGATCGTTTATTAAAATAATTATTTTCACTGAAACTGGTCCATAAAAATACAAATTTTATTACTTATTTATTTTTCTTTATTATTTCTCTTTCTTTTTTAGATTCTTGCAATTATGAGTTTTGGATAATGTATGCAGGCCTGCCAACTACTACGCTTTCAGAAAAATCTATACATAATAATATACGCGGCTGTGTGTGTTTGTTTGTCTGTCTGTCTGTAATCACAATATATCGCCCCAGAAGCCTCGCCCAGGCACGAAACTCGGCACATAATTGTGTTTTGACATAATGAAGAAGTATTTTTTTTTCTTTTTCAAAAATTTGGATTAGTTTTTTAGTTATCAGTCATTTTGTAAGAAACTCTATGCTTTTTCGTCTTCAAAGAGCCATATTCAAAAAACTATTCGCGATCGCAACGAACTATAGGGGGCGTTGTTGTATGTGCCGAATCCCTGCGATTTCCATATGAACAGTCATTCAGTTACACTGGAGACGTCTTTAATGTAGCATGTAGCATTGTAACGTTCCATCTTTATTGTGGCTGATTAAATTTAAAAAAGAAAAATGTTTGTTTTCCTTCTTATGCAAACGAAAACAAAATGGTATCTCTTTTTTTTAGAGAAGGAACATCTAGAACACATCGGAAAAATATTTGTAAATAAAGAGAAAAAAATAGGTATATTCTTATAAGAGTTCAAACCTAATGCCTGAGAAATAGTTTTACTAAATTTAATGGTATAACATGAAAGGCCCATTTAAATTTTAAAGTAAAATAAAGAATGCTTACGAAACAAAAAGAAAAAAAAGAACCATTCTTTTTTTGTCGCCATTTTTTAGTGTTACGAAAATGCGTCTTTGGGACTTGCCAAAAACAAAACAAGATGCAATTTTATTTTTTTAGGAGCGAAATATTTTATGGAGTGAAATATAACGAAAATGTACCAAAGTCCATAACATGAAACTTAATCTTAGTAAACGTCCGTTTTGGAAATGTTATTTCATTTTGAATCTTATTTATCAGAGTTCATTATGGCTATAGAATCAGGTGAGAGAAAAGTTTGTTTTGAATCTATGCTAAACTCTATATCGGCCCATTTTCCACCGGAAACCGATTGACTACTTTGATTTTAAACAAAGTGTTTCATTTTAAGATTTTTTCCAAAAATTTTAAGTGTAGATTGGCGACACTAAAAATCTGCCAAATCTGTAGCTGTGGTTAATGAGTAAGTACCGAATTTTTCTTCCATACTTTTCTGAATCATATTACTTCAAATATTAGAATATGAAAGAAGTATACTTAAACACATAATTTAATACCATTTAATTTTTCAAAAAAAGTATTTTGACAACAATTTTATCAAAAAATTATAAACTAAAAAGCGCAAAATAAAGAATTCTTAGGATAAAAACGATTTTAAAAATTCCTCATTTTTCAATAAAAACTTTCGTATTGTTTTTTTTTTTGAATTCTTATAGTACTTAATCAGACGTAAAAAAAACATTTTGTAGAGAACGATCATCAAGTAAGAAAAAAAATTATTTACAAGCAAATTTTTTATTATAAAAATCATAACACTTACCTGATTTATAAGTCCGGAGAATTCCAAAATGATATGTTCTTTGTTTGAAAACTTTATTCTCAAATAATATATACATAGTTTATCCCTTCATTACTTTTAGGTAGCATACCACACATCAAAATTTTATAATTGTAAGATCTCGATATGAATTTTAATATGTAGCTTAAAAACAGAATAGCTGAAATCTTGTTGAAATTCTTTCAAAACTAAAAAACACTTACCAAGAAAACGATAAAAATTTTATTTATAATCAGCACAAAAGATACTTTTTCAAGTAATTCGGATTATTCTTTATTGCTGTTTTCTGAATTATGTAGGTACAGAAATATATACAATTCTATGGAGAAGAAGAATATTCTATAACTATTACAGTTCTGTATGGAATTCATTGGAAGACATTTATTCATTGGAATGACGAAAGCAATGTTGACTTCATTTTAACTTGTAATGAATTGAAGACAGAAAAATTATTTTACCGCAATACACACATCTGTAACAGCAAGTGATCATGAAAACATTTTATGTTGTTGGTAATAGAAAGGTAAAAATTATTGAGAAGTTGTTCTTCAAATGCTTGGCGTGTTCTGCTTCAATGTTTGGCATGTTCTGATTAGTTTTTTCAAGAAGTTTAACCTTTTCTTTAGCGAAATTTTGCTTCCTATTTGCTGCTAAGAAAATGGCGTCCGTCATTGCCAATGGTTATGTGGGAACTAATGCCCGATATTTACAGTCTCCCGCTAGATGGCGTATCGAGTGTTGCGATCGCGAATTATAAAAAGCATACACTTTTCTCCACTCTTATAAATGTATGCTAATGCGAACCTTACAATTGAAATGTTAATTTTCAACAACTTAAACCAATAATATTCAAAGGAATTAATAATTTTACTGTAAGGTTCGCGTTAGTTTACATTTATCAAAGTGGAGAAAAGTTTAACTTTTGTATTAAAAATGTGGCAACATATTCGATACGTAAATAGAACGCTTCGCTTTGATATATTTGTATATATATAGAAAAAAATGTCTAAGCTCTATGTGCTTATTTCGCTCAGAAGTTACATGGTTCTTGGCTAAAGAAATAGCACCCTGATTGTCAACATGTACATTCTGTGGAAATCTTAGGAACTGTTCATTTACTATTTCTTGCAAGAAATTTTGGAACCACAATACCTCCTTTGCAGCATGGCACATTGAGAAATATTCGGCTTCAACAGTTGAAAGAGCAGTTGTCCTCTGTTTCTTGCTGCTCCATGAAACAGCTCCACCTGCGAGCAATACCACATAGCCACTGAATGAACGTCTGTCGATCTTGTCATTAGCCCAGTCTGAATCACAAAATACCTCTAAGTTCTTTCCAGTCTTTTGGAAAGTCAGTTTATAATCTTTCGTCTGCTTCAGGTAACGCAATATATGCTGCACACCAGCCCAATGTTCTTTACTAGGGCAGCTATTGAATTGGCTCATATATGTTGTGGCAAAAGCTAAATCAGGTCTTGTTCCCCCTGCCAAGTACAAGAGGCCTCCAATAGCCTGTCTATACTTTAAAGCTCCTTCTGCATTCAACATATTGTCTTCGGTTGCCTGTCTATATTTCATGCCTGGGTCTAATGGTGTAGAGACTCCCTTGGCATTGAACATGCCAGTTATCTCTAACAGTTCATAACTATAAGTATTTTGGTCTAGAGTCATGGAACCATCTTCATTTCTGATTATTCTGATGGATAGTAGATGGAGTATTTCACCCAAGTCCTTAACTTAAAAAACAGATTTTATGTCTTCTTTGAACTTTTGAATTGTAGAGTTGCTACTAGATACAATAAGTAAATCGTCCACATAAACTCCAACGATCAATTCTATTTCCTTATTGAAGTAAACACATGGATCTGCTGTTGATCTTGTTAAGTTAACTGATTTCAAGAAACCATCTAGACATAGGTTCCACTCTCTACCCATGGGTGAAAGCCCTTATATAGCAAGACGGAAAAGAGAAAAAACTGGTATGTAAGACATTTCATTCCAGCATTTTTTTTGAAAAAAATAAAATATCTGTAACTATCAAGATTTCTTTTAAAATTTTAGCATATATATAAAACTGCTTCTTTCCGAAGATAAAGTAGCTGTTTACCAACCCTAGAAGACGAGCCTACAATAGAAACATATATTCAACAAGTACAATCCGAAATCCTAGAATCCTATAAAAGATCAACAGTTGAAACCAAACAAATTGCTCATCACTACAGACTCCCACTTGAAATTAAAAACATCATCAGACTTAGAAACTACTACAGAAAGCGGTATCAACGAACAGCAGATCCTTCATACCTCAGTGAAATCAGAAAACTTAATAAACAGATTAAAAAACAAAGTAAGAAATACAAAAATCAACTCTGGCAAAACAAAGTCGCGTCCCTCTGTACCAATGATAACTCAGTCTGGAAAATGGCAAAATTATTTAAAACAGCACCGCAAATAAACAGACCAATCAACGGACCAACTGGCACAACATACTCAATAGAAGAAAAAGTAGAAATATTTGCAGATTCCCTTCAAAACCAATTTTCGCCAAATTCAAACTCAGATCTAAATCACCATAATTCAATCACCGAAAAAGTAAACAACTTCCATGAAGATCATCCTATACCGGAAACAATAGAACCTACAAACGACGAAGATATCTGTAATATCATCCGAAACCTAAAAAACAATAAAGCTCCAGGTGAAGACGGAATCAAAAATATCATGATAAAACTGCTACCACCAACCTATATTCAGAAGATCACACATATCATCAATAGCTGCTTTGCATTAAATCACTACCCTCAAATCTGGAAAAATGCATCAGTTATTCTATTTCTCAAGAAAAACAAAAATCCAAGTTGCCCTGAGAGTTACAGACCAATCAGCCTACTAAATATAATTGGAAAAATCTATGAAAAAATAATTTACAACAGAATCAAGCCACTTTTAACAGCCCTTCCCAATGAACAATATGGATTCCGACAAAAACTAAATACAACCAAACAGCTACTTCGAATAATAGACTACGCCGGAAGAGCAATAGTAAACAAAGAAACAATAGTTTTCCTAATGATCGACATCTCAAAAGCATTTGACAAAGTATGGCACACCGGTACAATATTCAAACTAATGCAACTAAATTTTCCTCCTGGACTCATCAAACTTCTATCCTGTTATCTCTCAAACCGAACATTTCAAGTGACTATCCAAAACTGCATCTCATCAAAAAGAAACATCTTAGCCGGAGTACCTCAGGGCAGCATACTTGGACCAATTTTATATATACTTTACACCTATGATTTCCCTATAAATAAAGCAGATTACAATAGCATTACAGCCTTCTACGCAGATGATACTGGTATAATAATCAAATCCAGAAATCCAAACTTAGCTCTAATAAAACTACAAGAACAAATAGATGAAATAGAAGACTGGTGTAGAAAATGGAAAATAGCCGTAAACGCCGACAAATCACTAATCCTCATCATACAAAAAAGAAGAATTAAAATTTCACCTCAATGCAAACCGAAACTGTTCAACATTCAAATTCCAATAGTTAAGAGAGCAAAGTACCTTGGACTCATAATTAATAGCAAACTCACTTGGAGCGACCATATTAAAAATATAATAGACAAAGCAAATGCAGCAGTTAATATCATCCAACCTCTCATCTATAACCAAAATGCCTCACTAAAAATCAGAAAATTACTATACACCTCTATGATCCGACCTATTCTTACATATGCTTCACCTGCCTGGACTACTATACCCGAACACCTAATGAAAAAGCTCAACCAATGTCAAAATAAAATACTCAGAAAAATCACTCGTGCCAGATGGTTCATACGTAATTCAAATATCCATAAAGATCTCAAAATTCCGTTTCTATCCGAATATATATATAAATTAAATGCAGACTTCTACGATATAGCCATAAAATGCAGCACAGCCAACTTCAATCAGATTTTTAACTTCGAGAACTATAAAAAAGACGAAAAACTAAGACCAATAGCCGCTCATTTCACCTCCGACTCCTCATACAACAACTATCAGCACAAGTAATAGTCATCAATTCCAGCATCTATAGTCTACATCAATAATCCTAAGCATCAATAGCATCAAACACTTTACCAATACTGAAATCCTGACATGTTACTTCACGTTGACAATCAAACCACAGCCATCCACAGTTTAACTGCAAGTTGCTCTTATTATTTTCATTTTCTTTCAGTTATGCAAGCAAGGTGCTTGTCTCCCAGTAACAGCCACCCCATAGACTGCTGAACTCAAACTGTCTTTCATTTTAATTTTTTTTTTACTTCATGATATATGGGATAGGTGCCTTCTGCGCGGCCCAGGTGCCCAATTTGTATAAATAAATAAAGAAAGAAAGAAAGAAGATAAAGTAGATATTGCTGAATAATTTAAAAAAAGAATAAGTAAACTCCTCCCCAAAACTAACTATAACTGAAAAAGTTTCACTACCAGCCTTTCCTATTTTCCGTCTCGCTTTCACCCCTGTCTCTACCAGACTGGTGAAGATCATACAAACTTTTCTTCAGCAAACAAACTTCTTCATATGATCTTTAATTTAGATTTAGCTGCGGCTGTTCCATGAAAATTGTCTCATCCAATTTTCCATTTAAGTAGGCAGCTGTAACGTCTAGCTGGTGGACTTGCCAATCTTGCTCAACTGAAAATGCCAATAATGTCCTAATAGACTTTGATTTTATTACTGGACAAAAGGTTTCTTTATAGTCTATTCCTTCTACTTGGGTATATCCACGAGCAACTAGTCTTGCTTTGTATCTTTCCACTTGTCCATCTTTATCAAATTTTCTTTTGAAGACCCATTTGTATTTTACTATTTTTCTTCCCTTTGGCTTAGGTACTATGTCCCAAGTTTCATTTCTTTTTAAGTTTTCCAGCTCTTCTTTCATAGCTTGCTTCCATTCTTCTGCATCTGGACTAGTTAAAGCTTCTTCCAAGGTTTCTGGATCACTTTGAAGAGCTTTCTTGGACACATTCTTTAATTGTCAACTGGATTCTTCTTCACTTGTCACTCTGTTTATTTCAGGGGAATTTTCTTCAAACATCTCAGAACCTTCCATAACATAATCTTTAGTCCATTTAGGAGCTGTAATTTGTCTTCTAGATCTATTTCCTGTCTTTTCTACCTTATCTTGTGGATTTTTACCTACAAATTTCTTCTCTTCATGTTCAGGTATATCTTCAACTTGCTCAGGAGGCAATGTTATTATATTTTCTGTCATGGAGGGTTTTTCTTTAAATACAACATCTCTAGAACAAATAACTGTTTTCTTTTCTTTGATATAGATGCGGTCTCGTCTCCATCATATCCAACAAGGTAGCCCTTTGTTGCCTTCCTGTCCATTTTTCTTCTCTTTTGAGCTGGGATGTGAGCATAGCAAACGGATCCTATGATGCGCATATGTTTTATTCTTGGTTTCTTGTTCATCCACAATTCATAAGGACTTGTATTAGGTACTGAGGATTTTCCTGTTCTGTTCAATATGTAAATTGAAGCCTTTATGATCTCTGCCCATAAAGATGCTGGAAATTCTACATCTTCATTTGAATATTTTAAAGTTCTGGCCATCTCAACAATGGTCCGGTTCTCTCGTTCAGCACTGCCATTTTGTTGAGGTGTATATGGAGCTGATAATCTTTGAGTTATTCCATATTTCTTCGAAACTTTCCTGACTGCTTCACTATCAAATTCCCCTCCTTTATCACTGATTATTTCTTTAATGTCATGGCCTAGATTTTTAGCATGTACTATAAAATCTTCAAGAACATCTTTTATTTCTGACTTTTGCTTCAAGAAAAAGCCATACCTAAATTTAGTGTAGCCATCCTTGAAGACAGCAAAGTCTCTAAATTTTCGGAATGATTCATCAAATGGACCACATATGTCTGTTGAGATCAATTCTCCTGCTTTTGTAGGTTTCTTCCTCGTGCCAAATTTTAAACGATGAGCTTTTCCATAGACACAAGCTTCACATAGTTTTGTATCAGCCTTGACTTTGACATTTAATTCTCTTTCAATGATTGATTTTATATGTTGTTTATCTTGATGGCCATGTCTTTCATGATAAAGTTGAAGAATTGAATTTTCACTTACAGTCATGTTCACATCAACTTGGGTTTCTGGAACTAAACTTTTCATAACTGCCTTGAAAAGACCACCTCCAACATTTCGTATACCATGTAGTACTATCTCACCATTAATCTTTAAATAACAATCTTTGAATGTAGATTGAAATATACTGTTCTGATTTCTATCTTGAGTTGCAAGAACAGAAAAAAAGTTTTTGCTAATTTCTGGTACATACCAAACATTTTCTAAGTTTTTTACTTGATTCTTCCCATTCACAGTTGTCAATATTTTAATGGTTCCTTTACCAATGGCTGGTAAATTTTTTTCCATTTGCTACTGTAATGCTATGAGGAATTTCAAAGTTTTGAAAATCAATAAAACAGCACTTGTTATTTGTTACATGTCTTGAAGCTCCATTATCAATGAACCAGTCTCCAGTACTTGTTTCAGCAGAAAATACTTCATCATCTACAGCCAAAAGTGTCATGTTTACAGCATTGTTATTATTACCTTTACTGATATTTGGATGGCTTGGTTTGGGAGGTCTTTCATCTGCTATCCATTTCTTGCATGATTTTACCCAATGCCCTCTTTGATGACAATAATTGCACTTGCTGTTGCTTTTCTTGCTGGAAAATGACTTGTACTTTAGATCTGAGCTGGCAGCTAGAGCTTCTTGATCCTTAATCTCTGTAACTCTTGGATCTTTCTTTAATTCTCTTTCATGTGTGCATAGTTGTGTTGTTAATTCATCTAATTTTCGTTTTTCATCACTTAATAGTAACCAACTTGACTTGAAATGGCGATAATTCAGAGGAAGTGTATCCAATATCTTACAAATTAACAACATTTCTGGAAGTCTATTTTCCTTTTTATTCTCAAATCCACTATTTAAATCGTTCCACAAATTTTTCAATTTCGATAGATGATCTGCCATATCCCCTTCAGACCAGCTGAACTTGCAGAACTGTAAACATATATTGTACAATTGGTTGTCCGATGAATCTTCAAAAATCTTGTGCAATTCGCGCCAAACACCTCTTGCGAAATCAAATCTCATCACTTTTTGTAAAATATCTTCGGTCATGGAGTTAGTTAGAACCATCATAGCACTGTTATTTGCTTTCTTAAAATCTTTCAAGTCTTTCTTATATTTTTCCTTAATAGCTTCAGAATCTGCTACATTTGGCTCTTCTGGTTCCTCTAATCTTCCTTCTACGACATCCAAGGCATCTGTATAATGATTCAATACGAATTTTATTCTGTATTTCCACATGGGCCAGTCATTTTTGCCCGATAATGGCTTAACTGGGATCTTACCCTGTTCCATTTTTTTTTAAATATATTACACAGTCCTGAAGTATTGAAAAAAAACTTGTTCCGCTCTAGTTAGGGATGGGATTGCCGTTAGATTTTCATATCCACTTTTCACATAATCTTGGAGCATTGAACTCACTGGTGCCCATAACCTGTTGTTATTTATGATTTAGTGGAATGATGATTCACAAAGGATTCAACTTGGTTAAATAAATAATATATTAAGCAAAGAAATTACATACTGCGATGTATTTCGCCGTTCTATAAAGCAAGCGACAACAAAACAATACTGTTGCCACAAGGAAATGTAATCATACAAAATGATAAATAATTATAACACTTAAAAACCCGATTACTGACATGGCAGAACCGCTTTCCAAAACACTTTGTATTTTGTCAAAGAAAAAGATATTAAGAGATTCTCAAAGAAGAAGGGCCCAAAAAACGTCTGTGGAACGTCAAAGAAGGATGGAACATGACCGAATTTCGACAAGCAATTCTAGAGCCCAAGAAGTATCAGAGAAACGTCAAAGAAGATTAGGAGAGGATCGTGTCTCAACTAGCAGTGCTAGGGCCCGAGAAACACCTGAGGAACGTCTAAGAAGATTAGAAGAGGTTCGTGTCTCAATTAGCAGTGCTAGGGTCCGAGAAACACCTGAGAAACGTCAAAGAAGATTGGAAGAGGATCGTGTCTCTACTCAAGCAGTGCTAGGGCCCAAGAAACATCTTAAGAACGCGGAAGAAGAATTGTCCACTAATCTTCAGATTTCCTGCTATGTTTTAAAAAAACTTTATTTGTGAAAACCTTTAGCGTGGCGGACAGCTGGCCGCCTTAAGCGGTTAGTATATAATAAAGACATTTGTTTCCAAACCTTTTAGTAATCTTGCCAGCATTTTAGGAGCCTCAACACGAAATAACTAGACTTGGACTGAGAGTGTTGATACGGAGTGCCAGACCGCGAAGAAAAATATTTGTAAAAACGGTACAGAACTAAAATTTTCAAATTTTCAGTTGATTTTGCGAGTAGCTCAACGTCGCTTGGCGGTAACAAAGTATCGTACAAATTATTTCGAAGTAATATTGAGTAAAAATCCTAAAAGTTGAATTTATTAAATCCAGAATCATACATTAAAAGACTAGAATTCGAAAATATTTATCCGGTGTATGGAGCAAGTTGGCATCTCTATTGTATTGATAATTTTTAGAAAATATAATTGAATTATGAGTTTTAACCACTGTGTGTGATTATTCAGAAAGTACGACAGTACTACAATCAAATAATCTAGGCATCTGTAGAAAATTATACTCTTGGCCACCGCGGTATTTTTTATTCTATTTCTAAAAGTTGTGAGTGGCATCAGTTGGCTTGTATATAATTTTTATGGAACGTTAGTGTTATGTGCTTGACGTTAGTTCTTACCTGTTTTATATATAATAAATGTTTTGTCCTAGTTAATTCTTTCGTATTTTATTTAATAATTTCAAACGCAATCTTTAGTATTTATAAACCCTGCAAGCTGGATTAGTTTTTTTAGAACCGTTTGCAACATTTGGCGCCTAGAACACGGGCATGACAAGTAAGAAGAATTTGAACTAAAGATTGGTGTTATGGAACGAAGAATTTTAAGGTCAGTTTTTACAAAACGATATGATTCATTAAATAAATTATTAGATAGTGAAATTAAGAATAAAGAAGATATTTTGGCAAGATTTCAATAATTTACGGAAAAGTTTAATGTTCTAAAAGAAGCAGACGATAAAATTTATCGTGATCTTTTAAAGAAAGAAAACGTTACTGATGCCGAAATTGAGGAAGAACTAATGAATTCAAATGAGTATTCTATTAAATTTTATAAGATTCAGGAATTAATTAAGTCTTTAGAGAAACCTGAAAATAATTTGGATGCCCATTTGTCTAACTGCAATAAGCGACAAGTACGATTAGCAAAAATTGAACAGAAGAAATTCTATTACGATTTTAAGGGTTGGATTGGATTTTGGTCACAGTTTTCAAAAATTCATAACGATGATAATCTAGATAATGAGGATAAATTTGAATATTTATTCCACTGCATGAAACCAAATTCTCCGGCCTATAAATTAGTCGAAAATTTTCCTACCTCGAAAGAAAATTATGAAAAAGCGATTAACCTTTTAAAATCAAGATTCGGGAAGGATGAATTTTTAATTGAATATTACATACGCGAAATTTTAAATTTAGTATTAAAGATAGAAAGTATAAAATCTGTAGCTGAATTATATGATTCTTTAGAAGCCCAACTTAGAGCTCTAGATTCCTTGGGCGTAACGAAAGAAAAATATGCAGCCATGCTATTTCCCTCAGTAGAATCAGCTTTACCAGATGTCACTTTTAAAACATGGGACCGCTATCGTGTTTCTAAAAATGTTTCAACTGCTGACCATTCCGATTGCTTAACTTTTAAAAGGTTGAAGTCGAAAGTGAGGACAGATTAAAATTAAAAAAGAACTCTCGTGAAATTTTTACTAAAAGTAGTTTTAGGATAAATAAACCTAGAGATATCCCAACAGCAACTACATTAGTATCAGCTAGAAATTCTCAAATTAAAGATCGGAGTTGTATTTTCTGCTCAAGAACAACTCATAATTTCCAAGATTGTGCTAGTGTTTTAGATTCATCTTTTGAAGAACGTAGGGCAATTTTAAAAAGGAAAGGGCCCTGCATTAAATGTTTAAGAGCAGGTCAACGCTCATCAACCTGTAGAGTCCTTGTGAAATGCGTAATATGCAAAAAAGTGCACTACCCAATTATGTGCCCTAATTCTATTAATCTCGATTAGGACTGGACTATAAATCGGTGCATCGCGAAATATCGATTTAATGCATATATCGGCAAGTCGATATAATGAATTTCGTTTCAAGCGATGCATCAGAAATCTGATTTTAGCTACCGAGAGTGACTCTCGTTTTAGACGATGCATCAGAAATCTGATTTAAGCCGTCATGTAAGACAGCGCTTGCTGTTTAACGATGTAACGATTTAATATGTGAGAATACTTGCCTACGCTAATGTTGCCACCGCGGTGACGAAGACTATTTTGATTTCGTCTAACTGCGAGGCTGTTGATAGCGTCTAGCTACGAAGACGATGTTAGTTTCATGATGTCGAATAAAGAAAAGCGAATTGAATCAGAACTGCCGGTTTCATGCGAGGATCGGCGTTGAAATAGAACAACGCTATGCATAGTTTCTTTATGCGCCATTTTTGTCTTTGGATGTTTGCTTTTCTAGAAGATTATTTTCACCTAGACTTACGTTAATTTGTGATCGCTGTGCACTTTACTACTTTGCGATCGTTTCATTGTGCATTATTTCGTCACTTTTTTTTCTCTCTCTTTTCTGTCTGTCGGGATTTAACGATTGTTGTAAATTATTTTTAGTAGATCTACTATTATTCGCGATCGTAACGAACTATAGGGGGCGTTGTTGTATGAGACGAATACCTGCGATTTCTATATGAACAGTCATACAGTTACTTTAGAGACGTCTTCAGCAATGTAGCGTGTAGCATTGCAACGTTCCTTCTTTATTATGGCTTATTAAATTTAAAAAAGAAAAATGTTTGATATTCTTTCTTATGCAAGCGAAAACAAAATGGTATATCTTTTTTTTAGAGAAGGAACATCCAAATCACATCGGAAAAATATTTGTACATAAACAGAAAAAAAAATATGTATATTCTTATAAGAGTTAAACCCTACTGCCCGAGAAATAGTTTTGCTAAATTTAATGATATAACATGAAAAGCCTATTTAAACTTTCCATAGTTTTGAGAATCATATTACTTCAAAAATTAAAGTGAACAAAAAGTATACATATGTCTCATAATTTTATAAAATTCAATTTTGTAAAAAAAAAGTTAACAACAATTTTTATCAAAAAATTTTAAGTTTAAATAAAAATCATTATTTAGAAACTGAAAAACGTAAAATAAAGAATGCTTACGAAAAAAACAAAAAAAAATTCTTTTTTGACGCCATTTTTTAGTGCTACGAAAATTCGTCTTTAGGATTTGCCAAAAACAAAACAAGGTGCAATTTTGTTTTTCATGAGCGAAATATTTCACCAAGAAAACGAAAATGTACCAATTCTCATGACATGAAACTTTATTATGGTAAACGCACGTTTTGGAAATGTAATTTCATTTGGAATCTTATTTATTAGAGTTCATATGGCGACGAAAGAAAATAGAGATTTTTTTGAACCCATGTTAAACTCGATATCAGTCCATTTTCCGCCGAAATTTCGATTGACTACTTTGATTTTAAATAAAGTGCTTTATTTTATGATTTGTCGCAAAAATTTTAGGTGTAGATTGGCGGCACTTAAAAACCGCCAAATTTGCAGTTGCGGTGGCGTTAATAAGTAAGTACCGAAATTTTATTCCATACTTTTCTGAATCATATTACTTCAAACATTAGAATATGCAAGACGTATACATAAACACCATTTATACTATTTAATTTTTCAAAACAATTATTTTAACTACACTTTTTATCAAAAAATTATAAAGTAAAAAACCTAAAATAAAGAATTCTTAAGATAAAAAAAACAATTTTAAAAATTCCTCATATTGAATTAAAAAACTTCCATATTGTTTCTTTTTTTTTCCTTATAGTTCTTAATCAGACGTAAAAAAAAACCATTCTGTAGAGAACTATCATCAAATAAGAAAGAAAAATTATTTACAAGAAAAGTTTTTATTATGAAAATCATAACACTTACCTGATTTATAAATCTGGAGAATTCCAAAATAAAATGTTCTTCGTTTGAAAATTTTATTTTCAAATAATATATACATAGATTATCTCTTCATTACTTTTTGAGAACATACCACACAGCAAAATTTTATAATTGTAAGATCTCGATATGAATTTTAATATGTAGCTTAAAAACAGAATAGCTGAATTCTAGTTGAAATTATTCTGTCAAAACTAAAAAAATACTTACCAAGAAAACGATAAAAAATGTATTAATAATCAGCACAAATGATACTATTTTAAGTAATACGGATGATACTTTATTGTTGTTTTCTGAATTATGTAGATACAGAAATATATACTATTCTATAAAGAAGAAGAATATTCAATAACTATTACAGTTCTGTACGTTCACATTTATTCATTGGAATGAAGAAAGCAATGTTACTTCACTTTAATTTGTAATGAATTGAAGACAGAAGAAATGTATTTTACCGTAAAACACACATCTGAACAGTATGCAATACCGAAGTCGGAAGTTATCAATTGCAAGTTTGTTGATCATAGAAGTTAAAAATTGAGAAATTTTTTTCAAATGTTTGGCGTGTTCTGTTTTTGAAAGATTTACCAATATTCTGGAGAGTTTTTTCAAGTTCTTCGGCCTTTTCCTTAGAGAAATTTTGCTTCGTATTTGCTGCTAAGAAAATGGCGTCTGATTCTGCCAATGATTTTAATGGAACTAAATTAATTAATGTCTGATATTTTCAGGCTCCCGTTAGATGGCGTACTCGACCGTTGCGATCGCGAATTGGCGATCGTTGCACAATCGTTATTATCTTAAATTTTCTTTCTGAACTCAATCTATTAATCAAAAGAAAACATGAATAAAAAAAAGATTCCTCATTGTTTATTGTTTTCTTTTTAAATTATAGCTTGTCATTTTAAGCGATACAATTTAATAGGGGTATTTTGTATTTAACTTTGCTTTAAAAAGTGTTTTTTTTTAATTAATGCACGTAAGTAAAATAATTTGATAGAATTTGATTATTTTTAAACAAATAAATCTTCAGTCATTTTTAATTTCAAAAAAAAAAATTGGCTATTAGCTAAAACAAATATTTTTTTTAATTGAATAAAAAGTTAAGCAATGTTTTGATGCTTTTTAATAATTTAACAATAGTACCTAAAAGTACTTTTTTTAAATTTTTCTTAAAAATCTTTCAATGCTTGTTTGTTTCATAATCTGTTAGACAGTCAGTATCATTTTTAAGCAAATAGATCCGTAGTCGATTTTATTTTCAAAAAAGAAAATAATAATAAATAACTTAAATTTATTTTTACATTCATTAAGTATAGAATTAGACCATTACTTAATACAACTTTGTTATTTTAAATAAATAAATTGAAAAAGGTCTAACAATGCTTCATAAGCACATATTTTTTTCAACAAATAATTTAAAAAATGTTTTACTAAAGAGAACATTTCTTTAGTTTGTTTTTTTACTTTCGTTTTTTTTTCCTTTTAATTTTTAATGTATGTATTGGAAGTATTTTTTTAGTTTCATTATTTATAAACCAATAAATCTTAAGTCATTTTTAATTTTAAAAAAAATTAAAATAAAGCTTGGGTTTGTTTTTACTTAAGACATTTAGTTTTGTAATCGATTTATTCCTTTTATTTATTTTTGATTAATTTAAAGTTTTCTGATAGATAATTTTTGAACATATGCTAAATCGCGATACATTGTTATATCGCGATGTCTAAAAGACGATATATCACGATATAAAATTTCATACATCGCCCAGTCCTAATCATGATATTACGAAGTTTGACTAAAAAAAACCGGAAATTGTAAATACCTTAGCCACTTCATCTAATTGTTCCATTTCATATTTACAAACTTGGATTGCACACGTTATTATTGGTAACCAAAGGATTCCCGTGAGAGTATTACGTGATTCTGGATCTCAAAAGAGTTTACATTAAGAACTCATGTGCGAGAGATTGTTGATTGGTTCCTTACGGTAAAATTACTTTATCACAAGTTCTATTTCGCGATAAGAAAACACCATTAATGACACATAATTTATTCGAAGTTCAATTGTCAGCTCAAGATTCTGAATCTGATTTGGTACTTGAATTAATTGGTACTCATCAAATTTGCATTACTATACCAAAATTCAATGATGAGAAAATTTATAAATTCCTTAAGAATAGAAATTTAATTCTTAGTGATTATTCAATTGAGGATGCAAAAGGTAGAGAAGACATTCAGATATTACTAGGCGCTGATGCTTGGACAAAAATTATTACTCCTGATATGGTTCCAGTTGATAAGGATTTATTGGCAATCAGAACCACTCTAGGATGGACTCTTATTGGTAACAAACAAGATTCTACTTTTGGAATTTCTACCTTAACGGTGTCCATGACATGTTCCTCAGAAATTTCTAAATTTTGGAACTTAGAAACATTGGGTATTTTAGATCCTGTAGAAAGAATTACTCAAGAAGAAATAAATGAGAAGATAACCAAGTTTTTTGAGCAAACTACCAGACGAAATAATACTGGTCGCTATATTGTGTGTCTTCCTTTTGCTGGCGATCATCTTTCTCTAGAATGCAATCGAGAAGCTGCTTTGAAGAGACTTCTAGATTTAAAAGAAAAATTTACATCTAGAAAATTAAACAAACTTGGAAGATTTCAAGATTATGATGACGTAATAAGTGAGTGGTTGAATGACGAGATAATAAAGTTATAGTGCCAGCTCCAAACAGGTGGAAGAAAAAGAAGCTGAAGAAAAGAAAATGGAGAGGCTCATGATAATTCTGAAGCAAAAGCTGTAGATGAGGAAAAAATGACAGAAAATTGTGCTGCACCAATAGAAGAAAATGTGGAAAAAATATTACAAGGGTCATTCAAAAAACACGTTTTGGAAGAGATTTTCACCCTGCTGAAAAACTCAATATATGAACTAATAATTTTGGGTTGAACTTTAAAGTAAAATTTTAAAATTAAATTTATATAGATTGCAAAATTGAAATTTTGCAAGGGGGGAGAATGTAGAAAATGATACTCTTGGCCACCGCGGTATTATTTATTTTATTTCTAAAAGTTGTGAGTGGCATCAGTTGGCTTGTATATAATTTGCATGGAACGTTTGTGTTATGTGCTTGTCGTTAGTTATTACCAGTTTTATTTATAATAAATGTTTTGTCCTAGTTAATTCTTCGTATTTTATTTAATAATTTCAAACTCAATCTTTAGTATTTATAAACCCTGCAAGCTGGATAAGTATTTAGAACCGCTTGCAACAGTATCTGCAGTCAAATAAAATCCGTCATCTAATTTAGTTGACGGATAATAAATATCTCGTGTGTAGATATTGAAGTGAACTGTTGGTCCATTTCACGCAGGGTGATCAATGGGATGTCTGCAGGTGACGTAGTGTTGGTGTATCGATCCTGAGGACTTGCTGACGCGTGGCTTTTGTTTACGTTAGCAACTGATCTTTCCATTCTGTTTCGAGTAAGACAAGCCCGTCTAGTATCAATTCCTTTAGGTGACACATTTTGTACTCTTTCACTTAGATTCTTTCACCAAGACCTCAATTCATTCACTGTATATTTCTTACTTAACACAAAGATAGTCACAAAGCTATGTAGAACATAAAGAAATTGATTATGCATCGAAGTTGCCAGGTGCATAAAACAAAAATATATCGTGGTTAAAATATAATACATAAACAAATAATAAATCATAGTGAGGTAAAAGACGAAGACGAGAAAGAATTAGATTTCAATAAATTCGACGTGTGATACGGCACTGTATTTAATTAACGTCGCGTTAATTAACATTTTAACTTAGGTGAAGAAACTTAGCTCAACTTTAACATGCCATTATCCTTATAAACGATCAGTTGGTACAGACGGCATAAGTCACATGTGGGGGTATCATGATCTTCTTCTTGAAGTGCAAGAACTAATTATGAATGAAAATTTTATAAATTAAGCGTATGAAGTCTATTTAGAAATAAAATGAAAAATATTCACTGGAAAATGTGATGGCATGACTGTGTTTTAAAGCTTTATTACTGTAAAGATATAAATTTACATTGTTTTTAACAAATGTTGAAACTTAAAAGTCTAGTCCAAGAAATCGAAATAATGTTTTAATGGCAAGTCTACGGATGTCTAAACTAAAATTTAATTACCTGTATAATGTATGTTCTACTTAATATAGCAAACAAGTTAGAAACTTCACGACTGGCAGCGACCTGTTTAAGGGAATTGTAATGTATTTTGGAGTTTAATTGTCAATTTTTATTTTAAATCTACACATATATATATATATATATATATATATATATATATATATATATATATATATATATATATATATATATATATATATATATATATATATATATATATATATATATATATATATATATATATATATATATATATATATATATATATATATACAAAAAAAAAACAGAAAAAAATTAGGAAAAACAATGAGTATCATTTATTGCGCATAAGCTGCAAGTAAAAAGAACTCATAAGATAAGTTTAAAATGAAGATAAAACAAAGGTAAATTACAGAAAAATAAAAAAAGGAGGGGGGGAAATAATAATAATGATAAACAACTGGGGAAAGAAAAAGAATTAATTAATTTAAAAAAAAAAAAAAAAAAAACAAAGGATAAAGTTTTTTAAAAAAATCGGAAAATAAAAGATATAATCGTTTTATCAGCCCACACGATTATATCCGAGAAAGAGTGCTTTCTAATATTGTATTAATATAGCCAAAGCAAAATATATCAATACAATAGTGTCAAAATTCAAAAAAAATTTTTACAAAAATTACGACAAAAAAAAAAAAAAAATTAAACACAATAAATAAAAATAACACGTAAAAACAGAAATTAAAATATAAAGGAAGAGCAGAATAAAACAAAATCTATAAAGCGAGCAGTGAAATATAGCGAACTTGCATGAACGGGAAATTTTTCAAGAATGATTTAAAATGTTTATGTAACAAGATTGTCAGATTGCAAAATATGAAAACTATGAAAACAAAAGCGCAAATTGAGTGTAACTAGAGGAGTTTAAAGTACGTTCTTGCTGCATTACTGAAGTCCGTTTGATTTGTTAGTTACCAAGGATGGGTCAAAAAACGGATGTGCGCGAGGTAATATTATACTGGATAATTTAAAGAAGTTGACTATAAATAATTTTAGAAAATAAATATTTATTTAAGAAAAAATAGAAATGAGAAAGAAACATGAATTGCCAGTTTTGCACATAAGTTTAGCCACGGATTTTCCCGAAATGGATTTGCACATGGAAAAATTATATAAATTGACAAAGAAATCTTTTTAGTAAATAATTTAAGCCACGGATTTGCCCGAAATGGATTTGCACATGGAAAAATTGTATAATTTAACAAACAAATTTATCAGTAAATAATTTTACCCACGGATTTGCCCGAAATGGATTTGCACATGGAAAAATTATATAAATTAACAAAGAAAAAATAAAAAAAAAAGAAAAACAACTTCTTTTAGTAAATAATTTTAGCCACGGAATTGCCCGAAATGGATTTGCATATGGAAAAATTGTATAAATTAATAAAGAAATTTTTTAGTAAATAATTTTAGCCACGGATTTGCCCGAAATGGATTTGCACATGGAAAAATATTTTAAATTAACAAAGGAATTTTTTAGTAAATAATTTTGACCAAGGATTAGCCCGAAATGGATTTGCACAAAGAAAAATTATACAAATTAAGGAAGAAATATTAGTAAAAAATTTTTTTGGCCACGGATTTACCCGAAATGGATTTGCACATGGGAAAATTGTATAAATTAAGAAAATTTTTAGTAAATATATTTACAAAATATGCGATTAACTCAATTATTTTGTATAGAATTTTATTATTTTATATAGAATTTTATTACGTACTCTAAACTCCTCTAGTTACACTCAATTTTCGCTTTTGTTTTCATAGTTTTCATATTTTGCAATCTGGCAATCTTGTTACGTAAACATTTTAAATCATTCTTGAAAAATTTCCCGTTCATGTAAGTTCGCTATATTTCACTGCTCGCTTTATAGATTTTGTTTTATTCTGCTCTTCCTTTATATTTTAATTTCTGTTTTTACGTGTTAATTTTACTTATTTGTGTTTAATTTTTTTTGTCGTAATTTTTATAAATTTTTTGAGTGCTCCTCACACTATTGTATTGATATATTTTGCTTTGGCTATATTGATACAATATTAGAAAGCACTCTTTTTCGTCATTATAGACGATATGTGTGTATATATATATATATATATATATATACACACACAGTACACTCTCGATTATCCGTGCCCATTCCGAAGTCGCAAAAAAAATTTAAAGAGAAACATTTTCAGAATTAAAAAAATTTTATTCATGAAGTTATAACACTTCCCAATTTTTGGAAAGCAATATTCGTTATTGGATTGCAAGATATGGAATATCAGCAGCATGGTCAAAGGTAAAATCGTCTATGTTATCACGATCGTGGAGAAAGATCATACCGCTTGATGAATAATCTTCTTCAGATATTCAAGAAGAATATGATCGCAGTATTCTCGAACAAGTAAAAGGTTTCTAAGGTTTCGAAATTCTTGATGAAGAAAAATTAGAAGATTGGTTTCAAAGTGATGCATGTGAGCCTGGCTTCCAGTATTTGACAGATGAAGACATAGTTATGTTGTTAATGTAATAGTGATGATAGTAACTAATGAAGAAGATGTAATAAATGAGGGAAATACAATTTCTGCTGCTCTACAATCTGTTGAAACTTTATAAGATTGTATAGGAGGATTTGATTACGGTGACATTACTACGGTTCTTAAAATATGTGTCAATATGTGGCGCATTACACATTTTTATAAAAAAAAATTCCTAGTTTGATGTTATACAGGATGCAAATGTCAGTAATTTTTATATTTTTTGTACTGATATGGATTTTTTTGATAAAAAGAAGTTTTCGGATTATCCGTGTTTTTCGATTTTCCGTGTAACCTGTACCGGTGATTAACCCAGATAAGCGGGAGTGCACTGTATACATATATATGGTGCCAGTTCCTGTGCTGTAAGCTGATCTAGCTAGAAATCTAACCAGATAATGTGAGCTGCAAGTTATACAACGTGCGAATTTCCCTAAGACACGAGAGACACGGGAGCGCGTTTTGGAACTAACCAAAAAGGAGACGCATATGGATTCCAGAGAGGAGTAGCAATGATTTCCCTTTAACATGACGAAGACAAACTCCTTTATTTTTGTGTTATTTATATGTTTGTTTAACGTCCATCTTTATGTAAATTTAGCGTTCAATATATGTTTTGTTAAAATACAGTATCTCTTATTTTCAAAGACGACCATTCATGCCGTCCCCACACACACACACACATATATATATATATATATATATATATGGGGTTTTCGAGGAATGAACAGTTTTTTATATGATTGAAATATTTAATAATAAAATGAATTTCATATATGATGAAATATGAAATGTTTATGAAAAAATGTGAAAATTGAAAAATATAGCCCGTCTGCCCTGTTATCATAAGCAAGAATATGGGCCGTCTGCCTCGTTGATATAAAGAAGAATATGGGCCGTCTGCCCCGTTTAAAGAAACATCAGCCCCGGCTGGGCTATGAAGTTCACTCTTCCAGCAACAAACGAAAACTGTTCCTTTCGATTAAAAAGGAATGGTGGTTGAGCGAGAAGGCGCTGAAATTATGGCGGCAGAAGAAGAGATGAGATTCTTTTTCTCATTCTCCATATATATACAGGATATATATATATATATATATATATATATATATATATATAAAGTTCAAAATGAAGATAACACAAAGGTAAATTACAGACAAATGAAGAAAAAGTTATTATTATTAATAACAAACAACTGGGAAAGGAAAAAGAATTAATTAAAAAATAAAGGATAAAGTTTTTTTAAAAAACTGGAAAATAAAAGATATAATCTTTTCATCAGCCCACACGATTATATCCTAAAAAGAGTGCTTTCTAATATTGTATCAATATAGCCAAAGCAAAATATATCAATACAATAGTGTGAGAAGCAATCAATTTTTTTTTTTTTTTTAATTACAAAAATTACGACAAATAAAATTAAACACAATAAGTAAAAATAACACGTAAAGACCGGGAAAAAAATATAAAGGAAGAGCAGAATAAAACAAAATCTATAAAGCGATAGTGAAATATAATGAACTTAAGGCCTGTTTAGACGATCCAATTTCTTGGACAGAGATTGATTGATATTGATGGAAACTTGTTTTGCCTTGAGCTTGGATCGTGTAAACAAGTATCCAAGTACTTGGTCCAACTTCTTGCACGATAGTAGAGCATGTTCTACTTTCCATCCAAGTTTTTTCTCCCTTAACCAATCAGCGTCTTAAGTTTTGTGACGTCACCAAGCAGGCAGCAAATTATATCATTTTGTTGTCTGTTTTCATATATTTTAGTCCAAATAAATTGATCTGTTGCTGTTTATTTGTGTTATTATGATTTTATTTGAAATTTATTTAGTAATTTTAAACTTATGTAAGTATTATTTCATAATGTTGAATATGAACAATGCGCATGCGCAAGGTTTTCTTTCAAAGAATAAGTGACATTCAAGAACTTGGATAGTGTCAACGAATCATCCAATTTCTTGGACAGAGAAATCCGTCCAATTTCTCGGATTCGAGAAGTTGGACCGTGTAAACAGGCCTTCACATGAACGGGAAATTTTTCAAGGATTATTTAAAATGTTTACATTAAAAATATTGCCAGATTGCAAAATATGAAAACTATTAAAACAAAAGCGCAAATTGAGCGTAACTAGAGGAGTTTAAAGTGCGTTCTTGCTGCATTACTGAAGTGCGTTTGATTTGTTAGTTACCAAGGATGGGCCAGAAAACGGATGTGCGCGAGGTAATATTATACTGGATAATTTAAAGAAGTTGACAATAAATAATTTTAGAAAATAAATATTTATTTAAGAAAAAAATTAATAGAAAAGAGAAAGAAACATGAATTGCCAAATGTTAGCTTTGTCTATGGGAGTAATTAAAAAAAAATTTTGAAGTTGCTTAATTGATTGAACAATATTAGAAAAAATTGTTGGATTGTTACTGTTATTTAAATTATCCTTATTAATGAGAATAAAGCTTTTAAAGTAATAATAAACACCCCATTTCCATTCTGTCAGCATACCTAAAGGTTAAAAGAATCTATTTAATATCTTTCAACAAAAACTATTGAGATCATTAAGAAAGTATTTTAGAATTTTATTGATTGATATATGGTAAATGTGTCTAAATATATATATATATATATTGATGGTTTATAACGACATATCCGACGGACAAACGGGACTGTTTTTCAACGAATTAGACAAATATTTGAATTGGCGGCTTATCGCTTATCAGATATACACCACTGTATGTGACGTCGCTAATGAACCTTGGTGATCTCAACGGCCTTATTTCTCGGTGGCTATGGCCATAGCCAATGAATCCCACAATAAATTTGAATAAGAACAAATATTTCGGACAATCACCAAATCAGACTATGCCAGCCATTGTTGACATTCAACGGTGAAAGGAAAGTTGTAAGTAACGAAGGAAAGCAACACATACACACCCGCCCACCCACACACATATATATATATATATATATATATATATATATATATATATAATATATATATATATATATATATATATATATATATATATATAATATATATATATATATAGATATATATATAGATATATATATATATATATATATATATATATATATATATATATATATATATATATATATATAGATATATATATATATATATAGAGATATATATATATATATGTATATATATATATATATATATATATATATATATATATATATATATATATATATATTTAAAGCATAATAAAAAAATACAAAAACACGAAGAGAATTAAGAAAAGCAATAAGTATTATTTACTGCGCATAAGCTGCAGGTAAATAGAATTCATAAAATAGGTTTAAAATGAAGATAAAACGAAGAAAAATTGCAGACAAATGAAAAAAATGGAAAAAGAAAATAATTAATAAATATAATATTAATAATTTTTAAAAAAATTCTTTTAAAAAATCCGGGGGAAAAAATTAATAAAAAGAAATAATCTTTTCATCAGCCCACACGATTATATCTGCAAAAAAGAGTGCTTTCTAATATTGTATTAATATAGCCGAAGCAAAATATATCAATACAATAGTGTGAGGAGCACTAAAAAAATTTTTTTTTAAATATTACAACAAATAAAATAGAATACAATAAGTAAAAATAACACAAAAAAACAGAAAGTAAAAGAAAAAGAAAAAACAGAAAGGAACATAATACATAATCTATAAAGCGAGTAGTGAAATCAAATGAACTTACATGAACGGGAAATTTTTATAGAATGATTTAAAATATTTTTGTAACAAGATTGCCAGATTTCAAAATATGACAACTAAAGCGCAAATTGAGATAGCGTAACTAGAGGAATTTTAAAGTGCGTTCTTGCTGCATTACTGAAGTGCGTTTGATTTGTTAGTTACCAAAGACGGGGCGAAAATGGATGTGCGCAAGGTAATATTATACTGTATAATTTAAAGAAGTTAACAATAAATAATTCAAAGGATTTTTTAGTAATTCCTTTACTAAAAAATTCCTTTGTTAATTTATTTAATTTTTCCATGTGCAAATCCATTTCGGGCAAATCCATGGCTAAAATTATTTACTAAAAAATTTCTTTTATTAATTCATAAAATTTTTCCATGTGTAAATCCATTTCGGGCAAATCCGTGGCTAAAATTACTTCCTAAAAATTTTTTACTTTGTTAATTTATGTAATTTTTCCATGTGCAAATCCATTTCGGGCAAATACGTGACTATAATTATTTACTAATAAAATTCCTTGTTAATCTATAAAACTTTTTCCGTGTGCAAATCCTCTGCGGGCAAATCCGTGGCTAAAATTATGTGCAAAGCAGGCAATTCATGCTTCTTTCTCTTTTCTATTTTATATTTTTTTCTTAAATAAATATTTATTTCTGAAATTATTTATTGTTAACTTCTTTAAATTATGCAGTATAATATTACCTTGCGCACATTCATTTTCGGGCCCATCCTTGGTAACTAACAAATCAAACGCACTTCAGTAATGCAGCAAGAACGCACTTTAAAATTCCTCTAGTTACGCTATCTCAATTTGCGCTTTAGTTTTCATATTTTGCAATCTGGCAATCTTGTTACAAAAATATTTTAAATCATTCTTGAAAAATTTCCCGTTCAAGTAAGTTTATTAGATTTCACTACTCGCTTTATAGATTATGTATTATGTTCCTTTCTGTTTTTTCTTTTTATATTACTTTCTGTTTTTTTGTGTTATTTTTACTTATTGTATTCTATTTTATTTGTTGTAATTTATGTAAAAAAAAATTTTTAGTGCTCTTAACACTATTGTATTGATATATTTTGCTTCGGCTATATTAATACAATATTAGAAAGCACTCTTTTTTGCGGATATAGTCGTGTGGGCTGATGAAAAGATTATATCTTTTTATTTCTTTTCCCGGATTTTTTAAAAGATTTTTTTTTTATTAATTATTTTCTTTTTCCCCTTTTTTTATTTGTCTGTAATTTTCCTTCGTTTTATCTTCATTTTAAACCTAAATATATATATATATATATATATATATATATAAAAGTATAAAATATGCTAGAATATGTTGGATTAAATATTTTATTTACAAATTCATACCCATTCTGGCCAAATCTGAAAAAAAACTTCCCAAAACGCTCAACATCTGAAAATTCGAATATGTAAGACAAAATTTAAATCCTTTCTTACTTGTGCAACTAAAACTGGTATATTCTCTTTCATTATAGTATAAATTTTTCACTCTAGTATTTCAGATATTGCAATACTTGATCTTGTTTTTATTTGGAAAGGCGAACTAACTGGTTGCCGGTGGCGGCTACTACTTAATAAAAAGGAAAATTTCAATAAAAAATCACATGAGACAAAAAAGAAAAAGAAATAGTTTCTGAGAACTACGACGCAAAGCTAAATCTGTCTTGCATTCATAAGTAAAACATTTTTTAACCTTTCACCTTCTTCAGCTGTTTCATAAGATTTCTTTCTTTCTTTTTTTTTTTTTTTTTTGTTAGCATGATATTAAAACTCAGGGCTAAAGAGAAGATAGAGTAGGGCTGGTTCATTCCTTACTCAAAGCTGAAGCTACGATTCCTCACATCATGTCACATCTCGAAAATCACAACTAAAGTATAGGAAAACTTTGCTCTTTATACTATCTGTAAGAATTGAGTTGAATGTTCGATACTTTTCTGATAATAGCTGTCAAACTTTACACTGCTAACAAAATATTTTTGTTCGAAAATATAGTATTCATACATTTTTTATAATATTAAAATATAACATTTTAAAGTTAGAAAATTTCTCAATCGTTTCATTCTCGTTTATAAATATATATATATATATATTATGCTATAATATGCACAACATATTTCCAATAATTAAAAAAAATCCTTTTTCAATAGATATATACCTAAACATTAACAACCCTTCGGAAAAATTGCTTTCGTATATTTTACGAAAGAGGGACGAAAAAAAATTTGTATTTAGAATTAGTAAAAATGCTTCGGTATATTTTACGTACTATTGACGAAGCAAATTTACCACTTAAATTTCACTAGGAAAGTTTTCGTTCGTTTTACGTATAAATATTGGTGTATATTTTATCATTTAGATTTTGGAAAAAAAACTTCTGTATATTATACGCAACAAAAACAAAAATAAATTACTATTTTATTTCAGTAAGAATATTTTGATATATTTTGCATAATATTGCGGAATGAATTTACTATTTATATTTATTAAAAATGTTTCTGTTTATTATACGTTTTATGGACGAAGTAAATTTATGATTTAAATTTCGGTAAGAAAGTTTTCATGCATTTACGTATGAATGTTGACGTATATTTTACCATTTAGATTTTGGTAAGAAGCTTCCGTATATTGTGAGTAATAAAAACAAAATAAATTTATCATTTTAATTCACTATTTTGGTATATTTTACGTAATATTGACGAAGTAAATTTACTATTTAGATATAGTAAAAATGCTTCTGTTTATTTATTATTTTATTAACGAAGCAAGTTTATGATTTAAATTTCGGTGAGAAAGTTTTCATACATTTTACGTATAAATGTTGACTTATATTTTACCATTTAGATTTTGGTAAGAATCTTCCGTATATTGTGAGTAATAAAAACAAAATAAATTTATCATTTTAACTCACTATTTTGGTATATTTTACGTAATATTGACGAAGTAAATTTACTATTTAGATATAGTAAAAATGCTTCTGTTTATTTATTATTTTATTAACAAAGCAAGTTTATGATTTAAATTTCGGTAAGAAAGTTTTCATGCATTTACGTATGAATGTTGACGTATATTTTACCATTTAGATTTTGGTAAGAAGCTTCCGTATATTGTGAGTAATAAAAACAAAATAAATTTATCATTTTAATTCACTATTTTGGTATATTTTACGTAATATTGACGAAGTAAATTTACTATTTAGATATAGTAAAAATGCTTCTGTTTATTTATTATTTTATTAACGAAGCAAGTTTATGATTTAAATTTCGGTGAGAAAGTTTTCATACATTTTACGTATAAATGTTGACTTATATTTTACCATTTAGATTTTGGTAAGAAGCTTCCGTATATTGTGAGTAATAAAAACAAAATAAATTTATCATTTTAACTCACTATTTTGGTATATTTTACGTAATATTGACGAAGTAAATTTACTATTTAGATATAGTAAAAATGCTTCTGTTTATTTATTATTTTATTAACGAAGCAAGTTTATGATTTAAATTTCGGTAAGAAAGTTTTCATGCATTTACGTATGAATGTTGACGTATATTTTACCATTTAGATTTTGGTAAGAAGCTTCCGTATATTGTGAGTAATAAAAACAAAATAAATTTATCATTTTAATTCACTATTTTGGTATATTTTACGTAATATTGACGAAGTAAATTTACTATTTAGATATAGTAAAAATGCTTCTGTTTATTTATTATTTTATTAACGAAGCAAGTTTATGATTTAAATTTCGGTGAGAAAGTTTTCATACATTTTACGTATAAATGTTGACTTATATTTTACCATTTAGATTTTGGTAAGAAGCTTCCGTATATTGTGAGTAATAAAAACAAAATAAATTTATCATTTTAACTCACTATTTTGGTATATTTTACGTAATATTGACGAAGTAAATTTACTATTTAGATATAGTAAAAATGCTTCTGTTTATTTATTATTTTATTAACAAAGCAAGTTTATGATTTAAATTTCGGTAAGAAAGTTTTCATGCATTTACGTATGAATGTTGACGTATATTTTACCATTTAGATTTTGGTAAGAAGCTTCCGTATATTGTGAGTAATAAAAACAAAATAAATTTATCATTTTAATTCACTATTTTGGTATATTTTACGTAATATTGACGAAGTAAATTTACTATTTAGATATAGTAAAAATGCTTCTGTTTATTTATTATTTTATTAACGAAGCAAGTTTATGATTTAAATTTCGGTGAGAAAGTTTTCATACATTTTACGTATAAATGTTGACTTATATTTTACCATTTAGATTTTGGTAAGAAGCTTCCGTATATTGTGAGTAATAAAAACAAAATAAATTTATCATTTTAACTCACTATTTTGGTATATTTTACGTAATATTGACGATGTAAATTTACTATTTAGATATAGTAAAAATGCTTCTGTTTATTTATTATTTTATTAACGAAGCAAGTTTATGATTTAAATTTCGGTAAGAAAGTTTTCATGCATTTACGTATGAATGTTGACGTATATTTTACCATTTAGATTTTGGTAAGAAGCTTCCGTATATTGTGAGTAATAAAAACAAAATAAATTTATCATTTTAATTCACTATTTTGGTATATTTTACGTAATATTGACGAAGTAAATTTACTATTTAGATATAGTAAAAATGCTTCTGTTTATTTATTATTTTATTAACGAAGCAAGTTTATGATTTAAATTTCGGTGAGAAAGTTTTCATACATTTTACGTATAAATGTTGACTTATATTTTACCATTTAGATTTTGGTAAGAAGCTTCCGTATATTGTGAGTAATAAAAACAAAATAAATTTATCATTTTAACTCACTATTTTGGTATATTTTACATAATATTGACGAAGTAAATTTACTATTTAGATATAGTAAAAATGCTTCTGTTTATTTATTATTTTATTAACGAAGCAAGTTTATGATTTAAATTTCGGTAAGAAAGTTTTCATGCATTTACGTATGAATGTTGACGTATATTTTACCACAAAGATTTTGGTAAAAAGCTTCGGAATATTGTGCTTAATATAGACAAATTTGTATATGTATAATTTTAAATTTTTGGGATTTCCTTTTTTTTACTATAATTCGACTTCTCAGTTTTACTTAAATTTTACGAATACTTAGTAAAGTTAAAAGATGAAATATACTTATTTTTGATGTAAAATTGATGGTTCCCTGCTATAGTATTCACACGATTGCATTTTAAAGAATCCCGGTTAGGAATACATTATTAAGTTGCATAAAAAACTTTTGCTTGTAGAGAGAAACTAATTGCAGATGAGCGACGCGAAAATTTTAAAATTATTTCTTTAAAAATTGTTGTTAAAAAAGTTAAAAAAGATTTGTTTTTTTTGCGTAATTTACGTTAAAGTTAATAGCAATTACACTTTATTTTTAAAAACATCTCCTTAGAATTTAAAAGTATGATAGACATAATTTTTTTTTAAATAAATTTTATTTTAAAAACAAAAACAACATATTGTGGTAGTCACAAATGCATGAAATGATCGAGATTCGTCTTTTTAATCTATGTGACCTCATTCGGGGGGGGGGAATTAAATAGTGGTAGGGGAAGATAGATACGCAAAATTGTTTTTGCTAATTCTTATCTTCCAAAATGTAATTTGAAACTAGAAGAAATATATGCTGGCCATGATAGCCTTGTAGGCAGGGCGTTGGATTTACGTTCGTGAGAATGGGAATTCGAGTCCAACCGGCCGAAGATTTAACATATAGTAAATGGTGACTGGTGCTCATTAAATTTGTCGGGTCACAACGTCCTCCATTTTCCTATTATAAATTATACCTCTGGGGGCACTGAATTGAAAATTGGATCGTTCTCTGGTTCAGATCAAAATTTCGATCTGTGGATTAATGAATGGGTGTGTGAAGGGGTCTAGCCTATAAAACGGGTTTGATGTATCGGTGTGACAGAAGTCGAATTCTTTACCAGAGATGGTGTTACTGGAAAACAAACAAAATCGCACCTCTTCTGTCTTAATGGCCGACGGCAACAACAACAACAAAAGAAATATATGTAGGTGTTAAATCTGGCTAACATGGCTGCAACGGGACAACTACACTGTAAAAAATTTCGAGTTATGTTGCACCAAACATTGGTATTCATTTGCTGGCTACATAAAGTCGTGCTCAGTTTAACTATATATTGGTGCTTTCACTAGCTCCAAACAACGAGAGAAGGTTGCACCAAAAATTGGAATTTTGAAAGAGCCTGAAAGCAGCGAAAGGTTGCGCCAAAAATAAGTGTTTTGAAGGAAACTAAAAATGGAGGAAGGTTGCACCATGAATTGGTATTTTTGAAGGGAACAAAGAGCGAGAAAGGTTGCACCATTATTAAATATTTTTAAAGCGCCTAAAAGCAGATAAAGATAGCATTATTATTAAATATTTATTAAAAAAAGAGAAGATAATTTCAATCAAATTATAATTTAATTATTTAAATCAATAAAAATGAATATACTATTTTTATTTTAGATGTTTTATGTAATATATATATATATATATATATATATATATATATATATATATATATATATATATATATATATATATATATATATATATATATATATATATATATATATATATATATATATATATATCATAATACATCTAAAAAAAATAGCTTTTTTAATTTTTATAAATTTAAATAATTAAATTATAATTTGATTTATATGAATTTGATTTAAGTTATCTTCTCTTTTTTTATAAATATTTATTAATGATGCTGACTTTCTCTGCTTTTTGGCGCTTTAAAAATATTTTCGTTCATATAAAAACTTTTTCTTTCTTCAAATTGATACATGTTGAAATTTGAATTATTTTCTACATTTCATTTAATGCACCAACGGATGCTATAGAGTTAGTACCACTAATGTTTTAAAGAGAAAATAAAAAATAATTTTAATTTTAGACTGAATCAAATTCTTATTATTATGTATTTTTAAATTATTTTATTATTTTAAAATAAAAATATTACTTTCACAAATACAAATTTAAATAAAACAGTAGGCAAATATTGGATTGGTCAACCCAAAATCTCTAATTAAGGAAACATTCCAATATTAATTATTACATTGGTTTAAGGAAATAATAAATTAGAAGCAAATTATGAAATGTAAAAATAATGACATAACTTGGAAATATTAAAAAAAAAAATATACAGAACCAGTTCAATATTCAAACATAATTTATTCATTTACAATCACTTTGATGTTTGTATACATAGACAGAATGTAATAATTTTTATGCAAAATCTAATAGTTTAAATATATTATACTTTTTATACACATCACAGCATTCATTAAAAAAATACAAAATATTTACTCAAAAATATGACAGATAGTATGTTTTTGTTACTAAGAGAGTGCATTCAATTCAAACTTATTTTAAATTTACAGTAATTTAAAATAAAAATTATGTTAGCATATGCCTCAATGTTTACAGTTTTGAAATTTGGGATCATCTGAAAATAATTTTCAATATTTTAATAAGATACTAAATTTCTTGATATACTCTGCCTCATCTGAATTAAAATTTACAATTTAACAAAATTACTTTTTTACAAACATAATTTACAACTTGATAAAAAGATTGAATTTTCCCACAGTTTGGAATAAAATACTGTAAATTTTTTTTACAAATTATTTAATGATGGTGAATATTCATTATTATAGATTTTCTGGTGCTATTACTTTAACTATATCACATTTTTCAGTTGATAGTAAAAAACACAACAAGATTTAAAAAGATTACACATAAATAAAATTTTGGAGCCTATTCACAAAATGATAATTGTTTTTTCAAACATCTTCATTCTCAAAACTTGAAACTATACACATTCTTTGTTTGTAAGCTGTTCTTGAAACTACTACTTTTCAAATGTAAAAAAACTGTTTAAAACCTTCTGGAATTCTGGTTATTTCGGAAGAATAAATATTTTTATCAAAAGTTTCGGTACTGGATACAATAATATCTTTTCCTGTGTCTCTTTCTTGGTTAAAACCATTGAAGTTGTTGGTGCCTTTGTGCTAATGAAAGAAGATTTAAAATAATGTAATTTATGCTAATAAAATTTACAGAAGAAACATAATTTGAATCCTTACTAACATAGAAAGATCAATCAAAGCAGGTCATATTTTAATTACTATTTTTAAAATACAATATTAAAAGAATTGAGAAATTGTCATTGAACATTTCACTTCCTAAACTTCCTTTCACTTTGAGTGAAATTGTCAAAAAATTTGAAAACATTTCACTTCCTAAAAAAAAAATTTTTAAGACCAACTATTTATACAGGGAGGGGGGGAATTTTATCTTAAGCCTTCTTTCCCGCACAAAAATCCCGGAAAGGAAAGAAAGATATTGATATTTTAAAATATTATTATTATTATTATTATTGTTAAAATGAGCTAAAGCTCCAAAATAGAATTTCTCCACATGAGAAATTGTGAATTGAATTTTATGCAGAGCGTTCCCGTAAAAAATTTGCTGAAGGAACTGTTAACTGTTAAAATAATAAATGAACAAAATGATCATCACTTGGATAGATCAAAGAGTTCGTGTTGAGTCTAAGAGGGTGGATTCTGGCTGCTGATAAATACACAAGCAGTATTCATGTGGATGGTATTAAAACTCCACATGTACACAGTTTGTGAGGTTTGTCTTTTTAACTAAAAGTCTTTTGTTTCATAGAATCAAATATATTTCAGAATAAAAAAAGATACTTTTATAATTGAAATGAAACTTTTTAAAAAAAGTATTAAAAAAAACTCTAAATATTATAAAGAATACGTATGACATTTTTGATGATCAATGAAAACTTTCAATTTCATGATTATGTTGTCTTTTCCCTCCCTCACAAAACACAAATGTGGGCTAAATTAATATACATAAATCTACAAAAAAATAAATAAATAAAAAAATTAAAAAAAAACATAGAAAAATAAGTATTTAAAGTAAATTATCTATGAGCATCAAAGTATTTTTTTTTATTTATATTTAATAAAAAAAATATATTTATTATTTTTTTAAATATGATATTTTGCTTCATTTAAAATTTTTTTCGCTTAGTTAAAAAATATTAATAACAAAAAATATTTTTAAAAAAAATTATAATATGAAATCAGCTTATTTCTAAATGTTCTATAAAACAAATCTTGGTCTTGCCGGTGTTTTGTTCTAAATTTCAGTAAGATATTTTTGGCGAATTAAAAAAAAATATCGCTTTGTTATCTTCAACGCCAATATTACCTACTATGTTTTTCTTCTACCTCGTGCGCCCAACGAACTTAAAGAGAAACCTTGTTTCCATGACAAGGGTTAATACTAATTTGAGGTGAATAATTCGCATTGAAAATGTTACAACAAAAGCATTCTAGAAGAATTTATAGACCAAAATTCGTGTAATTAAGTGACATTGCAAACGAAAATGAGTAAAATAGAACATGAAAGAATAATAGAATAGAACATCAAAACAAAAGCATAGATATTGATAAAAAGTTTTAATCCTAACAATAAGCACATACGAATTTTTTTGTTCGGTAGGATGAAATAAAAACACGAATCTAGAAAATTTTCAATTTGGCTAAAAGCTATGCTACTTAAGATTGCAGTATTTACATCTTATTTGTCACTGGTATTGCGCTTTCTGTGCACATAAAATCGTTGTATCTCCTTATTTACTGAAAAAGAGCTAATACAGATTTTAAAATATTTAATTATTCATAACAACGAATATAATTTCTTAGAAGAAATTTGAAGCTAACACTTTCAGAACAGACAACAAAATTTTTAAAGTTGATATGAAAGAAATGAACTGTAATTAATGCAAATAATTAAGAAAAGTTTACTTACCTTCAAAAGAAATTGACAATTTCAAAGATAACTTGCACGAGATGACAGCTAGCTTCAACAACAAAATCGTCCATCTTGTTAACAACTACAAAATAAGTTATCGATCACGGTTAAAGCTTGTGCCTGTCATAGTACGAAAGTTTGGTGCAATCGATTGCGCCATAAACGCATTTCTTGATCCTTTTTTCCAATTTATGGTACAACCTAAATAAAATAATTTTTCAATAATCCAATTTATGGTGCAATTAGAAACTTTGCACCAAGTATTGGATAAACATTAACCGAGATTTTTTACAGTGTAAAAATGTAAAAAGTGGTAGAAGCTCTTTTCAATTTTATTTATTTATTATCTCTATAATTTGTTAATCGTTACTATACCACTTTGACTTAGATTCCAAATTATTTTTATTTAAAGCAAAAAGATTATTTGAAATTACTTTTAACCGTAAACTGAAAATATATGATAGAAAAAGTAGCACATTTGAATCGCTCAAAGTAAAATTTTGAATTTTATGAGTCAAAACGCATTTTTAGTCGCGCGTGGGATCTTCTCCACTATCAAAATCTTTTCTCCACTTTCTCAAATTTTTCTAGCTGTGTCCACTTAATAAAACTTTGGATAATCTGGATGTTGTCAGGCTCTTATGTGAAGGCGGGCTATATTTGGTGCATCAACAAGTGTAAATGAAACAATTATTGAAGCGTGGAAAAAATAAGACTTTACTTAGGTCTACCCTACGATGAAATTTAATTAGGGAGATTTCGCAAATTTTCGTTAGCTTTTGTACGTAAGATTTCAAGTAACTGCTCATGCTCACTTCTAGTGCGCATGCGTCAGTTCTGGTGAAATGCGCACGTGAAAGAATATCAAAATTACATAAGTTGAAATACGAGATTTTGCAAAGATTTGCAAATTAAAAACGCTAAACGTAATATATATATATATATATAATAACAGAGCTTCATCCCTGTTATCAGTGGTGTATTTAGCTTTAATAATGCAGTCGTAAGCCATGTTACACACAAATATCTTTATTAATGGTAGTAGGCTGGTATCGATAACAGTCCACATCCGCTCTCCCCAAGGGAGAGGGTGGACAAGACTTTGGACAATTCTGGAACAAATTACCAGGATCACAACATGATGGAAAAGCCATGCGAAAAGCATTGCTCTCGCTTTTATACTAACACAGATTTGAGTAAACAGGCACAGTCGTTGACATTCTTGTATCCTTACGCATTAAGGAAAATCATTTCGTGCTTCCTTATATGGAAGTGAAAGGGGGAGAGATTCTAAAAATAACTCAGTCGTATGTTATTAGCCTTGACTTCCCAAAATAGAATCTCTCTACGCTTATTCTTTAACAAAGACATTTTATTAAAACGAAAGAGATTTAATTCTTTTATTAATACAAAAGTATTATACTTTTTGTATTACATCCCCCCCAAAAAAGATTTTTGGCAAGCCAAAAAGAAATCATAATAAAACTTAGAATTTTCTGAACTTTTAAATTTATGTTGGTACGACTGTTCCTTTTCACTACTACAAATAACAATTTTTTCAATTACCTGTAAAAAAAAAACAACTATATACAATGACAATAACAAAAACATGATAATACACTTTATCTGTTTAGGCAACTAAACAGAAAGAAAAATGAAACATATTTTTATAACTAATCAACTAAAATTTTCAAAAAAAAATTTTTTTTTTTTTTTTCACACAGAAATATACAAAATTTTTATAGATTTTTATCCAAATATCACTTCTTCTCTTGAAGAAGTAAAAAATTTTCTTTTGTTTTGGACACTATTCATGATTTAATTTCAACATTTGTGGGTTGTGATATTTCCTAAGCTTTGATACATGAACTATTTCAAAATTTTGTCTACTTAAATTTTTCTTTCTATTTCCTATTTTTTCGTCGATGTTAACCTGATAATGTATGCACCCATTACCTAGTTCTATCTTCGAATCATTTGAAATGTTTGGCCTTTCTTTCTTTTTCCTGTACTTTTTGTTATTAACTTCTTGGTCATTCTTTCTTTTTCATATTCTTTTTATTTTTGTTACCCCTCACATTATTTTTTTTTCAAAATGTTTACTTTTACTGAAACATCTTAAACTTTTTTCAAAATGTTTACTTTTGTTGAAACATCTTAAACTTCTATTTTTTCAAAATGTTTACTTTTATTGAAACATCTTAAACTTTCATTTTTTCAAAATGTTTACTTTTATTGAAACATCTTAAACTTCCTTTTTTTCAAAATGTTTACTTTTGTTGAAACATCTTAAACATTCATTTTTTTTTCACAATTTTTGACCTTCACATTATGAGAATTCTGTTGTCTAATGTGCAAGGATAAGTTGTCATTGTTAGAATTAGCAGAGATGATCAGTCTCTTACCAACTTGAGTAACAACTGGCCCGACACAATCAAAAAACAAACAAAAATCTTTGCAAGTCTGCAACCCTACTAAAGCCTATGATAAATCAGTATCAAGTATAAAAACTTAGCTGAATTAACAATTTTTGCCTATCGTAATAAGGGGAAACTCACAAATTTTGTTAAGTGTGAAATGTCTTTTTGTTTGGGTAACATTTAATTTTTCACATTTTTAATAGGAATATTTAGTTTTGACCAAGTCCGAAAAAGAAAAAGCCTTACAAATTTCTTTTAGTTTTGTTTTTGTTTGAAAAGCTGAAAAATTTTGAATTTTGTTTGCCGTCACAAATTTAATTGACGTTTGAAACACATTTATTTCGCTCAAAAACATTTTAAATGCATAAAAATACACTATTATATAATAATAAAAAAAAGCAATATAAACACAAGAAATGCAATCAACTATTCATAATATAATATACTGAATTGATTATTCATAATAAAAATTTTTGGATCACTTGACCTACGTAATCATAAAATTAGCACTACTAATTATGAAGAGAAAAAATTATTAATACAGACTTCTCTCTTTTTTTTTTTTTCTTTCTTTTTCCACTCACCAAATTTTTCGCCGACCTTCATGATTGTGAAGAGAAGAAATAAAACATTTATCATTGCACTTCATGAATATTCATGATTTAGATTCGCGCATCTTATTCACTTTTGTTTTCTTTTTTCACTAGCCAAATATTTCTCCGACTTTCATGTGAAAGGAACTTTTAATAAAGAAGCAAAAAGCTTCTCTATAAAATTAATATAAATCGCGCACATTTACTTTTGTTTTCACAATTTGAGCACTACGGAATTGTAGGGTCATCGGTCATTTCCAGATTGGACACTGTAGGGTCATCTTGATCAACACTGTGGGTTTCAGAGAGGCATGTGACGAGCTCGAGCCAACATCAGCGTTCTCACAGCGATGAAGGTACGGGTAGTTAAATCAATCCTTCCTTCCTTCATTCTTTTTTTCACTGCAGAATAGGCAACTTTCGTCCTTCGTCCCCTGGGATGAGGTTTTATCAACTTTGTAGTCAGCCGGAAAATAGATAACAATGGTTTCCTCAGCAAGTAACCATCCTGCCGACTTATAATAACAGAGCTTCATCCCTGTTATCAGTGGTGTATTTAGCTTTAATAATGCAGTCGTAAGCCATGTTACACACAAAATATCTTTATTAATGGTAGTAGGCTGGTATCGATAACAGTCCACATCCGCTCTCCCCAAGGGAGAGGGTGGACAAGACTTTGGACACTTCTGGAACAAATTACCAGGATCACAACATGATGGAAAAGCCATGCGAAAAGCATTGCTCTCGCTTTTATACTAACACAGATTTGAGTAAACAGGCACAGTCGTTGACATTCTTGTATCCTTACGCATTAAGGAAAATCATTTCGTGCTTCCTTATATGGAAGTGAAAGGGGGAGAGATTCTAAAAATAACTCAGTCGTATGTTATTAGCCTTGACTTCCCAAAATAGAATCTCTCTACGCTTATTCTTTAACAAAGACATTTTATTAAAACGAAAGAGATTTAATTCTTTTATTAATACAAAAGTATTATACTTTTTGTATTACATATATATATATATATATATATATATATATATATATATATATATATATATATATATATATATATATATATATATATATATATATATGTAATAACAGAGCTACTTTCCTGTTATCTGAGTTGTATTTAGCTTGAAAAATGCAGTCGTAAGCCATCATACGTTCTCAAGAGGTTTATTTAAAGGTAGACTGGTGGTTACATACTTCACATCCGCACTCCACGAGGGAGGGGATGGACAAAACTTCTGACAATTCCGGAACAACTTATCAGGATCACAACATGATGGAAACGACATGCAAAAACTAGTGCTCCCACGTTTTATACAAACACATACTGGAGTAAAAAGGCACAGTCTCTCAAATACTTGTATCCTTACGCATTAAGGAAAATCATTTAATGCTTCCTAATATGGAAGTGAACGGGGAGAGATTCTAAAAATAACTCCTCGTTTGAAATATAAATCTAATTATTATTCATTGGTATGTTACAGCCTTGAATTCCCAAAATAGAATATCTCTACGCTTATTCTTTAACAAAGACATTTTATGAAAACGAAAGAGTTTTAATTCTTTTATTAAGACAAAAGTATTTATAATTTTTGTATTACATCCCCCCCCCCCAAAAAAAAAAAATTTTGGTAAGCCAAAATAAAAATAATTTTGACTTTTTCTTTTTTTGAATATAAAAAATGTTAGGTTGGTACGACTGTTCCTTTTCACTACTACAAATAACATTTTTTCAATTATCTGTAAAAAAAAAACAACTATATACAATTACAATGATAAAAATATGATAATACACTTTATCTGTTTAGGCAACTAAACAGAAAGAAAAATGAAACATCTTTTTATAACTAATCTACTAAAATTTTCAAAAATTTTTTTTACACAAAAATATACAAAATTTTTATGGAAACGAACTGGACAACAAGTGTCTTTAATCAGAATGTCATTTAATCAGAATTTAATATTCTGTGTGGTTAAAGGGGTTATTTACTTGATGAAAATCTGTATTCCTCGTTAAAATGGAGGAAAACAGAATTTCATTAAGCACAGTGATATTGAGAGATCCCGGCGGGTCAATACAAAAATAGTTTATAATACTATTCTCAACTTGTTGAGAAAAAAAAGTTCAACTTTCATCGCCTTCACATCCAAATGATGCTGAGGTAATTATCTTCACACGCGATTCGGATCTCCCCAAAAAAAAAGGTTTTACTTCTTCCGTTGAAGAAAGTAAAAAAAAAATTTCTTTTGTTTTGGACACTTTTCATGATTTAATTTTAACATTTGTGGGTTGTGGTATTTCCTAAGCTTTGATACATGTACTACTTCAAAACTTTGTTTACTTAAACTATTCTTTTTATTTTTGTTATGTAATTAACTGCTTGGTTATTCTTTCTTTTTCCTATTTTTCCTGTTTTTTTTTATTTTTGTTATTAACTTCTTGGTCATTCTTTCTTTTTCCTATTTTTCCTGTTCTTTTTATTTTTGTTATGTAATTAACTGCTTGGTCATTGTTTCTTTTTCCTAATTTTCCTGTTCTTTTTATTTTTGTTACCCCTCACATTATTTTTTTTTCAAAATGTTTACTTTTATTGATACATCTTAAACTTCTATTTTTCTTTCAAAATGTTTACTTTTATTGAAACATCTTAAACTTCTATTTTTTCAAAATGTTTACTTTTATTGAAACATCTTAAACTTCTATTTTTTCAAAATGTTTACTTTTATTGAAACATCTTACACTTTTATTTTTTTCACCATTTTTAACCTTAACATTTTTAGAATTCTGCTGTCTAATGTGCGAAGATAAGTTGTCATTGTTAGAATTAGCAGAGGTGATCAATCTCATACCAAATTGAGTAAGAACTGGCCCGACACAATCAATAAACAAACAAAAATCTTTGCAAGTTTGCAACCCTACTAAAGCATACAGTAACTCAGTATCAAGTATAAAAAACTTAGCTGAGTTAACAATTTCGCCTGTCGTAATAAGGGGAAACTCACAAAATTTGTTAAGTGTGAAATGTCTTTTTGTTTGGGTAAAATTTAATTTTTGACATTTTTAATAGGAATATTTAGTTTTGACCAAGTCCGAAAAAGAAAAAGCATTACAAATTTCTTTTAATTTTTTTTTTTTTTTTTTTTTTTTAAATTCTGAAAAATTTTGAATTTTGTTTGCCGTCACAAATTTAATTGACGTTTGAAACACATTTATTTCCCTCAGAAACATTTTAAATGCATAAAAATACACTATTATATAATAATTTTTTTAAAAAAAAATCAAGGTAAACATACGAAATGCAATCAATTCTTAAATATATTTCTCTATTAAATTTCTTATTAATTTAATTAAATATTAAATTAATAAGAAATTTAGGTCACTTGACCTACGTAATCATAAAATTATCACTACTATTTATGAAGAGAAAAAAATATATATAAATACAGACTTCTCTTTTGTTTCTTCTTTTTCGCCAAATTTTTCTCCGATCTTCATGAGAAAGGAACTTTTAATAAAGAAGTAAAAAGCTCCTCTATAAATTTAATATACATCTCGCACATAAATGGTGTTTCTTTCACTAAATGACTTTCTATGTTGAAGAGAAAAAAAATATATAATTTTTTTTCCTTTAAAACGCGCACATTCACTTTTGTTTTCACATAAATCTTCGGGATTTCATACGCGCGCACATATCACTGGTGTTAGCAGCAGCTTTTTAAAGAAAGGAACTTTTAATAAAGGATCAAAAGCTCCTCTATAAATTCAAAATCACTTTCTTGGTCACTCGGTGCCGAATCACTAAGATGGATGATGTTTCTTCCAATGTAGAGGCACTGTTTTTAGACATCAAACGCTTTCATAGATGTGACAAGCTCGAGCCAATGTCAACATTCCACTATCGATGAGGTACAGGTAGTTAAAGCGATCGAGTGGTGAAATCAATCCTTCCTTCCTTCATTCTTTTTTCACTGCCAATGAAGCAAATTTTCCTTTTCTTTTCTCTCTTTCCCGGCGTGTGTGAAAGGATGGGAAAACAACGTTGCAGCCAGCCGGAAAATAGATAACAATGGTTTCCTTAGCAAGTAACTATCCTGGCGTCTTGTAATAACAGAGCTACTTTCCTGTTATCTGAGTTGTATTTAGCTTGAAAAATGCAGTCGTAAGCCATCATACGTTCTCAAGAGGTTTATTTAAAAGTAGACTGGTGGTTACATGCTTCACATCCGCACTCCACGAGGGAGGGGATGGACAAAACTTCTGACAATTCCGGAACAACTTATCAGGATCACAACATGATGGAAACGACACGCAAAAACTAGTGCTCCCACGTTTTATACAAACACATATTGGACTAAAAAGGCACAGTCTCTGAAATACTTGTATCCTTACGCATTAAGGAAAATCATTTAATGCTTCCTAATATGGAAGTGAACGGGGGAGAGATTCTAAAAATAACTCCTCGTTTGAAATATAAATCTAATTATTATTCATTGGTATGTTACAGCCTTGAATTCCAAAATAGAATATCTCTACGCTTATTCTTTAACAAAGACATTTTATGAAAACGAAAGAGTTTTAATTCTTTTATTAATATAAAAGTAATTTTTGTATTACACACACACACACAGACACACACACACACACATATATATATATATATATATATATATATATATATATATATATATATATATATATATATATATATATATATATATATATATATATATATATATATATATATATATATATATATATATATATATATATATATATATATATATATATATATATACGATTATATATATATATATATATATTACGATATATATGATGCTCTAAGTAAAACGTAAAACTGCAGATTTGTGAGCAGAAAAATTTGGTGGATTATAAATTTTGATGAATTCAGCTATAAAGAATGAAGCTTATTACTATTAATATAGTTAAACCATAATGTCAAACAAAAACCAATAAAGTTATTTTTTTTAATTGAATGAACTAACGGTTGTAAGATCACACGATTCATTTCTAAATGCCATCAATACATGCCTTCAAATTCGCATTCTATGTTCATGTCTTCAGTTCTAAGGTAGGCTTGAACAGAAAACAACATTTAATGGCTATAAGCAGCATGCTTGTAGCTTTGTCTTTGTAGCGTATATCACGCCAACATAGCGGAAAGATACTTAGCATCTAAACCATTGTTTACCAACAGGCGGCTTGCGGGCCGCATCCGGCCCGCGAAGCCTATTTTTGTGGCCCACGAACTAAAATATATTATTTGTCATTTTTTGCGGACAATTTTCGTAAAAAAAATTTTTTTGTTTAAAATACTTTTCCTTCGTTAAAAAAAAAAACCTAATTTCTTTCCTTCTTCGAAATTTGACATACCAACGGCGCAAAAAAGTTTATTTCTCAGGTTTTGCAGCCAAGAAATTATTAATTTAAATACAAAAATAATTGTGTATGTTGCTCTTTTTTTTTTCTTTTTTTTTTTTTCTTTTTTTTTTTTCTTTTTTTTTTTTTTTTTCTTTTTGTATTTTGTGAGTATAATTTAGCATGTGCGTTTGAGAAATTTTCTCGAAGAAATTCTCCGATTTAACTTTTTGAAACCACTCATTTTGGACGAAATTATTTTCATTTGTAAATTTTGTTGCCAGAATTTTTTGATGTGCAATAAAATATTTTTAAAAATCTATTTCTTATTTTAATTTGTAATTCAATACTTTTGTTTTGTGTAACTTGATAAAAATCTTCCATCAAACATAAGAGAGTCCTTTATAAAATTTTGATAAAGTTGCGGCCCGCCATTTGTCTGCTGTTTTTAATTGCATCCCCGGCTTTATATATTTTTTGCTGAACATAAAATATTCTGACATTTCATAATGAATGAATTCATGACTTTCCTTTACATTTAAACTACCGCAATAAATTAGTCTTGCTGGAAAATATTTACCAGAATATGTTTATTTTTAAAATCTGTGCGGTCACGTAATAGAAGATCTTGTTTTTTAGCTTCATTTTCTCGTTTGATTATTTCCTATTATCTTTTTCGGTTTTTATTTTTATATTTTACTATTTACATGACCGGCACTAATTATCAGTTATAATCACGAGGTAAAGTTGTTATTCCATTCAAGGAAAAAACGGTAAATAAATGAGAGGACTGGATTGTTACAGGTTTGACTTTCTATGTTGCGTTCTTATAGGACCGATGAATTTAATCGAAAGTAGTTTTTGGCGCGCAGCTTTAAAGGACCTTATATAAAATAACCTTGACATTAATGGGCTTACGTGAAAATAATTCCAAATCAGTTTTTTAAATCACTCTCACAGAAGTTGATAGTGTGTTGTTTTACTTGTCTCAAACAACATTTTTAAGCTTAGAATCCGATGAAAAGATAGTATCGTTGTAAGATTATCGTCTGAAATCTGTTATTGATTTACGTCTGTAAAATAAAAATTTCAAACGATATTTTGAAAATTGGATTCGAGTAAAAATATAAAATATTTTTTTTTACGATTATCGTCTGACAGCGTGCTTAAAAACATGATTTTAAAAGAATGGATTCTTGTTGGTTGTTTAATATCGCTTGGAAGTGTGCATTCTGAGGAAGTTTTAGGGACTTTGAAGGTAAATCTGAGTGATGAAAATACCAATGCGGCAAAGTACTATAACTTCACTGTCAGTTTGGAGGATGGTTTTAAGAAGGTGATAAAAAATGTTGTGCGACAACTCATGCCCTACATGATACGTTTTAGTGTTATGGGAAATATAAGTCACGAGTGCACAAAGTCTTTAGTGAAATATGTCAATGGTCTGGAGCGAGCAAAATTATGGGCAGTAAAAAGTAAGTAATTAAACTCATTTTTTTATTTCGATAATGACTTCACAGTAGTTATTTAATACCTCACGAACCAATAACTCGCTTTAAGAACTTTCTCTTTCTTTTCACCCATTTTTTTTCCGCATGGACGGAATACATGAGTGTGCATAAATTCTTCTAGATTTTGAGGAAGATTCTATGTCTGCATTTAAAGTTAAAACAAATAAAATGTATGAGCAGGGTTAGGATTTCATCTGGAAGAAACATATTTCTTCCAGGATACTGTGGAAGAAAGTGCACAAAATCGAAGAAACTGGACGAAATCAAACAAAAAAAACGACCTATAACTTTCTTTCGTAATAAGTATTATTGAACAATACGATCCCTTCAATTACTCATGTAAACATGTATTCGCCGTTAAATACAGCCCGCAATAAGTTTCTAGCCATTGCGTTCTCATAACATTATCATATTCATAATAGCATCTGAAATAATCTGTAATGATATTCTTTCAATTCATCATCTGCCAATGTCATGCGGATCAAGGTTACAACAAGAAATTTAAAAAAAACTAATTAGTCATCACATCATCGAGTTAGGAAGTCTTAACTATTTGGTTATTAGAATCAGGGAAAAAAATCGTTTAACAATTAAATAACGCAAGAGCTGCTACGTATTATAATAGTAATAAAATAATTAGATGTTTCAATGTATCATATATACGAAAACAGTTTGATAGTTTTTAAATAGTAAGCAATTACTTTCAGAAAAAGGTCTTAACATGTTCAAAATGTCGACGAATCAGCGAAAAATCAAAATCTTGCAATAATTATAAGTCAGTGCCGAAAACTCTTATGGAAAAAAAAAATTTTTGGTAATCTGATTCATCATTATCTTACATCATTTCTTTATAAAACACTTTATGTATTAAAATTCATAAATAATACAATATTTTCACATACGTTATACAAAAGGAATTTCACGTGAATATGAAATACATTTTTAAAAAATTAATTAATTTTAACCAAATATTCTACTTATACAAATTTCTTAATTTTAACACAATAATTACAACAATCAACGCATGATAGCTGTAAAAAAATAAAATTCTTGAAATATTATGTATTTTTTTAAAATAAAACTACTACAACGAAATGAATATCCAGGCAGAGTTGGTAATCAGCTTAACATACTTTATACAGATATATGATTACTCCTCTAATTTGTAATAATTTTTATGAAAAACCACATCTCAAGAAGATTTAGCTTAATCGTTGAATGACATAAAATGACTCTAAGTTATTCATTGTGGGCTATTTCACTCTTCGAGAAAAGTTAATAAAACTAGTATTAAAAAAAAAAAAAACTTGTTGAACTTTCATAATTAACTACACTGTAAAAAATTTCGAGCCACGTTGCGCCAAACATTGGTATTAATTTGCTGGCTACATAAATTGGTGTTCAGTTTTACTATATATTGGTGCTTTCACTAGCTCCAAACAACGAGGGAAGGTTGCACCAAAAAATGAGATTTTGAAAAAACCTTAAAGCAGCGAAAGGTTGCACGAAAAATCAGCGTTTTGAAAAAGAACTAAAAGCGGAGGAAAGTTGCACCATGATTTGGTATTTTTGAAGGGAACTAAAAGCAAGGAAGGTTGCACCATTATTAAGAATTTTTAAACTGCCAAAAAGTAAAGAAAGTTAGCATCATTATTAAATATTTAAAAAAAAGAGAAGATAATTTAAATCACATTTATATAAATCAAATTATTATTTAATTATTTAAATCTATAAAAATTAAAAAAACTATTTTTTTAGATGTGTTATGTAATATAAATATAAATCTATCATCTAAATTAAAAATAGTTTTTTTTTTTTAATTTTTATAGATTTAAATAGCTAAATTATAATTTGATTTATATTAATTTGATTTATATTAATTTGATTTATATTAATTTGATTTAAATTATCTTCCCTTTTTTTATAAATATTTAATAATGATGCTCACTTTCTCTGCTTTTTGGCGCTTTAAAAATGTTTTCTTTCAAATAAATTCTTTTTCTTTCTTCAAGTTGATATTTGTAAAATTAAAATTCTTTTTTACATTTTATTCGTTAAAGCACCAACCGCTTACCGGTTGTACCGCTAATGTTTTAAACAGAAGAAAGAAAGAATTTTAATTTTAGACTGAATCAAATTCTTATTATTAAGTATTTTGATATTATTTTATTATTTAAAAATGAGAATATTACTTTCACAAATAAAAATTTTTATAAAAAAATAGACAAATATTGGATTAGTTAACCCCCAATCTCTAACTAACGAAACATTCCAATATTAATTACATTGGCTTATGGAAATAATAAATTTGAAGTAAATTATGAAATGTAAAAATAATGAAATAACTAGGAAATTTGAACAAAAATATACAGATGGAGATCAATATTCTCGCATAATTCATTCATTTACAATCACTTTGATGTTTGTATACATAGAAAGAATATAATAATTGCTATGCAAAATCTTAAAGTTTAAATATATTATACTTTTTATACATATCACAGCATTTACTAAAAAAATACAAAATATTCACTCAAAAATATGATAGATAGTATGTTTTTGTTACTAAGAGAGTACATTCAATTCAAACTTATTTTTAATTTACAGTAATTTAAAATAAAAATTATGTTAGCATATGCCTCAATGTTTGCAGTTTTGAAATTTGGGATCATTTAAAAATAATTTTCAATATTTCAATAAGATACTAAATTTCTTGATATACTCTGCCTCATCTGAATTAAAATTTACAATATAATTAAATTACTTTTTTACCATCATAATTTACTACTTGATAAAAAGATTAAAATTTAACTCAGTTTGGAAAAATTACTGTCATTTTTTTACAAATTAGAAAATGGTGGTGAGTATTTGAGAAAAAGCAATATTTTTATTACATGTTGATTATTATATTCATTATTATACATTCATTATTATAGATTTTTCTGGTGTTATTACTTTAAGTGCATCACATTTTTCAATTGATTGTTAAAAACACAACAAGATTTAAAAAGATTACACACAAATAAAACTTTGGAGCCTTTTCACAAAATAATAATTGTTTTTCCACAAACACAGGTTCTTCATTCTTAAAACTTGAAACTATACACATTCCTTGTTTGTAAGCTGTTCTTGAAACTACTACTTTTCAAATGTAAAAAAACTGTTTAAAACCTTCTGGAATTCTGATAATTTCGGCAGAATAAATATTTTTATTAATAGGTTTTGAACTGGTTATAACAATATTATTTCCTCTTTCTTGCATTGAAGTTGTTGGTGCCTTTGTGCTAATGAAAGAAGATTAAAAATAATGTAATTTATGGTCATGAAATGTATAGGAATTGAAATAATTTCACAGAAGAAACAAAATTTGAGCCCTTACATTTTTAAGACATAGAAAGATCAATCAAAGCAAGTCATATTTTAATTACTATTTTTAAAACACAATATTAAAAAAAATTGAGAAAATGTTGCTCTTATGTAGAAAAATGTTTAAACATTTTTATCTTAAGACTCCTTTCACCCATAAAGATCCTGAAAAGAAAAGTTTTGATATTTTAAAATATTATTATTGTTATTATTTGTTGTTGTTAAAATGCGTCAAAGCACCAAAGTAGAATTTCTCCTCATAATAAATTTTGAATTGAATTTCATACAGGGCGAGCCCGCAAAAAACTTGCAGAAGGTACTGTCAACTGCTAAAATATTAAATGAACAATATGATCATCACTTGGATGGATCAAAGTGTTGTATTGAGCCTAGGAGGGCGGGATATGGTTGCTGACAAACACACAAGCAGTATTCATGTGGATGGTATTAAACCTCCACATGTATATTGTTTGTGATGATTGTCTTCTTAAATAAAGTTCTTTTGTTTCATAGAAGAAAATATATTTCAGAATAAAAAAAAATTACTTTTATTACTAAAATAAATCTTTTTAAAAATAATATTTAAAAAAAAACAACTGTAAATATTATAAAGAATACTTATGACCTTTTTCATGATCAATTATAACGTTCGATTTTATGCTTATGTTGTCTGTTCCCTCCCTCACAAAACGCAAATGTGGTAAATTACAAAAAAATAATAATAATAATAATTCATGGAAAAATAAGTATCTATAGCAAAGTATCTATGAGCATCAAAGTATTTTTTTATTATTGAGATTTGTTGTTGTTGTTGTAGTTCATTTACGTCGCACTAGAGCTGCACAATGGGCTATTGGCGACGGTCTGGGAAACATCCCTGAGGATAATCCGAAGACATGCCATCACAATTTTTATCCTCTGCAGAGGGTATGGCACCCCTGCTTCGGTAGCCCAACGACCTGCACGCGAAGTCGAGCACTTTACGGTAGCACAGTTTAACGAGGACCCATACCGCACACCCTCGGTCCCTACGCAGACTGATCCAAGTGGTGACCCTCCCGCACACTGACCTCAGTCAGTGATGCTTGACTTCGGTGATCTGCTGGGAACCGTGTCTTAACGATCAGTCCACTGTGGGACTTATTTAGATTTAATGAAAAATATATTTATTAACATTTTAAATACTATATTTTGTTCAATTTAAAATTTGTTTCGCTTAGTAAAAAAATATAAATAAGAAAATCTTTTTTTAAAAAATTATAATAAGAAATCAGCTTATTTCTAAATGCTCTAAAACAAATCTTGTTCTGGTCGGTATTTTGTTCAAATTTCAGTAAGATTCTTGGCGAATAAAAAAAAATTTAGCGTTTTGTTTTCCTTAACGCCAATATGTTTCTTTTTTTCCCCTACCTCGTGCGCCCAGAGAAACCCAGTTTCCATGACAATGGTTGCCTTTTGAAAATCTTAAGTGCTAATTTGAAATTTGAACGGAAATATAATTCGCTTTGAAAATTTTACAACAAAGGCATTTAAGAATGCATAGACAAAAATTCGTGTAATTATGTAGCAATATAGAACGTGAAAAACAAAACAGAAGCATAGATATTGATAAGAAGTTTTAATCCTAACAGAAAGTAAATTCAATTGTTTTGTTCGGTAGAATGCAATCAAAACACGAAACTAGAAAATTTTCATCAGCAGTAAATTTGGCGAAAAGCTATGCTGCTTATGATTGCTGTATTTACCGTTTATTTGTCACATCCATTTTATGCGCACTTTCTGTGCGCATAAAATGGATGTATCTCCTTATTTATTGAAAAAGAGCTAATATATATTTTACAATATCTAATTATTCATACAACGAATATAGTTTTCTAAAAGAAATTTAAAACTAACTCTTTCACAACACTCAACAAAATTTTTTGGAGATGAAATGAAAGAAATGAACTGTAATTATAGCAAATAAATAAGAAAAGTTTATTTACTTGCAAAATAAATAGACGATTTCAAAGTGAGTGGCGTGAGATGATGGCAAGCTTCGACAACAAAATTCGCCATCAGTCAACAGCTACAAAATAAGTTATCGGTCACGGTTAAAGTTCGTGCCTGTCATAGTACGAAAGTTTGGTGCAATCGATTGCGCCCTAAAGGCTTTTCTTGACCATATTTACCAATTTATGGTGCAACCTAAATAAAATAATTTTTCATTTATCCAATTTATGGTGCAATTAGAAACTTTGCACCAAGTATTGGTTAAACATTTACCCAGATTTTTTACAGTGTAGGGGGCTAACCCACTGATCGCTGACGCTCACCAACCCCCATGATTGCTTCGCCATAATTGTTTTTTCTGTCACAAAACAGATGAAATTATTCAACTAAACAAATATGTATTAAAAAAGAACACTTGTGCCTCTAAATACCACATCGAAATATTTCCATTATGATACTATTAAGATCTATTTGTGAGCATAAATCATTTTTTGAAATCTAAATATATATTTATAACATTAATAATTATAAATATATTTTTGAAACACACTTGGTGAATTCACAATTGTAACTTAAAATGTTTGCTTACCAAACGGTATATATTTCAAATACAATATTTGCTTTCATCACTTTGTGCATGAAGCTGAAAGTGAAATTCTAAATCATTTAACGCAACGATTCTCAACCTGTGGGGCGTGAAAATATCCAAGATAAAATATTATTTAAAAAAAATCGATTAACTGACTGAAAGGAAAGCACACATACGCATAGAAAACAAAATACATTTCAACTTATTTAATAACTTATTAAAGTAAAAAAGCTTATGAAATCAAAACTTAGGGTAGGTGAGCCAAAGGTGGTTATGTCTAAGCTTAGTAGATTTTTCCTAATTTTCTGATTTAGTCTGTGTGGCTGAAGTTTTTTTTTTTTTTCTTCTTTTTTTTTGCAAAATCTTACACCTATCTCTAATTCATATCACAAATACTCTTAATTGTAAAATAAAATTTCATTTATTCTATAGTACAATTTCACAATTGTAGCTTTTGCCCATAAGGTGGCCCATCTATTGAAATCACTTTTTCACTTACTCAAATCATCTTTAGAAAAGACATTTGGACTGGCAAAATTTTTTATATATACCATTTACACTGATAGTTCTTGTGTGACGTCACTAGCGATTCTTTTGAGTTAACTCATTAAAATAAATCAAGAATGACTGAGTAAATTCTTTCAAAAGAGGTCACTAACCACAACTAGTAAGTAAGAGTTAACTAACCATATTGGAGTTAACTAACCTAACCCATAACTAGTATAAAAATACCCAGTTTTAGAAAATACCAGAATCTATCACAAAAACAAATTGTCTTTTGGTTTCGCCACTTGTCGTGAAGTCTATGAATTTTTCTTCTTCATCAATTGAGAGTCCTTCGGGAGTCCTAGGAAATAGATCCCTAACCCACTCTTAACTTGCTATCAGTTTGTCGTCATCAAGAAAATACTTTTTTCAATTATTTGCCCCCATGGCTAAATGATTTTTAAAGGTTACAAAAACAAATTTTACATGTTCTTCTTTAGCCTTGTAAGTTTTAGTACTATCATCCACATTTGCAAGCATTGTTAGGCTCCACAGTTCCAATTTTCTACAAAAAGCATTAACTTTATCACTCGTATCCAACATATGTGTATTTACTCCTTGGAGTAGAAGATTCAAGTTATTTAATTTCTTGAATGTGTCTGCCAAGTAGCTCAATTTCATCACAAATAAATCATCGCGAAAATTCTCGACTTCAGATCTGTTTTCTTCTAGAAAAATGGCGTTTTCTTTCCTTAATTCATAAACACGTTAAAAAAATTTCCCACGTGATAACCATCTTTCCTCGTAATAAAATAGTACCGCTGAATGTACTGAACCCATGTCTTTACAGAGTGCGGAAAAGATTCTCGATTTCAGGGGTCTCATTTTCATATAATTTACTACTGTTACAACCGTAACAAAATATTCAGACCAGCAGGACTCATTTCTTTCGAAGCCAAAGCTTCTCTGTGGTTCATGCAATGCGTCCAGACGCACTGAGGCGAATTTTGTTTTACAAGTGCTTGTATACTTTGGAATCTTCCTGACATTGAACGTACACCATCGGTGCATATTCCAACACACTTTTTCCATTCTATGTTTGCCACGTATATAAAATTATTTAAAATAGCAAATAATGCGAATGCTATTATTTTTAATTCTATTGGTTTGCAGAAAAGTAGTTATTCTACTACTAACATATCACGAAATCGAACATAGGCAAATAAATGAGCATCTTTATTACTATCGCATCGAGCTGTATTGAAAATAATTTGTCACGCAACTTAGAGAAAAGCTGACTTTGTACATTTTCAGCTATATCACCAATTCGACGAGCAATAATATCATTTAAAAGAGGTATGAACAGCAATTGTTTTGAAAAATTATCATCTAACATAGTTTCTACTATCTCAACTGCTGCTGGCAAAATAGGTTCTTCACCAATAGTGTGGGTTTTTTTTACATCTGGCTATTTTATATGAAACTTTGTAAGACGCTATTAAAGTTTTTTTCATTCACAGACAAGGTTTCTTTAAAAAATGATTTTTGCTTTTTATATGACTTTAATTTTAATTCGAAGAATTCTCTCGGTTTGTTGACGAACTCACTATGAAGCTTTTTCAAATGTCGATTAAGTTTATAAGGTTTCATGCTGTCTGCGGCCAACATTTTTGAGCGCATGATACACAGGGGCCTTTCTTCTTCATTTACTTCAGTACTGGTAAACCCGAAATTAAAGTATTCTTGAGAGTATTTTCTTGATTTTATTTTTGGAACCATGCTCGTCTGTGTACTTGTTGATGCTTGACTGTCGTGGTCGTCTAATGCTTAAAAAATTTGTCCATGAGCATTATCTGCATAAATCTGCTGCTGTGAATATTTAATACGGTGAATTGCAATTAACTAGAAAATATATATAACATACACACTCACGATAGTTTCGATAGCGATAGAAGGATCAACTCGAGTGAGACTGGCTGGAATTTAAACTTGTGTTATCGAACATTTTCTCTCTTCCTATGAGAAAACATTTGCTCTGCGTATGCTCGAGACGCCTTCGGTGGTGTAGATTCCTTTCCACAAATATTACTTTTTTTTTTTTGTTCAGTCATGCTTCTGTTTTATTTCTTTTATTATTCAAAAAAAAGTATTCTCTGTTTCTAAATTTAGCTCACCCCGGCTACGTTAACTTTCATTAAAGAATTTTTCTACTTTCATATTATTTTAACGTTACCTCCCTGTTTGGTTTCAAATGTAATATTTAAATTTTCCTCGCTTTCATTGGCTTCATCTGTTCACCGTCCCTTTGGCAAGATGTGACTTTTTCCCAACGTTGGTTCGTTTTTACTTTTGTTTTGGCTGTTAGTTAAAAATAATTTAAAAACAGAAATACTCAATATGCATTATTGTAGTACATATTGTAAGCACGCGAAGAAAATTGAAAACTGGATACTGAAAGATTGAGAAATTAACGAACGCTCTTTAACCGTCATTCATAATAATAGAAATAATAATTGTAAAACGGTTAATAAGGTCTAATATGAAAATGAATGTGGGAAAACTGGATCCTACCATGTGATTTTCCGGCCAATAAAAAGGCACCGTCAACACCATCATTAGATTTTTATATATAGTTAGATACCTATAGTTAGATACCTATAGTTATACGTAACATTATAAGATGCATATTACACAATATGCTTAATGTTAGCATAGATGAAGGTGGCAAAGGTCTGTGTGAAAAATTACTCCACAGATTATTTATAAATAGTTAATTCGTATAAAATGTAAGACATTTTCGTACAGATTTTAAAATGAAATAAATACGTTTAAAACTGAAAATAGGCATAACAAATATGTTGCGTTAAAATGCAAGGCATTGGAGGGTTAAAAGTGAATAAAAATGTGGAAAGAATAAACTCCCACATATATTAACGGTATATCTTAAACAAATACTTATTTTACGATTATATCTTCAATTTAATTATATCCTTACCTTAATATCATAAATGTGCAAATTAGTTGTCTCAATACACTTTAATAAATAACTTTTTATATATTAAACTAAAAATAATCAATGACTTCAAAATAATTCAATACAGTGCATAAGTTTGACTATTTTTTAATATTTTTAAATTTAATAACGTTGATTAATTAATTAACGTGAAATTATTAAGAACTACTGGAATATAATATGTGTGCTTCTGCAATGAATTATATTAATTTATAACAGAAAAAAGTAAAAATTTCATAAAAGTTTCATTGTTATTGTTAGGTTTGCAATATTTAGCATGAAATGACTCCATCCTCTAAAAGCAACTACACTACCCTACAATAATGGAAGAGACAATTAAAGTTTTTGACATTTATTTTTAAATTTCTCTAACAATACTTAAAAGATTAGTTTATAATTTTAAAAGTTTTTCGGTTCATGCAATTTTTCATACTTAGAAATAAGATTTTAGAGGTTTGAGAGACCTACAATAAATTACGAAGCAAAACAATTATTTTTTTAACATCCTGTGGCAGAAAAAAATAGTAACTTGTATCGATGACTTTAGTTGCTATTTTTAATAACTGCATAAAGTTTCGTAAACCTAGAGTAAATATTTATGATGGATAATTTATTTTATTTTATATCCGTCGTTGAGCAGCAGACCCAATTTTGGGTTTACGACTTCTAATGTTCAAATCCGTAGTCTTGTCATTTTGAACCAATCTAGAAGACACGGAAACTCCTGGATCAGTACTCCCAGAGGTATTGATTTGTTATAGGAACAAGGAGGACTTTATGACTCAACAGATTTAACGAGCATCAGTCACCATTTACGACACGGGGAGTCTTCGGCCGGCAGGGATCGAACCCACGAACTCTTGGACATGGGCCCAGTGCCCTACCAACCAGGCTATCCCGGCTATAACGGATACTTATAATGATATGGATATTTTTATAAATATGAATAGGATATTTTTGTATTATAGATAGGGTTAATGTTATAAATATTACTTTTTTTCGCCTTACGTTTTCTTTTTTCTTGAACTTCATAAATATTCAATAGAATTAAACAAAATTTTTGGAGAAATTTATAATTAAGTTCAAAATTGTTGATTTTAAATTTTATAAAAATTCATTTAAAACTGCGCAATGTATCAGTATTTAAGCTAGTTCTTTTATACTGCACATGCGCTGCAAAATTTTTAAAAAATTACATGATTTTGTTGGGAATTGTATTTGGCTACTAATGATCATAGTTTTATTTGAATATCTTAAGAAAATTCATGCAATTTTCTAAGCAGTTTGTGTACATCTTAAAAGAAAATTCAAAACGATACACTTTCTTTCTTTCTTTATTTAAATAAACTGGGCCCCTATCCCATTCATCATAAAAATTACATACAGTAAGGTAAAATACATTACATTGGCAAACATTGTGGTAGCCATAAAAAAATCAAATCTTGTGAAATAATAAAAACAATGAAAAAATTCAATATGACAAATTGACGTTTTTACATAACATTGGAAATATTGATTGTAGACTTAAATTAAAAATAAAGATAAAACATGATTTGATATGTACAATAATTGATTTTTGAAAAATGAGAGAAGGCGGATGAATATAGATAAATCATACCTTGATACATGATAAAATAACATATTTGGAGAAAATGCAATAAATATATTTTATCAGAGAAATATTGCGAATTAAATACAATAGAACTTGCAAAAGAATTTAACGTGCATAAGTTGATAAATATATATGCATAAATTGGCTATATTATCAGAAAATAAATCTTAATGTAATTTAATTTAACTTAGTAAAAGTCTGCTGTGAAAAGTTCAGTGAATTTAATTTGAAAGTCTTGAAAATAAAAATAGAACTCACTGGGATTGAGATGTTTCCCCGATGATCCCCCGCAGAAGGCGGAGCACTTCTTCATTTTGGAGCAATTCCTGTAATTCATTGATTAATGACACTAATCGGTGAGCAAGTTTAGGCATCGAATTTGATGTTGCTCGAGGGCTCCTTCTGCTGGGACGTGTCTCGCACCCAGTATAGTTGGCTGTGTGATTTTTGTAACAATTACAGCATTTTGGAGGTGTTGTTCTGTCTTTGTAGCATTCATGTGACCTGTGGTTTTCAGCGCATTTTACACACCTTGCAGGTGCATTGCAGTGACTTTGCGTATGTCCATAATTTTGGCAGTTGTAACATTGTATTGGTCCTCGACCTCCTCGAAATCGTTCGATTTTGATCGGGATCTGCTGTATGTTGTTGACTTCGAATATTCTATGGTGATTCGTCGTTGAAGTTAGGATTATGAGAAAAAGTGGAAGGAGCCGATAGGCCTCTCTCATTCTCTTCTTAAACTGCACTATTTTAAAGGTTTCAATATTGTTTTTCTGTAATTCTGTATTGATGGCATCTGTATCAAAGTCCACAGGCAGGCCCTGAACCAGAACCTTAATAAATCTGGCTTGCGGTGTTATTTCACGTTTGCTGGGCGGATCCTGTACTTTGTCGATATCCTCCTTAGGTTTTGTTGTCGGCAAGATAGTGGCGTCATCTATTAAGTTATGTTGGCTAGAAGAAGGACAGCTGTTTGTAGACTTGAATGTAGAATTATCTTCAATTATTTTGACTGCATTCTGCTTTTTCTTCTTCTTTTTTCTTTTCTTTGCTGGTGGTTCTGTATTATTGTTAATATTGATGTCCGTGTCAGTTTCTGTATTCGGTGTTGTATTCAGGTTTTCATCTTTATTTTCCATGGTTATGTCTTCAGTGCTTGGATTAGTTTCAGTGATTATTGATTCGCCTTGAATGGATTTTTTATTCATCTCCTTGTTTTCTTCTGCTTGAAAGTTTTTCCTCTTCCATCTGACGTGATAAGCTGCATTTGTCAGTTTTAGGAAGTATGAGTATTCATAGTCTCCAGGGTAACTTGTTCTTATTTGAATGAGCAGTTTGCTAAGTAATTTATCGAAACGAATCAGCTCTTCTGTATCAAACTGAGAGTAAAACTCTACAAGATCGTCAATATGTTCATGTTCAACTGATGGAAAATATCTTTTTGAAATCCCACAGGTAGTAATGATTTCTTCTAATGACGTGGATTCTTTGCAATGCAATGGTGAATTATGACCAGAGAGTGAGACCTTTCCACCACGAGCTGTTTTATGATACGGCATGACTTGAAAAAACAAAATGGCGGGCTCAAAATCTAGACATCAAAATGGTGAGTTGGCAGTATTGTCTCTCCCGACTCAGGAACCTGGCGAGAACAAAATCAGTATTTCTCACCTTGTGTAACGTTCAGGATAACCAGAATCAATTCAGTATGACCGGCATAGCAAAGGAGAAGAGGACATCAGTAGAGCATGACCAGCATCAGTTATCGGCATCAAGGACTCAGGATCGCGACCCAATTGTCCACTTTCCTTCGAATCCCACGTCGTCAGGATCAATTCATTATTCTCTCAAAACGATACACAAATTCATCTTACGCTATTAAACAAAATTTATTAAAAATGAGACCGGTATTGTAGAGGATCACCCCTAAAAGCATGTTTTCTTTCTCTATACCATCAAAGTATAGTTTCCCTCACGATTATTGTAAGGTATTATCATTTGTTATTAAATTTTGTCTTATGATAGAAAAGAAAATTTGTGAAAATCCTCGGATCCTTTTGAGCTTTCTTTTGAAAAGTACAAAAACTAATTAGAAAATTGCTTGAAACTTTTTTAATTTTTAAGATAGTCAAATAAATTTTTTTATTAGTTGAAAAATACAATTCATTACAAAATTATGAAAAAACTTGTTTAAATTTTTCCAGTTCACACGCGCAGTATAAGGGAACTAAGCTTAAATAATCATAACTTGAGCAGGTTTTAACGAATTTTTTTTTTTTAAACTTTTAATCGATCCAATTAATCTTAAGTTGTTCCTAAAATTTTGTTTCATTTCATTGAATATCTATAAAATTATAACAAAAAAACGTAAGACAAAAAAATTTATTTTTTTATAAAAATGCCCATTTCTTTATAAATATTTACTCTAGGTATACGAAACTTTGTGCAGTTATTAAAAATCACAACTAAAGTGATCGATACAAGTTGTCGATAGTCATCGATACAAAGTGTTCAAAAATACTTGTTTTCATTCGTAATTTATTGTATGTTTAGCTTTTATTGTATTTTTAGCTATTGTATATAAAGCTTTAAATTTTATAGCTAAGTATGAAAAATCGCATGAACTAAACACCTCTAAAGTTATAAAATAATCCTTTAAGTATTTCTTGTGAAATTTTTTTAAAAAATGTCATGTGGTGGATAAAACAAAATGAGAGATCTTTCCAAATTTAAAAAAAAAGAAAAGAATTATTAACTCTTTTTAGAATCGCAAATTTCAATTGAGTAGTCTGGCAGGGGCGTCCTTATACTGTACAGTCTAAAGCAGGGGTGTCAAGCTCAAAAGCTAACTTGGGCCGAATAAACAATGCTTAACTTTAGGTGGGCCGCAAAAAAAAAAAAAATATCTATATATATATATATATATATATCAATGTTCATAGAAACAAATATTTTTATTTTGAATAGTACATTGTAATAAACATATATAAAGTTAAATTATTGATACTTGATATCTCTTCTCTGCTACTATCTTTTCTATTTTGGGAGAGAGAAATTTTATTGGCTGATTTCAAAGTTGACCCAACGTTAAGGAGATTTATTTCCATTCATAAAAGATTCTCTCACTGATAAGTATGGAAATAATTTCATATGAGAGTTTTCGCGTATTTTCAAACCCCGGCCATATTTCGTAAAATTCAGGCCCACCCACTTCAATGAATTTTGCCTTCAAATTTAAGTCGCACTGAATCTCAATCACTTCCATTTGCATATAACTGAGTCTATATTTATTGAGAAAATCTAAGAAAACAAACATAATTTGTGTTCCAAAGATTTATAATCTTTAACCCTTGTTTCAAATTCTGTTCTAAGATTTGAAAAAAAAATTCTGCGTATTTTTTATACGAGGCAGTATCATCTAAGCTAGATTTGTTCTTGTTGCGCATTGGGAAGTGCGTTAAATCTTCATTTTTCAGTTGCCTTTCCCAAAGAAATAGCTTACATTTGAATGCTTTAATTATGTCAAACATGTTCGTAATGATCTGATCCTTGCCTTGTAACAATAAATTTAAATCGGATAAGTGTTTGGTTACCATAAAAGATAAATCTTGGAACCCTATTTGATCGGAGCTTGTATCTTTATTTTTAGTTTGTAAAAAATTTCTTCTTTCGCATCCCAGAATTGTTTGAGAACATTGGAGCAAGATAACCTCGCTATAGTAGGATAAACTTGAATATCTAAGCTTTAGTGTGACTCCATTTCAGCCAATTAGAATTTTACATTTTCGCGCGTACAATTTAAAATGATCCTCTATAGTTTATAAATAATATAATTTTATATCCTGGTTTCGTTCACATTTCCATTTTATTTTTACTTTGTTTGGGCCACAAAAATGCTCACCTCGGGCCGCGAGTTTGACACCCCTGGTCTAAGGAGATGCCAACTTTCTACAAAAGTTTTAATACATGGGTAGCGAATGAAATAGTAAAACTCGCAGAATAAGCATAATTAGCCAACAAATAGACAACATTTTTTTCTAAATGATTGATTCATCGTGGTTGTTCAAAAACTTTTTCCGAAACTTCAAAATTTAGTACACCAAAACGATAACCTCGTTACCACTGAGAAAATTATTTTTCACCGGTTGTGCAAGTTGGCAGCCATACAGTTGCATTGAAATTGAATTTCATAATATACTTTTGAAACTGTAGTGATAGAAAATTATTTAAAATGAAAAATTAAAAATAAATTAATTTTCGTTACGACTAGAAAATATTTCTTTACAAAGCGGAGCAATAAGTTGGCATCTTGAGAGGGCTCTTTTCCCATCCATCTTGAAATTTTTAACTTTAAGGTGGCGGCTCTTTATGGAATGCAAATTGGAGTGAAAATTAGATATTTCGTATTTTAGATAAAATTGCGTCGCCACAAGAGCGAATCTAAGTGAAGTGACAGTTCTTTGTTGTTTCAAGAACAGTGGTTGCCAAATATTTAAAACAATTAGTTTCCGTGCTAAGAATTTCAAATTATTAGCCATTTTTTGTGATTAATTTTTCCCTATTTTGGGATAGTTTATTTCTGGCTTATGTTATTTCGACCCATTCTAATTGGTTTTGTGGCGCATCTGCAGGACGGCAAACTTTCGAAGCTTTTTTTTAAAATTTATTCTAGTGGTAGCTATGTTTATGCTACCACTAGAATAAATATATAATTTTTTATTCATTTTAACTTGTTTTCCGCACTACTTACACATAAATCATTTTTCAGTGTTCGATGCCACTTCAAAATTGATGCCTGGTGTGTTAGTTGGAACATTTTCAGATTATGGTGCCTTTGACGAATGCCTGGAGGTGGAGGCTCCCCGAACCAGGAACCGTGAGGATGGTTTCAGGGGAAGTTCTTGCTCAGTCCAGTTTAAACCACCCTATCCACAACGGTCACCCACATTCACAGTCGTCAAGGGTACATTTGCTAACGACACAGACACTGTAAGTTACGTTAAATAATAACAGGTTTCATACACACCAAGAAAAAGTGCTAATTACATTGACATAATATTTTTTTAAAATATTATTATGTTAATAGCTACCAAAATATTTTATTTTCTCTGAGTAAATATATGTAAGAATTTATGACCTCATTTGAAGAAAACACAAATCATTTCCACAGACGGAGCACAAGTTGGTTACTCTTAAGTTTTATTCAGCTTCTTATGATAAATTCTAAAAGAATAGGTTTTCCTTAGCAGAGTCTTGGGGTCTGGCCATTCGGGGCGTAGTTTTGTTTGCAGATACGTCATGAAAAAGTCACGCATATGTGATATATCCAGCTATTTAACCAGTGATTCTGAGAGGGAATTGGTTGTAAGAATATTCTTAATTTAATCCAACGTCATTCAAACGAAAAATTTAGAGATTTTAATATGTTCCAAAACGTGACACCGTACAGACGAATTTTTGGTATTTTCTTAATGAGTATTTTTCTAAGAATTACTACCCATTAATTTCAGAAAATTATCTTTTAATGGACATCTTGACTTTTCATGGCTCTTTGTGAAAGAACAATTTTTTCATCTTAAAATTAATAAGAGAAATCTATTTCAAGCTTATGATTCAATATAGAAAGACTCGTTTGAGACATTCTATATTACATACCTATATAGATCCGAAGATGGCTAACATGAAATTTTATTTCAATAGTGGAAACCAGAGATGCTAACTTATTGTGGACAGCGGATTGAGTGGTAGCCTTTTAATGCAAGTCTGTCAACTTTCTATACTGTTTTTAAAAATTTATTGTAGTGGTAGTTATGTTTATGTTTTAATATATAATTTTTTTCGTCATTTAAACTTAATTTCCATACCACTACATATAAAAGATTTAAAATTTCATATGTAACGCCACTTTATTCCAGCCCTATCGTGGCGTAGCTTTTAAAATGTTAGAAAAATTGCCAAAAACTGTGAAAGCTATGGTTTTTAAGTGTTTACCACTCAATAAACTATGGCTAAATGATTCCGCAAAACTCTAGGTTTCCGAATGTTAAAACTTTTTTATAATCGATTTTTCGGTTTTTAATAACATTTTGTATTCTGATTCTAAATCAGCATTACAGGTCTTAATCGCAAAATATACAGCAAATTTTAGAAATGTAGGTTTTTTAAAAGCTTTTATCCATAAAATCTGTTTCCAATAGGTACCTTCGCACTGTAGAATCGTGGATAATGCACAAACTGATAAAAAAAATTTAAAAAATTATCCTTGGTTGTCCAATGGAATGCCGACCTTTCATTCATTGAGACTTATAACCCATTTGACATTTAAGCAGAACTTGAAGTTTAAAAAAAATAGATGCATGTGGAGATAAGTGCTGGACAATCCTTAATGAAAACCTAAACTATGTTCCTAATACCCTTAGAAAAGCAGCTACAGGTAGACTTTTAATTGAACATCACTATCGGAGGACATGCTATTTGTTATTTTCTTATCACTAGGAAAAAACTATTTCGAAAAGTTTTAATCCACATTTTCTCTATTTCCAGGACACATGCAACCCTGAATTTTGTGGGTAAACACAAACTTAAGTGAATAGAAGATGAATGTTTATCTTGTCTCGTACACTTTCACATAACTTTCTCTTCTTCTATACGGCCGGAATACACAATGACTTATTCAATAAATGCAGACTTTAAAAATTCAGTAAAATGTTCAGATTGGCTTTCCAAATAAGGATTTATTCTTAAATAAACATAATTAGTCATTATATATCTAGGTAGGTGAGCTAGTGCTCTTCATAAAATAGAGAATAGATATAAGTAGAAAAAAAAACTTATTGACCCTTTGGCCTCGAGAGGTGACTGTCAGTCACCTATGTCGCCTGGAAATTACCCACCACTCTAATTGTGAAATTTTTTTCATCTTAATGTTTAGTTACCACTTCATTCAGTGATCCTCGGATTTTATAAAGTAAGATTGCAAAAACTCTTTCAAAATGTTAGTGGTTGTGTTCATTTACAAGGACTGTTACAAGGACTTTGATGACTGTTAAAAGTTATATATTATTAAACAACGTCATCCAGTGGCTAGAATAAACATAGAATTGGAAGATGACTCACAATAAAATAAATAGTTTTAACACATTTTTTGTGGCAGGAATTTCAAGAATTAAGTAAGAATATTTTTTTGATTGCAGCTGGGTGGTGCGTTTCGGGTTGCCTATGAATCGATTAACCATAAATGGTTCCGACTCGTCGCCTGTGTTCCTTCCAAGTGTTCCCTACAAGACGTGCAGCTCATTGCACAAAAAAGTAAGAATATCCTCGTATTTTTCATTAGTTTTTTTCCAGTAGAAAATGCTAATACAGTGCTCAGATGAATAAAATGCAAAAAGGAATATCCTGAATAACTTTATATCTAATGATCGGATTTTCACGTACTAAGCTAACCATACAGTACCTAACTTCTTATGCTGAGTATTTAGTACAGACGACGATATTTTAAATTACGAAATCCGACATAAAAACGTTCCTTTTATGAACAAAGGAATTCGTTATCCCCTAAATATGTGGGGGTAGTTGCAATCTAGAAAAATAGGGATTAAATAGTAAGATAGGAAAGTTTTGAAATAAAATATTAAATAGTTCTTGAGAAATGACATTTTTAATTTAACGACCATTTCAAAATTTTATTGCTCAAAAACAATAGGATCGCTCAAATTTTGTATGCTACCATTTACAGGCCAGCCAACTCGTTTTGCAAAATCAAAATGGGGCTGCATATGAACTTTTAAATCATATACGCGTAGAGGTGAGGAAAATAGATTTAAACAATAAAAAAATAACACCTAAACTTACGTACTACTAGAATAAATTTTTATAAAAAGCGTAAAAAGTATGCAGCCCAGCATTTATAACTGCATGCTTTAAACTATACAAATTAGTATACCTTGCAATTTAAAATTCTTTGGACTATTATTAACTCACTTATGCTTAAACACAAAGAGTCGGTCTTACATGAAAAACCTTCATTTGTTAAAAGTGGTAATACAGATTTCTTTATGCCACTACATATAATTGATTTAAAAGCTATAATCTATATCTTTCTATAAATTACCTCTTTAATTTTAAAACAGTAATGTTCCATGCTCCAACTATAAACGCAGGGCTGCCAATTTTCTGCGTTTTTTGTAAAAATTTATTCTAGTGGTAGCTATGTTTATGTTTCTATGTATTATTTTTTATTCATTTGAACTTATTTTCCACACAACTTCATATGAATGATTTGAAAGTTCATATGCAACGCCACTTTGTTCTTGCTCTTTCGTAGTGAGGCTTTAAAAATGTTGGCAAAATTACCAGAATTTATGAAAGCTCTGGTTCTTAAATGTCTACCACTCTATAGAATATTTGGCAAAAAAGGTAGGAAGTGTTGGAAGGCTTGTAAGCATTTATAGCATCAACATATTTTGTTAGACAGAGCTACTTGGCTTCTATAAAATTAATCCTAGAAATAAAGAACTGTAATATAATTTTTTTTTTTTTTTTGAAAAATGTAACAGTTTTTTTAAAAGAACGTTAATCACAAATGAATTAAATAAGAAATAATGATTAATTAGGAAAAATTATTTTTTGCTTTAAATTATCCTTGGATAAAAGAATTTTACAATTGAGTCGAAACCATTACAATTGAGTTTTAGTACGTGAAAATCAAATCCTTGGATTAAAAGTTATTTAGAATATTCTTTATCATTTTTGCGCAATTTGCAATGCGTACAAGTAAAATAAAAAATGAAAAGCACTTCATAAAGTAAAATGTAAATGACTGGTGTAGAGCAACAACTTTAAGCAGAAAAAGAAAACTTTTTTTTTTGCTAATTTCATCCCCTGCGGGAAAAAAAATTTTTTAAGAAGAAAAAAAAAAATTTCAACAATAACTTTAAAAGTAGTAATTCAATCTTTTAATTTTTAGTACTTATTTTGCAAAACTACTTTACAACTTCTGGAATGTATATGATATGGTCAAAGAAATTAATCGGTTATTATTAATAATCACCTGTTATAATTAACAATAACTAAGTAAGTCGGTAAAAGTGATTAATCTTCCAGAATTTATCACATTTACCGGTTGTTATTAATAATTACCTAAGAAATGTATTTAATGCAATAATTTTTAACACATTTGGCCATAGATTTCCAAAACACATGCGCAATAATTTCCGACAACCACAGATGCCCTTTGTGCATAAACATGTAAGAAGTGGTTGGAACTTAATTCATTTCTAATTATTTAAATAATTCAATTATATAATCGAACCCACCACCATGACCAACACTGTAAATGAAGTATATTGAAAGTGAATATATTACTTACAATCTCCTTCAATGATAAACTGGACGAAATATGAATAAGTTTCTAATTTTGATCTCTTTTAATAGATCTATGCTTCTTATTAGTCACCACTTTTTACATTTTTAGACGCGTTAGACATCCCTGAGCTAGTCAATTGCGTGTTTAGTTTAGTCCGCTCTTTGTGTACGTTGTACCTATTTTGTACGATTAGTTTGTTCTAGGCGGTTCGTTTTTTATTTGTTTCTTAAGGTACTTAAAAACACTTCAGTGTTTGGTAGCAGGGGTGAAAGCGAGACGGAAAAGAGAAACGGCTGGTAGTAAAACCATTTAAGTTATTGCTAGTTTTCGGGAGAATTTTACTTATTCTTTTTTTAAACTATGCAACAATATCTTCTTTATCTTAAAAAAGAAGCAGTTTTATATATATGCCAAAATTATAAAAGAAATATTGATAGTTACAGATATTTTATTTTTCACGAAAAAAATACTAGAATGAGATGTCTTTCGTACGAGCTTTTACTCTTTTCCGTCTTGCCATATAAGGGCTTTCAGCCATGTTAGGTATAAAGGGTATAGTAACCAAATTCAAATTGATTGTACTGCAAAATGTTTTTAATTTCAAGCAATAGCGCTTGTTCTCTAGAATTAGTTACCTCAATGTTGCTTACCAAAATGTTTGTAAATAAACTGTGTTATATTTTCATGATGAATGGGATAGGGGCCGCTGCGCGGCCCAGGTGCCCAGTTATTTTTAAATAAAGAAAGAAAAAGGTATAAAGGGCAAATGTGTATCGGGCAGTGGCACTGAACCTTAAAAAAAAAACATTGATGTTGGGCATACCGAGCAGTGGCACATAACTAGACCTAGTATATATATTTCGGACATTTACCAAAGCGACTATGTAATTGTCCACCCATTTTGGTCATTTGCCAACTACATAGCTGCCGACTTGTTGAGAAATAATTTTCTTAGTAATAGAAACATTAACGTTTCTTGAAGTTTAAAGTTTCAAAAAAAATTTACTACGAACTACTAGAATTTTACTATGAACTACCACTGCGAATCAATAATTTAAAAAAATATGTAGACAGAATCTATTTATGGGCTAATCAAGCTTATAAATGTCTTAATAGTTTCTTTTTAGTAAATTCTAATGTTGCTTTATTACCTCTTTTTACTCTGTCTTTTTAAACGACAGTATATGTTGGCAGGTGTGTAATTATTCACGAAGATGGCAGAGTCCCGGGGTCTGATTTGGAAGTAGTTGGCGACTTTTTACAAGGCTTTATAATTTTTTTTAACAAGTATAACTTTTTCTAACAAGAATCACTAAATTATCTAAATATGTACTATTTCTTAATTTTGTTAAGCCTTTAAAAGTTTTTAAAAGACCGTATAAAACCTGATAAAAGGTTTAAGTTCTTAAAAATACAAAGCAAAATGGTGGACATATTTTAGATGTTATAGAAATTCTGTATAAAGCATAGCATTGTTAAAAGTACTAGATTTTATTTATTTGTTATTTGAGTATGTGTAAGTTGTAAGCTAGATTTTTTTTTATTTGCTATTTGAGTATACGTAAATTTTAAGTTAGAATTTGCATCAACAGTTGCTATTTCGATAGTATAGAACACATTTTTTCATGTAAAATAAAAGTGTTATGTTTCTTGTATTTTGGAAAATGGAGTCAAAACAATTTTATTTCAGTTAAGTAGTAGTATTTTAGTAGAAAACGACCGAATATTGCACTTTCTGGTAGAGTCTCTTCACAAGCATAATAAATCATTTCAACAACATTAAAAACTATTTTTAAAAAAAATTCGTGATTTAGGTTTCCATTTTATCTGATTGTGATATTTTATGGTTTCGCATAATTCCTATAAATAAGATATTTCTATCAAAAACTTGTTAGATTTTCATTGCATTTCAGTTTAAATTTCTTAAGTTTGGAGAATGGGAAGTGATTCAAAATAATTCCTCATTTCAGTATCAAACATGACTTCTTTCAACATCAGAATTCCAAAGTGTTACAAGAAAGAAGATTCTGAGCTGCAATCAATTCACGTTGTAGTTTTGTAAGTATCACAACTGCATAAATGCATTTAAAAACTTTTTTCTTTCTGTTTTTCTTTCTTTTTTTGAGCATCTAACTTAACTGTTAATGGTTTTCCTTTCGAAAAACACTCTTTTTTCTCACTTATTGATATTGAACAGAAAACAAAATCTTTTTCCAGTTTTTTTTACGGAACGAATTCATTTCAGATGTAATCAAAATTTGCTTGATGAAAAAATTTCAATTTTCATCTTCATTTTAATTTTTAAATTTATAACGAATCAGTGTAACAAGCGCATAACTTTTAACAAAAACTCTAGAATTTCAACTTCTGTTTTCTTCATCAAACGTTTTAAATTTTCCTGGCTCATCCACATTAGTTTTGAGTAGAATTGCATGATTTTTATTTTTCAAAGAGTTGTAGATTAAATAGAGCAAAGAGTTTCTAATAAATCTAACATAAAATAAACAGACATTGGATACCTTTTTAAGCATTGTGTAAAGCTGAAACTTCAGGGTTGATAATAGTGGAGACTAAGAAATACTGCGTACGAGCATCCGATCAACGAGACCACCTCAGTAATTATGTGATAGTTGCTGACTTGTAATTAAACAGAAGTAGTTGTTAATTTTAAATAAGAGAAGTGAAAAGAGAGGACAACACAAAAATAGAAACAGCACCAACAAAAATCAAAAGGTAAATTAAGCATGGGGTTAATAAATTAAATAACAAACAAGTTTTTTTTTTATAAATAAAAATAAAGGCTAGTAAAAATTGTTAAACAATTAGGTGAGTCAAATAGATAGCAGTAATCGGATAGCATTTGGAAGAAGTAAGTTGTTAAAAGTCACACATGTTTGGTACGACGCACGCGCAAGATTCAGCAGACGTGCCATGAAAAAATTACATATAAATTTAAAACTTGTAAAATAAGAGTGTTTACACAAAATGAATATCTGATTACTAATTAAATATACTATTCATCACATTTTAGGGGGAGTCTGATGATGTTGCTCATAATATGCATAATAGGAACAGTAATCGACACGCAATGCCAACAACAGAGCAAAACTAATGAAGGTAAGGACAAAATAGACTATTCAATAATAATAATTTATGTGCATATCACTAATTGCCGTATTTTTTTCTAGTTATAATTGTATATTAAAATGTCATGAGAAGTTCGTTATCTGAGATCATCCGTTATTAGACAATCAGGCAAATAAGTGATTACAAACAGAAGATTCTTTGCTTCATTTCTATTTTATATTTATTTATGATTTTCATAAGAGCCGTAGGGCTCAGGAGACAGAGCGTTTGACTTAAACTGGAGTGTGAACCGGAGTCGAATCCCAGCTATAGCTGGTCAATACGAATTTCGCATCCGATCACAGTGTTGACGTGAAATATCCTCAGTGAAAGACGGATCATGGGTTGCCGCCAGGCTAACCATGGAAGGTTTCTGTGGTTTTCCTCTCCATGTAACGCGAATGCGGATTAGTTCCATCAAAAAGTCTTCCACGAAGGCAACTTTCTCTCAATGCTTGATTCAGGAGCTCCCTTGTCTTCTGGATTGGGTTCAAAATGACACGGCTACGGAGATGAACATTAGTAGTCGCAAACCCAAAATTTGATCAACAACGGATATAAAATATGCTTTGCATAAATTCAGTTTCAAATAAGCAACTGATGAATTAAACGAGTCAAAACATTCTATCACACGTAAAATGATAACGAAATAGTTTGGCTACCACACTTTACCTTTTATTAAGACATTCACTTTCTAAATATAAGTACAAAAGTAGCCCTGTTAATGACTGCATTTAAAGATTTGTTCAAGGTAACCGGGGAGGGGGGGGCTATCTGCCTCTTCATCTACAATAAAAAGGATAGGAAGGGAGGAGGATTGATAGCTAGATCTGAGTGGAGTGAAAAAATTTTATTTCATAGAAAAATGAAGTTTGGGATGTATATGTTATTATGAATGACCGAAATCGGTGATTGTTGATTTCCACCAGTGAATATTGACAATCACATAGTCGCTTTGGTAAATGTTTGAACAAAGTCTAGTTAAATGCCCCTCTGCCCGGCATACATTTGTTCGGTATGTCCTACATCAATGATTTTTAAGGTTCAGTGCCACTCCCCGGTATACATTTGTCCGATATGCCCTACATCAATGTTTTTTATTAGGTCAAATGCCCAGTATGCATTTGCCCGATACTCCGAACACTGTTCTTTCTCCTAATCTATCCTCTGCAGATATTAAAATGCCGAATCAATATAATAACATCAATGAATAAATTAATATCTAATCGAATATAGCATATATTTCTAACATTCTCGAAAGCGACCCTGTGATTGTTGACATTTTCTATAAGTAGCGATTGAAATTAGGTAATAAGCGATATAAATATGTACCAAAGAAAAGAAAAAATTATTTACCAATGTACTCCCCTTGGTAAACCGCGCTTCGGAGAGTTTGTCTAAATTTGGAGCATTCGTTGAATTTGGGGATATCACACCGTCTCTAAGAATCCTGTTCATTAAAGAAACATGAAACAGGGTTATTACTATCCTTAAAAAAAAGTTAAGTGGTACAACTAGTTTTGAGATCATCAGGAAATTATTTTTATTACTAAATGGAACTCCGAGTACTTTAAAATGCCATTTGAACAATTGTAAGCACTGAATCCATTAAAATACACAATTTAGTATTTTTAAATCATTTTTAAGATTTTTAACATAATTTAATGACTAAATATTAAAGTATAAAAAGTTTCAATATTTGAATAATGACTGCTGATGGCTCCTCAGATGCAAAATCGCAGTGCAAAAGATTAAATTATATAGAACATTTAACTGTAACCGAGCAGGAATATATTTTTATTTTGACGAAACAAATGCACTTTTATAAAGAAACAAAAAAATATTTCGTTTGATTTAATGTGCTAATATAATCCTTGAAACTATAATTTCATAAAATTCTGACAATATGAAGGCGTCGCCAATGATTGTCATTGGTAGAAACAGATTTACGTATAGCATCGCTTGAAAATCGCACTGCTTTTTAGTAATTCGTTGCGTTGTTGCTGTTGTTGTCTTATGCTACTTGTCAATACTCACTTTTTAAGGGAGAGGAGTGCTCTTTTTGTTGTTTCTCAGTAGAGCCTTCTATGGCCAAGAATTCGACTTCTGCTACACACATACGTCGCAGCCCATTTTGAAGGGAGGACACATACACGCGCCATCCATCTGCAGATCCTAATTTTGACCTGAGCCAGAGCACCATTCATCCCCGCTCCAGTACCCCCAAGGGAATTGTTTTGTCATGGAAACTTGGAGGGCTTTGTGACCCCGACACATTTAACATGCACCCATAACCATTTTGTACACTGGGAAGCTTCGGCTGGCGTGGATCGAGCTCACGACCTCTTGGACATGGATCCAACGCCCTACCCACCAGACTATTCCGGCCTATTGCGTAAAATGAATATTTCATTTAGTGAAGTAAATCTAAGTCTAAATTTTTAAAAAAAATGGAAGCAAAATTTTCAAAATTATAATGCATTGTGTCACCTTGTCAAAAGACGCGGATAAGTAAATCTGACCCCAGATTAATAATATAAATTAAAAGTGTTAGTAAGGGATAGTAAATTATTCATTGTGTAAACGAACCTGTTCGTGCTATGAAGTAAATAGGACCCCAGGTGAATAAAAAATTATTGTAAGAATTTCTTTCCTGAAATGAAAACTGGAAAGAAAAAAATTCTTCTACCACTTTTCTTTCCTTGAATTCAAATAGTTTGTCTTCAATTGATGTGTAATACTCTATAACCAAAATAATTTGTTTTGTAGTTGATAACAAAAAAAAACCCAAATTATTGGTCGTAAAATTTTTTTCCTCTGAACTTTTTTAATTATTGATGAAGTCTTAGAAAGGATTCAATTACATAAATTGAACATTAAAAGTAATGCGTCATTTTCACTCAAAGATTTTCCTTCAAATAGTTTTTTAATGTGAGCTTAGTTTAAATAGGTGCTTTTTCTTCTCTTTTTAACTTCATCTCAATTATTTTAATACTATTATTATGAATCTCTATTTATGTCAATTCAAACAACTCATAATACTCTTGAAATGTGCCAATTTTAAATGTATATGTTACGGGCAATGTAAATAATTGGGCATTGTTTATAATGCCCGGGCAATTTAAAAAGTGCCCAAAAGGATATGACAAAATGATAAATTATGTTGCAAATATTACATTGCCCGGTCATTATGTATAATGCTAAAAGTCAAGTAGGCAATTTGTGTCACACACAGCCACAGGGTGTCTTGGGATATTCATCCACTTTTAGATGCACCTGGATTATTTTTTTTTAAAATTTTTTCCCGCACATGCGCTGTACAAAGCAACTACTTCAATTACTCTTATCTGGCGCAGTTTTTTTTTTATTTTTTTTATTTTTTTTTTTTAATATTAAAGCAATAATTTCGGTATCAGTTTAAAATTGATTCAAACACTTTGTTTAAATTTTTTTTAATATTTAAGCTATAGCAAAAGTGGCACTAGACCTAGTATATATTTCGGACATTTACCAAAGGTCTAGTCAAACTAGGTCTGGTTAAGTGCCATTTCCCGGTATACATTTGCTCGGTATATCCTACACTGATGTTTTTTTAAGGTCAAGTGCCATTTCCCGGTATGCATTTGCCCGGTATACCCTACACTGATGTTTTTTTAAGGTTCAGTGCCACTGCCCGGTATACATTTGCCCGGTATACTCTACACTGATGTTTTTTTAAGGTCAAGTACCACTGCCCGGTATACATTTGCCCGTTATACCCTACACTGATATTTTTTTTAAAGTCAAGTGCCATTGCCCGGTATATATTTGCCCGATACTCCAAACACTGATCTATCGTCAGTAAGTATTAAAATATCGAATAAATGTAATTATATCCACGAATAAATTAGTATCAAATTGGATATAATAAATATTTCGGATATTCACCAAAGCGACTAATTTGATTGTCAACATTCACCGATTTCGTTCATTCACAGTAACATGCACATCATTTACATAATGATGTTACTGTGAATAAATTGGCGACAAGCGACTGAAAATGAATGCTGATTGGCCAGCCAGAATCACACCACAAGCACGTGGTTGTCCCATTGCTGTCAATTAATCAAAGTGCCCAAAAAAGAAATAATAGCGGTATTTATAATGACCGGGCAATGTGAGAAATTATCGTAAAGTAATTCAAATTTATCAAATTGCCCAATTTCAATGGTCATAATAACTAAGCATTATGAATATTGACCTAAATAATTACATTACCCGTAACATATACACTATATGATATCTGATACTCTGATGTTTATTCAAACGAATAAAAAATTTAAAAATTGCTTTCTCGTAAAAGTGATAGTTTCATAATTAATTTAATATGATAAACTCTAAACTTATCTAAGCTCAAACTGGACAAGTTTGTGTTTAATTTTATGCGCAATGTACAGTGTGTTAAAAAAACGGACCACCCTGTGTAACTTTTGATCTAATGATCGGATTTTCACTTTATGGGACTCAATCTTAATGGCTCGAAAAGGTGACCTTAAATATGTAAATGAATGCAGACGATATTTTAAGTCACGAAATCAGGCACAAGAGCGTGCTTACTCTGAATAAATTTATTCAATAATTATTTTATTTAATAATGGTTGAAATAATTTGAGTTGTAAGGCATGCAATTTTTTACATCATTCAAAGAAATTTATTTTTACATTTCAAAATACAAAACTTGAACAAAATAGGTTGAATAATTCTTGAGAAATCAAATTTTAAAAACACAACTTTTCAAAATTTGATTTCTCAGGAACTATTCAATCGATTTCGCTCCAATTTTGTATTTTCTCACAAAAAATTACATTATTTTAAAATGATGCAAACAAATTGTATACCTTGCAAATCATAATTTTTTCGACTATTATTATAAAAATAATATACACTAAAAGTTATATTTTGCATGTAATTATCTTTGAATAAAAGAATTTTACAAATGAGTGCAAAATTTTTTCAATTTGCTTAAAAATTGAAATACGCAAAAAGTCTGACCAAACTATTGGGACCCTATTTCTCTAATTACGGCTAACCCTTTATTTTTTGGAGACATAAATGCGAAACAGTCGGGGGGAAAAGTTCAGAGAAAGTACGTTTTTGTGTCTGATTTCGTCTGAAGTTAAAAAATCGTCTTCACTAATTAATTAGCATAAATGCAGTCACCCCCTAGAACCTTTAGAGTCCTAGAACGTGAAGATCTTTACTAAAGATTTATAACCAAACAATCAATAAGGATTTAGTCCTGTAGTAGCTCTGTTCTGTTTCAATAACCTCTGCTCTAGGGGTATGACCGCGTACTACCCGGTCCTCCCCTTGACATGTGTCTATGCCGTGCCTACGAAAGCTGCAGTGCAGCTGAGGTAAAAGATCTGAAAATTACAGGCATAATTTTCTTAAATCGTCATATAAAAAGGTTGTTGTTGTCGTCGGCGAGCATTAAGTCTAGGGGTGTGATTGTTTTTGTTTTCCAGTGGCGCCATCTAAGGTCAAGAATTGGACTTCTGTCACACCCGTTTATAGGGCGGTCCCATTCATTCGTCCACAGATCGTAATTTTGACCTGAACCAGAGAATGATCCATCTCCAATTCAATACCCCCAGAGATATTGATTTGTTATGGGAACATGGAGGACTTTATGACTCGACAGATATAACTTGCACCGGTTACTATTTACTACACGGGGAGTCTTAAGCCGACTAGATTCGAACTCCCATTCCCACAAAGCGCCCAGCCAACCAGGCTATCCCAGTCTTATAAAATGGTATGTTTGATATTGTTAAAGTGATTTAACTTTTACCCCATTACTGGAATAAGACCACGTGATTTGACTTTTTCTAGTAAAAAACTTCAGTTGCAAAAAAATTAATATATGACTATTCAGAAATGTACTCAACTAAATAATGAATATCTTGATTAAACCTGACAATTTGTAGATCGAACAGTTTAGTTCTAACAGATCCTTCGAGTCTTACCTCATTTTCCCCTACACGCTACGCAACTTTCGAAATGTCGATTGAATGGAAAACCTGCAATTAACGTAGTGTGGATATCTCAATCCTGATGGGTTGTTGAAACGTGGCGTTTGTTTACGGTAGCAACTATTCTTTCCTTTCTATTTCGAGTAAGCCATGCCCGTCAAACATCAATTCTCTGACACATTCTATATTCTTATACAAAGATTCTTTTACAAAGAATTCAATTTTACCACCATATATTTCTTGCTTTACACAAAGACAGACACGAAGCCATGTAGAACATAAACAAACTAATTATGCATCGAAGTTGCCAGGTACACAAAACAAAAAAATGTTACGGCCACAATAAAATACATAAACAAATAATAAATATAAGTTAATTAAAAGACGTAGAAGAGAAAGAATTATATTTCGATAAATCCCATGTGTGATACGTCACTGCATTTAATTAACTTCACATTAATGAACATTCTAACTTAACTCAACTTAAACATTCCGTTTTGCTTATAAACGATCAACTGGCACTGACGTCATAGGTCACGTGTGTGGGTATTTTTGGTCTTCTTCTTCCTTTTGAAGTACAAGTACCCAATTGTAAAAAAACAATGTAAGACAATAAGTTTTTGGCGTTATAAATATTTTAGTGTCTTCTCCGAATTCATGACATCAAGATTTAATTGGGATTTTTTTCTTCTTCCCAATATCTGTACAAACTTTATGCCATTTAAGAAATTTTTCACAGTCCTGAGAAAAATTGCAATTTAATTTACAGCGCTGTGGAGGAAAATATTTCTAGCATTTTCTCTTTCATCCAACCTGGGTCGCCTTCTAGCGCCCTCTGGTGGAGCGAGTGAATTGAAATGTATCCACGGAGTTAGAGCTTTCAGTATGTGCTGGATCATGCTTGGACACAGCTATGTTTTGTTAAACTTCGATTTACTCAGTAAGTATCGAAATATTTGAACCTATATATGTGCATAAAAGTGCTTTTTATCTACCCTTTATTAAAATTAAACCATAGTGTTGACAATCACATAGTCGCTTTGGTAAAAGTTCGAAATATATACCAAGTCTAGTGATGCCACTGCCCTGTATGCCCTGCATCAAGGTTTTATTAAGGTTCAGTGCCATTGCCCGGTATTCCCTGCATCAATGTTTTTATAAGGTCAAGTGCCACTGCCCAGTGTGCATTTAACCGGTACTATAAATACTGATGTTTCGTCTGATTGGACGAAACATCAGCATTCATAAGCAGATATTAAAATATCAAGTGAATATAATAATATCAACGGATAAATTAATATCAAACCGGATGCAACAACAAATATTTCGGACATTCACCAAAGCGACTTTGTGATTATTGACATTCACCGGTGAGAGTCGACATTCACGTGATTTTTGTTATTCACAGTAACAAATATAATGTACTATCATGAAATTATAGTATATATAATCAATTTATCTCTTCATCATCCTATATGTGATAATCCAATAGATACATATGAAATGTATTGCACCCCAATGACAAAAAGAACTTTCATTACGTAAATCAATGACTGGGCAATATCTTTATACAACATGTTTGCAATTTGTGTCTAGCATTGCTAATTTTTGATATTTTAAAATATTCATTTTCACTTTTCTTTATTTTTTGCATCAGAATCCCAAAAAGTGATGACGAACTGGTTTGCGTCATGGCAATTTGAATTCATCAGCAACGGATGGATGGCAGTGGAGCCATTCTTTTTGATTAGGTAAGAGCGATGCCTTTATTTGAGTATCAAACATTTTTAGTCAAAGTATCGTAACTATATTTTAAAGTACTTAAAATATCTATATATAAATCATAAGTGCTCGTCCGCTGTTATGGGTGTTCAACTTTACGTTGCATTTTGCTTTATTGCGCAAAAGTTTTGAGCTTAGAATCTTGAAATTACGAAGAAAAAATGTACTGGAAGTAAAACATTTAGCATTCGAAAATTATTGAATGTTAAATTTTTAATACAAATTTGTGCAACCCTGCAGACGACATAAATGCAACTACAGATCCAGACAGGACAGAATCACTGCGACTTATGCCGCTGACACTTTAATTATTGTGAAGTCCAAAAATTCCACTCATACTATAATAATTATATTATGAAATATAATTATATGCGCACCTTGGTTGACTGGCATATTAGGGCAGATTTGTTATTTGTTGGCCATTCTTTCAAGGGCACCCGATAAGGTGGGCTAACGTTGCTCCCACAGAAAATACAGATAGTGCATAGAATGAAAGAACATCCATGCCTTGTCCGGGATTCGAACCCAGAACCTTTCTGATGCAAGGCCCGTTCCTTGACCCCTGCAAAGTCCGGTCGGCAAAGAATGTTAAGGAATTTTAATGTTCAGAAGCAAAAATCACAACATCTAACTGTCCAATACGAAATAAAAATTCTCCCCCCAAAAAATCGAGTTGTTCTCTTTAACGGAACTATCCCTATTGTCAAATGAGTAAAATATCTGATAAAAACAGAAAATTCAATTCGAAAAATCATGTGAAATCAATCATCAATAAAATACAAGTAGCCTGTGTCACAAACTGCAAATTCTCCTTCAAAACTCCAAAATGGAAATCAAACTCACCCCATTCTAACGGACAGCTCAAAAGATGTCAGAATAAAATTACTGGAAAAATAACTAAAGCAAGATGTTTTAATAACATTGCGATCTCTACATTGATCATTTAAATTATCATAATGCAAACCTTAATTGGATACTTCAAGAAGAAGATCATGAAGAGGAAAACCTCGAAAACGGTTAGACAGATGGTAAAGGGACCCATTATACCTCTACCACTGAGGATATTTTACGTCAGCACTATGGTCGGTCAAGTACGGAATTCGTATCGATCAGCCATCGCTGGGATTCGAACCTGGAGTGCTAGTGCTTTATCTCGTGAGCCTCTTATTATAACACAAAGAGATATTTTACGTCAGCACAGTTGTCGGTGCGATCCGGGTGCAGAATTCTTATCGGCGAGCCATCGCTGGGATTCGAACCTGGAGTGCTAGTGCTTTATCTCGTGAGCCTCTCATTATAACACAAAGAGATATTTTACGTCAGCACTGTTGTCGGTGCGATCCGGGTGCAGGATTCTTATCGACGAGCCATCGCTGGGATTCGAACCTGGAGTGCTAGTGCTTTATCTCGTGAGCCTCTCATTATAACACAAAGAGATATTTTACGTCAGCACTGTTGTCGGTGCGATCCGGGTGCAGGATTCTTATCGACGAGCCATCGCTGGGATACGAACCTGGAGTGCTAGTGCTTTATCTCGTGAGCCTCTCATTATAACACAAAGAGATATTTTACGTCAGCACTGTTGTCGGTGCGATCCGGGTGCAGGATTCTTATCGACGAGCCATCGCTGGGATTCGAACCTGGAGTGCTAGTGCTTTATCTCGTGAGCCTCTCATTATAACACAAAGAGATATTTAACGTCAGCACTGTTGTCGGTGCGATCCGGGGGCAGGATTCTTATCGACGAGCCATCGCTGGGATTCGAACCTGGAGTGCTAGTGCTTTATCTCGTGAGCCTCTCAGTATAACACAAAGAGATATTTTACGTCAGCACTGTTGTCGGTGCGATCCGGGTGCAGGATTCTTATCGACGAGCCATCGCTGGCATTCGAACCTGGAGTGCTAGTGCTTTATCTCGTGAGCCTCTCATTATAACACAAAGAGATATTTAACGTCAGCACTGTTATCGGTGCGATCCGGGTGCAGGATTCTTATCGACGAGCCATCGCTGGGATTCGAACCTGGAGTGCTAGTGCTTTATCTCGTGAGCCTCTCATTATAACACAAAGAGATATTTTACGTCAGCACTGTTGTCGGTGCGATCCGGGTGCAGGATTCTTATCGACGAGCCATCGCTGGGATTCGAACCTGGAGTGCTAGTGCTTTATCTCCTGAGCCTCTCATTATAACACAAAGAGATATTTAACGTCAGCACTGTTATCGGTGCGATCCGGGTGCAGGATTCTTATCGAAGAGCCATCGCTGGGATTCGAACCTGGAGTGCTAGTGCTTTATCTCGTGAGCCTCTTATTATAACACAAAGAGATATTTTACGTCAGCACAGTTGTCGGTGCGATCCGGGTGCAGGATTCTTATCGGCGAGCCATCGCTGGGACTCGAACCTGGAGTGCTAGTGGTTTATCTCGTGAGCCTCTCATTATAACACAAAGAGATATTTTACGTCAGCACTGTTGTCGGTGCGATCCGGGCGCAGGATTCTTATCGACGAGCCATCGCTGGGATTCGAACCTGGAGTGCTAGTGCTTTATCTCGTGAGCCTCTCATTATAACACAAAGAGATATTTTACGTCAGCACTGTTGTCGGTGCGATCCGGGTGCAGGATTCTTATCGACGAGCCATCGCTGGGATTCGAACCTGGAGTGCTAGTGCTTTATCTCGTGAGCCTCTCATTATAACACAAAGAGATATTTAACGTCAGCACTGTTGTCGGTGCGATCCGGGTGCAGGATTCTTATCGACGAGCCATCGCTGGGATTCGAACCTGGAGTGCTAGTGCTTTATCTCGTGAGCCTCTCATTATAACACAAAGAGATATTTTACGTCAGCACTGTTGTCGGTGCGATCCGGGTGCAGGATTCTTATCGACGAGCCATCGCTGGGATTCGAAACCGGTTTGGACTCGAAGGCTGCATCTCCTGAGCCACCACGCCTCATCTCATCACTCTAATTTTAAGTGTTTCTTACAGTTGCAACGAGTACATTTTATAATGGGTTCTGATTGAACCATGATTGCTCAGGGGTAAGAGCGCTCACCTTACGGTGAGGTGAACCGGATTCGAATCTCAGCTGGTCGATACGAATTCCACATTCGACTTGCACTGACCACAGTGCTGACGTAAAATAGCCTCAGTGGTAGACGGACCATGGGTTAGCGTCCCCTTGCCGTCAGGCTAACCATGGGAGATTTTCGTGGTTTTTCTTTCAATGTAACGCTAATGAGAGTTGGTTCCATCTAAAAAGTTTTCCACAAAGGCAACATTTCTCCCAATGCTTGATCTCAGAGTTCCCTTGTCTTCTGGATTCAGTTCAAAATTGCTAGGCTATGGAGTTGACTATTAGAAGTCGTAACCCAAAATGAGTCAGTTGTTCAATAACGGTTATAAATTGGTTCTAATTATACATTAGAATTCCACCAAATAGTTTCGCCGATGTAATACCCATGAATAATAATAGCCTTGTTTACATATTTTTAGTGGAATCTTAATGTCTTATGGAGGAATGAAATCTATAAAAAGGTTGAATGGATTTAAAAACATTCCAATGATGGCTTTAAGGCGATACATTAGGTAAGTAGTTTTCAACTTGTTTAAAGTTTTCTTTCAAAAAAGTATCCGAATATTTTATCAGCATTTTTACAGAATGCACTGTGGAACAAATTTTTTGTTGCATTTATACAATTGGGTACTTGCTCTTCAAGAAGACCTCCCATACCCACACTTGTGACCTATGACGCCACGTACTTTTTATCAGTAAAATTACTCTACATAAAATAGAATGTTAATTAACGCTAAATTAATTAAATATTAGCCGTATCGCACATCGAATGAATTGAAATATAATTCTTTCTCGTCTACTTCTTTTACTTAACTTAGATTTATTATATGTTAATGTATTTTATTGTGGCAGTGACATATTTTTGTTCTGCGTACCTTCTGTGCTAAGTCAGTTTATATTCTACATGGCTGTCTTTCTGTTAAGTCTCTATGTAAATATAAAGTGAAAATATTAAAATATTTGAGAAAGAATCTTTTTCAAATAATTTAAAATGCGTCACTTTAGGGAATGGACAAGCGTGAGTTACTCGAAATAGAATGTAAAGAACAGTTGTTAAGCCACGTTTCAACAGCTCATCAGGATCGAGATACCCGCACTACGTCAAGTATCCCATTATTTGGTCATACTTCATTCGGATGTGTAGATTTCTGAAATTGGTTTTCTTTTTCCAAATCAACATATTTCTTTCTCAAAAAATTTTTTTGCCGAGTTGTCTTACTGTACAAGTTTGTACAAAAAGGTATAGGTTTAGATATATACATGTACGATTCTTTTGAAAATAATACTTCAGACAACAAAAAAAGTATATCCTTAACGAGCCGCACCAAAAGCCGAAAATGTACTTTTTGGCACTCTCTACGCAGCAGTGACGCCACCTAAAATTCACTCAAATGAATTTTTAAAAAATCCTAGTTACGAATATATAATTGAATTGCAGAAAAAATGAAGCTTGTCACAAAGAACCGATTACAGTGATGTGAAAACATCTCAGATCTGTTCAAAAATCTCATGAAACAGAAAAGGAACTTTTAAAAAAATATTTCCTAGTTCTATGAATCCGTTCCACTTTTCTGAAATACTTTTAGGGAAACAGGATACATTTTATTAAGATGAAAGGTAATCCATTAACACTCAAACAGGAAGTAGTGGGGGCTACGACGTTCCGGTACTTTTCCCCCTGAGACTTTAAATGAATATACAGTATACTCTCGATATCTCAAAGTGGAAGGGACACTAAAAATATTCCGCTATAGCGAGTTTTCGAGATAGCAAGTTCAGTACTAAATATGTTCTAAAAAATAGAAAAATATATTCTAAAATATTACTCTAAAAAAGTAGAATCAGGAAACATAAGAATAACTACTCATAAATAGATATGTAATAATAGTTGACTATAAGTATAAATACAACAATGATAATTTTATTTTAAACAGTAAGACAAAACTAATTATGCATTCAATAGAAAAGAATTGGTTTACAATAAACTTGCATTGTGATTTGTCCCAAAAAAAATTTCTTTTTCTATTTCAAAAAAAAAAAAAAAATCGACATAACAAGGTATTGAGAAGAAACCCTTCGACATAGGAATTCAAATGGAACATTAGGTTGATATACACTATCTGTCTAAAAGTATCCGGACTGGTATGGACTGTGGTCAGGCACCTATTAATAGGATGTCGGTCACCCTTTTTGCATCGATGGCAGCCTTCTGGGAAGACTTTCAACCAGTTTTTGATAGGACTTCCATCACAATTGAAGTGAGTGCTGCTTCCAGTGAAGAGAGCTACGTATTTTGGCTGGCTACGTCATCTGCGCCTTATTTCGTCCCAAAGGTGCTCTATGGGAATTAGATGGGGGTTCTGGGGAGACCAGTCCAGTTTTTAAACATCCATTTTGTCAGAGGATAGAGCGTTTGCCTTCCAATGCGGCGAACAGGATTCGAATCCCAGTCGATACGAATTCCGCATCTGGCTCGCACCGACCACAGTGCTGACGTGAAATATCCTCAGTGGTAGACGGATTATGGGATAGAGTACCATTGCCGTCTGGCTAACCGGTAGAGGCTCTCTTGGTCTTCCTCACCATGTAACGCAAATGCTGTTTAGCTCCATCAAAAAGTCCTCCACTTAGGCAAATTTCTCCCAATACTCGCTCCAGGAGTTCCCTTGTCTTCTGGATTGGGTTCAAAATGAGAAGGCTGTGGAATTGAACATGAGTAGTCGTAAACCCATAAAATTGGGTCGGCTGTTCAACGACGGTTATATAAAAAAAAAAATTAAAAAAACACGTCTGTGCAAACCTCGATGTGTGAATGCTTAAGAGAAATGGGCCGAAATATTGCCCTAGAGTTGGGATTGCAGCATTGTCCACATACATATCCAACCACAGATCAAACCTCGATAAACACCCCCACACCATTATGCTTCCACCACCAAAAGAACCGGGTGTCCAGAGGCCACATAGTGTATAACACCCAGGTGGAAAATATTTTTTTTTTTTGACATAACAAGGGTTTTGAGTTATCGAAGTTCGAGATATCGAGAGTGTTACTCATTTTAAACTTTATATTCTTGATTTTTCATCATTTTTTTAATAGTCTGCTCGTAATTTGAACAGATGAAAGACTCACTTTGCTCATAGGCTAATTTTGAAAACATTTGTGCGAGACTGGGACGCCTCATCAGTGCCAGAAATGAGCATTCACTATAACCTTATATTTCGTTTTTTAAACTGCTGTCATTTATTTGAATCCCTTATAACAGTTTCGAATCATTCGGTATGAATTTTTTTTAATTGTTTAAGCAATTCTATGTTTTTATTGCTGAATAATTCACATATCTGTAAACTCTTATGTATTTCAAATTAATTTTTGAAAACGAAAAAGTAAAAGTAAATTTCTAATGAAAAATATTAATACATTTGTTTTAATTTAATCCGGAATTTTTTATCCAGTGTAGTATGCACTTTAGTGTGGACTGAGAAATGGATATTTCGAATTAGCAACTATTAGTACAACAACTTTAACAACTGTAAGAGTCCAAGAGTTTCTAATTAGCAACTATTCGTATAATACTCATTAGAAATGGATATTTTTAAATAGTGCAAAAAAATTTTTCTTTGGCATCCTGAATTTAAGAAAAATAATAAAGAAAAAGTAAATATGGATATCTTTAGTTCATGCATGAGTTAGAAGGAAATGTATTAAAAAGGTCAAAAGGTTAAATTTTAATATTTTTTTATTGAAATACAAATATTATTAATTTTTTTTCTTATAACATGAACTTTCTTCATTTTAATATTCTGTTGCCGTATCTTTAATAAAATATAAATTATCTAACAGTTTTTAGATAGTGTAAAAGCTGCAAAGTTTCGAAAAATCAAGACAGAGTGAGATTTTTTTTTTTTTTTAGCATTTTTTACATAATGCAGATTTTTTTTTTCTTTTATAGTACAGTTTTTGACTTTTTGAATTGTATGTGTACTGTTCTGCTCTTTGCAATTTTAATTTATCACATTAACAACCTAGAACTAATCACGTGGAGGTTCCATCCCTCTGCCCTTCCCATCCACCTACCCATGAAGGACACTTACATATTTACAACTTTTATATGTTAACCGTGAATGACCGAAATTAAGAGAATGTCGACTTTCACCGGTGAATGTCAACAATCACATAGTCGCTTTGGTGTAAGTCCGATATATTTATTATTTCCAATTTTTGATATTAATTTATTTTTAGATATTATTATAGTTACTTGATATTTTAACCCTTTGCACTCGAAGTCCTTTCAACAGTTAAAAAAATGAAAGCAACCACTAACATTTTAAAAGATTTTTTACAAACTTACCATATAATACCCGGAGATCACTGACTATCAAAATAGGCATTTCTCTGAATCTGCAAGATCATCAGGCAAAAATCTTGTGGATGACTTTCAATAATTGTGCAGGTCATAGGATGTTTGTTTTTTTATATCAAACCGATTGGGGGAACACAGAAGCTTCTTCATCTCATTAGTTGGATTATTTTGGGAAATATACAACCAAAGAACTTGGTTAGATTATGCATCTGACAGCGAGATCATGTCGCATTTTCCGTTCTGTACTGCTCTGATAATTAATACTTTTGGTGGTTCACTTTCTTCTGATTGAACTATTTTACAGTTAATAACAGGTAATTCTTTACAACCTCATCAGAGTCAAGCATCACTGGATGCGTTCAGTTCTACCTTAAAGTGCTCGGACTTAAGGTAGCTGCCAACTTGTACAGCCATTGAGAAATAATTTTCTCAGCGGTTTAAAATTTCCAAACATTTTTTTAACTACTTCGACGAATCAATAATTTAAAAAAAATATGTAGATAAGATCTGTTGGCTATTTATGGCTATAGATGTCTTAATGGTTTCGTTTTCAGAAAATTTTTCCAAAATTAATTGTTATTACTTCGTAAAATATTTTTAATGACCGTACGAGTTGCCTTAACATGGACACCGGACAGTTCCTTATTTTGAATAATGACGGTAGTTCATTGTTCAAAATAATAAAAGCTATCACTTAACTTTTTTAGAAATCAAGAAATGAAACAACAGAACTGGTAAAGAACTGGTAAATGGTTTGACTACCAGTTTCTTTTCTCTCTTTTTCATTAATCCGTCTTGAGCGTTGGCCTCCTATCTGCTTGGCATTTATACAAAATAGTGTATTATAATATCTCTCAATTTGATGTAAGATAACCTAAAATATGAGAATATTTCCGTATCGTGATCTGCCGTGCCAACTACCATCGCCTAGATGCCAAATACATTTCAAACTTGCAATTTTTTTTAAAAAAAAACCGTATATGTTTGCCCGGAGGTGGCTACGAGTTATAACTTTCGAGTTAGTCTCTGTCTGTGATGTTTCTTTATAGTTTCTCGCGGACGGCTTCCCGAAAGTTGCCAATGAGGGGGCTGATTTATTCCGAATAATTTTCCCTTCAATATTTTTCAATCCTTAGCAAGAATACAAATAGTAAAATAAATGACGACAGAAATAAGAGAATGACACTAGCGATTCATTTTATATACTTATTGGAACAGCAACAAAAACATGATGCCATTCACCACAAAACAAATGTGTATACAAGAGGTTGGAAATTAAATTAAAGTGGGAACATAGAGGACGCTACACACTCCCTTCCCAGTGGAAACGATTAAGAAACATAATCCTTTAAATGAGGTGGAAACTTAACGGCTCGTCTACTACGTGTGGTTTGCTTGTGGTTGTCAGAGGACGAGATCCGTTCCGGGGGTTCGCACTGAAGGTGTGAATCAGTGTCAACCCTTGGTTTGTGAGTATCAAGTGAATGCTCGGTTTTGTCCTGTATAGTAAAGCATGGCTTTAGTCTATCAATTGAAATTCTTTTGACTTTTTCATTGACTTCAAGTGGGTCACCACTTGGATCAGTCTGCATAGGGACCGAGGGTGTGCGGTATTGGTCCTCGTTAAACTGTGCTACCTTAAAGTGCTCGGATTCGCGCGTAAGTCGTCAGGCTACCGAACCGGGGGTGCCACCCTCTCTGCAAAGGATCAAAATTGTGATGGCGTGTCTTTGGATCATCCTCAGGGATGTTTCCTAGACCGTCGCCATTGTTCAGCTCTATTCCGACGTAAATAAACCACAACTACCACAAGGTCTGGCTTTTCCAATGATTCTATGAAACTCCGAAATTAGACACTCTAAATATTGAAAAATATGTCTAAAAGGAAACTCTCTGAAATGGTGGGATCAAATAAACCTATCGCTGAAGTTTCATTTCGATGTTATGAATTACCCCCATTTTTCCGGGACATATTTATAGTTGTATCATCACAGCCAATCGCGACTCATTGTCTCACGTCAACAAAAAGAATTTTCCAGTACTGATACATTTTTCAGCTATTTTCAGTAAAATACCGTTTTACAGGTGTCCTAGATATATTTCTCCGGATTCTTGACTCATCCTTAATGGCTCTTCCCGTATCGTCTTGTCATAAATTTTCAAATCAATTTTTTCCTGAAACACAGTACTATTGTTTCGCCCATTGAAGTGCAATCCTTTAACTGCAATATCTGATAAGTTAAAAGAGCGTTACAGCCAAAGAACTGCACTTATATTTCAAAAACTGGAATAATAATAAGAAAAACTGCTATGTTTAAAATAACCAAAGAACTGCAGGGTGCACATATATTCCAAAAAGTATAAAACTGGAATAAGAAGAAGAAAAACTGCTATGTTTAAAATAACCAAAGAACTGCAGGGTGCACATATATTCCAAAAAGTATAAAACTGGAATAATAATAAGAAAAACTGCTATGTTTAAAATAACCAAAGAACTGCAGGTAGCACATATATTCCAAAAAGTATAAAGCTGGAATAAGAAGAAGGAAAACTGCTATGTTTAAAATATAACCACGCAAAAAAAATCACATTTTGACTTAATTTCTCGAAGCCTAGCATCTTTTACGCTATCTAAGAACTGTAGAATAATGTTTATCTTTCAAATATGCTTGTAAAGAATATTTAAATGGAACACGGTATTAGAACAAAAATTCATAATATATTTATTTCAATAAAAAATATATTGAAATTCTTAAATTTTAGAGGTCAATACCGAACTAAAAACATTAATATTTATGTTTTTGTATCATTTTTCCCGAATACAGGATGTCGAAGAACACTTTTTATTGACTATCAAAAATATCCATTTTCGACCTACCCTAAGAATGCATGAGAACTGAATAAATTCTAATTTTTTTTAGATTAACCCCACCCCTCTTATTGATGATGGGATTGGTGTTTTTCCTGCCCTTAGTGAGTTCTGGCCCTTTTTGGTCTGAGCAGGTAGATGACCAATTAGAATCTTGCAGAGAGTACTGGTGGTCCACTCTTCTCTATGTCTCCAACTGGTTGGGAATACGAAAAGGAGTAAGTATAAAGTCGGTCGCCACCGATCACTAAATACATAAGAAGGCGATTGAAAAACGTTTAGTTAATCGACACTTTTTTCTTTGAAATGTATCTCATGTGCTTCAAAAGTCATGCTTCTAATTTCTCGTATACATGGGAAAGCTGTTATAAAATTTCAATGAGACTAAATATGAGCCATTATGTCACAAGAAATAGAGCGTCCGCCTTCCAATGAGGTGAACCGGGTTCAAATTTCAGCGATGGCAAGTCGATATGAATTCCTTACCCAGCTTGTACCGACAACAGTGATTACGTAAAATATCCTCAGTGGTAGACGGATCATGGGTTAGAGTCCCCTTGCCACCAGGCTAACCGTGAGAAGTCTACATGGGTTTCCTCTCCATATAACGAAAATGTGGGTTAGTTCATCATCATTCCATCATTAGTCCATCAAAAAATCTGCTACGGAGACAAATTTCTCCCAATACTTGATCCAGGAGTTCCCTTGTCTTCTGAATTGGATTCAAATTTAGAAGGCTACGAAGTCGGCTGTTCAACGATGATTATAAAATATAAAAATAAAATGAGACTAAAACTATGATTGACTAATTTTAGATTTCATTCGCGTGTGTTAAAATTGTTAAGTCACAGGAATGCCAACTGCTCCACTCTCTGAAAAAGTTTTAATACATTGGTAACGAATTAAAATATAAAACATGTAGAATGTGTAAAAAAGAGAATATAATATAAGAATTTTATTCTCTGTTCTAATATATTATAGAATGAAATATAAGAATGTATTTGTAGATGGCCAATTACGACCTCTCTTTAACACGTTGACTGCCACGTCACCCATTTTCGGGTGAGAGCTAAGTTTCTGATCCGGCCGCGTAACCCCTATTGACGCTTATTTAAATATTGGGAAGGATATTCGAATGTATTTGAAAAGGTGTTTCACAGGAAGTAACAAAACTATTGAATTGTTATAAAAGTAATTCAAAAATGATTTATTAAGAACATTATTGTGAGCCCCGTTTTGTTCTTTAGTGCTGATTCATTGATTATTTTCTTTTTTTGTTCATCCCGTAATAGGAACGGGTTATTAACCAGTTATCTTATTTTATTTTGTAATCGTCGTTCAACAGCCGACCCAATTTTGGGTTTACGACTTCTAATGTGTAACTCCGTAGCCTTGTCATTTTGAACCCAATCCAGAAGACAAGAGAGCTCCTGGATCAAGTATCGGGAGAAATTTGCCTTCGTGGAGGACTTCTTGCTGAAACTAACCCGCATTTGCGTTACATGAGGAATAAATCCACGAAAACCTCCCACGGGTAGCTTGACAGCAAGGGGACTCTAACCCATGATCCGTTAACCACTATTTCACGTCAGCACTGTGGTCGGTGCAACCCGGGTGCGGAATTCGCATCGACCATCCATCGCTGGGATTCGAACCCAGTTCACCTCATTGGGAGGCGAACGCCCTGAGCCACCACTGAGTCACCTAACTAGTTATTTTATTAAAAAAATGATTTGCGAACTTTTAAATTACTTTATCTGAGTCATATTATCTTTCAGTGCACAAGTGTGACGTGGTACTTGGCAGCAGATTTTCAACTTCACATTTTCTCACTTTTTCTTCTTATCCTAGTCATAAGGTAACTTTCTTTTTTTTCTAATCTTATAATCTGAATGGAATTCTATAAATACAACAGTTTTCCATTTTATTTCATCATCATGTGTCGGTAAACTTTAGACAAAAATCAACACACTAACAATAAATATTAGCACAATAAACTAACAATAAAAATTAGCACATCTGGAAAGATTTGTCAGAATGAAACGAAATACATTTCTGTACTTATGTATGCACATTTCACTTATGTATGCAAATACATTTTGCATACATAAGTGCAACGTCGATACAAGTAGGTGATTAAAAAATCAAAGCAATACTATCATATATAGCAGGAAAATATAAATGAATCGAGGTTTGAATACCCTCTTGGGCCCACCTCCAGAGCGAATGCAAGACGCCAATGGTTCGGGCATTCAGGTACACAAAGTCTCTTATGATCTCGTATTGCATTTCTTTTCACTATTGCCTTAAGAACTTCGTAATCTACTGTGAGATACAGAGCTATAAAAAGGGGAAAAATTGTGAAACGATTATACTCTTTCCCCGAGTGAGAAAACGGACAAGAACTTTTTTTTTCTTTCTTTTCAGATTGATAAAGAGTAGTGCATACGTTGTCCTCGTAAGAAGATATTATATTTTCTGATTATTACTCCCTGTAGTTGTTTTCATTTTATTAAATTTCTTGTGTTACTTAAACAAGTATCTTCAATAATCCGCTTTAATTTTAAACACATCAAAATCTTTATTTGTACTAGACTTGGTGGCTGTCCAACATACCTACCCATATAGGCTCGTTCGGTGACAAATCTGGGGATCGAGCAGGCTAACCTACCTTTACATCTACAGTTTGTAAGGAGAGATTTTAAGCGCGCTGATTGGATTTCTCGGCAAAGCGTTCTATTACATCTTTTCCTCCCTAACATCCATAATTTGTTCACAAAATCTGTTCTAGTATATTTCTCATACTAGTTTTAAGACAATTGTTAAAGTTTTCTACAGAAAAACAAAATAGTATGATCAATGGACTTTTAATAATAACACATTTATTTAAATCTTGTTTGCTTTAAACTTTATTCTTATATTTTTCTTCATTTGTTTAAAATATATTTTTTTTAAGTTTCAGTATAATACTTTTTAACATTAATGTTTTGGATTTCAGATACTTGCAAGATAAACAACAATGTTTTGGTAGTTTTGGTAAACATTAAATTAATACAATAATAACTATTAAACATAAATTGTGAGCATATATTTTAAAATTTATTTTTAGATTTTATATATTTATATTTATTTTATATATTTATATTTATTTTTAGCTAGTTTTTATATAATAAATATAAGAATTGATTAATATTCAACTTGAATAGTATTATGAATCTTCTTACGCTCTTAGAAATTAAAATCTATAACTTAAATTTACCAAATATGATTGCAGAACCAAACAAATAAAAACTATGCAAGTTAAGTTTAAATTTATTATATGAGATTTTAAAATGTATATGTTACCGGCAAAGTATGAAATCCGGCATTGTATAGAATGCCTAGGCATTGTATAGAATGCCTAAAATTAGCCAGCAAAGTATGAAATGATTTATATTTCACACATTGCCTAGGCATTCCATAGAAGGCCAAATGAGAAACCGGCAAAGTGTAAAATACATCTCCGATTCATTAAAATGTCATTCCAAAATAACAAATTCAAAACGTCATCCGATTTGATAATAACTTATCGTGGATATAATTACATTTATTCGATATTTTAATACTTACTGACGATACATTACATTCATTCGATATTTTAATACTTACTGACGATAAATTAGAAGAAACATCAGTGTTTGGAGTATCGGGCAAATATATACTGGGCAATGGCGATTGACCTTAAAAAAATATCAGTGTAGGGTATACCGGGCAGTGGCACTGAACCTTAAAAAAAAACATCAGTGTAGGGTATACCGGGCCAATGTACCGGGTAATGGCTCTTGACCTTAAAAGACCTAGACCTAGTATATATTTCGGACATTTACCAAAGGTCTAGACATACTTGGTCTTATACCATTGCCCGGTATACATTTGCCCGGCATACCCTACACTGATGTTTTTTTAAGGTCATGTGCCATTGCCCAGTATACCCAACACTGATGTTTTTTAAAGGTCAAGTGCCATTGTCCGGTATATATTTACCCGATACTTCAACACTGATGTTTCTTCTAATCTATCGTCAGTAAGTATTAGAATATCGAATAAATGTAATTATATCCACGAATAAATTAATATCAAATCGGATGTAATAAATATTTTGGACCAAGCGACTATGTGATTGTCAACATTCACCGTTGAAAGTCAACAACCACCGATTTTGGTCATTCGTAGTAACATGCACATCATTTACATAATAACCTCATCAGGACGATTATTTCATACTTTGCCTAAATAGCATTTGGCATTCTATAAAATGTCTAGGCATTCTATACAATGCCCTGGCAAAGTATATAATACTTCTCACATTTCATACTTTGCCTAAAAACGTCAGGTATTCTATACAATGCCTAGGCATTCTATACAATGCCGGCGTTTTATACTTTGCCGGTAACATATATAAATTATATTGTAAAATTATTTTTGATTGTTTGAAAAATATTTTATCTTTTATTTATCATATCTTTGAGGAAAATATTCTAAAGTTTAGCAAAACAATTATAAAACATTTATAATTATTAATATTAATCTTATCGCAAGTATAACACGTTATAATAAAATAAAAGTATTATTATTCTTATAGATTTTTCCATTTCCACTCTTCAACGCAGTCACAAAGATGGAAGTTCAGCGTTTAAAATATATATTAAAGTCTTAAGAATAGATTTAAGAGATAAAGCTTAGCGTAATTTCTATTGTTTCATGAAAATAGTTTTTGAAATAAATTAAAATTTAACTGACACGAGGAAACATTTGAAATAAAGTATAAGTTCTAACATACTTTGCTTTTGCAGACATTTTCATTTTATTTTAAAATAAAAGAGGGCGCCATGCGCTGAATAAATATGCTTAAAATTAGCAAAACCTGTAAAAAAAAAGTTTTACAGACTCATACTTTGCATAAAGAAATGAAATATTTTTTCATTTGTTTATAAATAAAATTAACAACTAACAACAAACCAAAAAAAAAAAAAAACTTAAGAATTAAGTAAAGAGTTTTTTAAGTATAGTAATATTAAATTACAACAGAGATTTATCAATTTTTGGAACACATCATGCTTTGAATTTCAAACTTAAATTTACTATATTAAATGTGTAACATAAAAAGCTTCTATTAATCTTTTTATGTTAGTTTCTTCGTTATAAAACAACTCCCAATTTATTACTAATTAATTTCAAATCGAAACACTTTATCATACTTTTAAAAAGCCACATCCTGTTTCTAAATCTATTTTTGGCCCAACTATGCATACATTTAAATAAGGATATTTCTCCCTTTAAGCTTCGTGGGAATAGCGTGATCTATTTAATTAACCAATAGTAATTTCTAAGATTTCCCTCTTTCCCTAAATTGAAACATTTTACGGATTTACTTTGCAAGATTTTCCCTAACATATAACCGAGGAGCGCAACTTTTCGTACTCACTCTCATGACTGCTCTGATTAATAAATAATAAATAAATTTTGTACCCTCCTTCCCTGCCTATGACCTGTTTTAATCCTTCCACTCGGCAACGACGTTATATATATAATATACAGTCAGACCTCGATATAAAGTCAACCTAAGGGACATCGCAAAAGTGAGTGACCTTATAAGCGGAGTGACCTTTTAACCGATTCATTAGCATTTCGTAACGAAGCACGTAAATAGTACGCATTATGATTTTTTAAAAATGGTAATATAAACGAAAACGATCGGCCATAAATAATTTATTTAAGTCAATAAATTTTAACAGAATTACTAAAGAATTAAAGAAAGATAGATTTTTAAAAAATTTTTAATTTAAAATAAAGCTGTTTACAAATTTCCTAAAAGTGCGCATACATACATTACATCTTACCTTATTTAAAATAATAATTTATGCAGGTCTGTCTCGTTTTTGGTTTCATTTTTCGAACAATGTTTTCCAGATTCTGTAACTTCTCAAAATGATTCTCGGCTCTCTCATGGTTTATAAAAAAAATTCGTATGATATTTATTGCATTGAAGGCTTCCGCTTGGGTTACAGCTACAGTCTCAGGATCACTGCCCTTGTCCTCACTATCCACAACTTGTGAAACAATTTCAGAAATTGTAGCTTTTTCGTTGGCTGCAACATTTTCCTAGAACTCGCGAGGGGTAATTGCCTTGTAAAGAAGTTAAAAAGGATTTTGTTGGAAAAGAGCTTCCCTCGCCTCAGATAAAAATGACCTTATAAGCGATAACGATTTTTAAAACTTGACCATATATCCGATAATCTGTAACAAAGAATTCCTATTCAGTGAGCCGGGACTTTGGAAAAGTGACCTTATATGAGGGATGACCTTATATCGAGGTCTGACTGTATATATATATATATAAGCGTAAAATTGAGAGGATATCTTCTAGGTACATAAAAATTGGTATGTCGGCTTTATTCATTGGAATAGTGCTATCCTGTATTGCAGTTGGAATACAAACAATCCGTTTTAACCTCACTCCCACAGCTCAGCTATCTACGGCAGACGATGAGTAAGTTATTACATCCAATAAATCTCCTTTGTATTGGGTGATTTTCCATGATTTTTTGGTGCTTATTGTATTTATTTATGTTATTGTATTTATTTATGTTGCACAAAATTCTGCTGCAATGTATCCTGTCCATTGCAGAAAAAAAAATCTTAATGAAGGACAATTATTTTGCATGTCTTCCATTTGATTCTTGCTTTGAATAATGAACCCTTAACTGTCCCGAGCATTCCTTCTATGGGAGATTAGATCCAAAAAGAGCCACTTAACGCTAGTTTACTGTAACTTTATTGTCGATGACTAATTAAGATACTTTTTTGTCGACTACTAAATTTAAAGTAAAGAGTGAATAATACCCTCGCCTCCCACATCATTTTATAAGCAGTCTGCGCAGACTTTTTAGAAAGTGAACCATTTTTGCGCATGAACCAAACTTTTTTATTATTAAAATACCTGAAAGAAACTTATTTTACTTTAATAACAACATATTTAATGTATTTAATCTGTGGTGTTTAACTGGAAATTAAGGCCTAACACACTATATTTCTTTATTAAACAGATTTTAAGACAGATGTTTGCTACCCCATTCTTTTCACGGGATTTCTTTTTTTTAAATTGTGCTAAATGGTTTACTTTCAAAATGGTCAGATCGGACTGACCTTAAGAAACCGTGTGGAGTCTTTCAGTTATAGGAGGCAATGACCATATTTAAGGCAAAGGATGTCTAGAAAAAAAGGAGGGAAGGTTGACCGAGAGAGGAAGAAATACGAAAATGATTCTTGAAACAGAACGAGATCGAACAATTGAATTAAATTGATGATGATGCCTTATCAGGATCGCACATCTAAAATGTTTCTTGAAAATATCTTTTTTCGTCTAAATATAAGGCTGTAATTCAAAACATTTTTCATAACATCAAATGCTGTTATGAGATCTTTAATGCCTAAATTTCTTTTTGCTTTAATAAAGTTTTCCTTTTCATTAAGCACATTGGATTTGTAAGGATTCCTATCTACGATCTAACTGAGCAAAGGATTTTGTTTCTGTTGGTTAGATATGGAACGAAAATAATGGACGAAATTTCAATGAATGATCGAACGAGAGGTAAAAGTCTCCAGGGAGGAGGGAGCGGGAGGTGAAAATCTCAAGGAAAGAGGTGACGAGAAGTAAAAATCTCAAGGAATGAAGGAACGAGAGGTGAAAATATCAAGGTATGAGAAAACGGAAGGTGAAAATCTCGAAAGTTGAGAGAACGAGATGTTAAAATCTCGAGGAATGAGGGAACGAGGGGTGAAAATCTCAAGGAATGAGGAAACGAAAGATGAAAATCTCGAAAATTGAGAGAACGAGAGGTAAAAATCTCGAGGAATGAGGGAACGAGAGGTGAAAATCTCAAGGAATGAGGAAACGAAAGGTGAAAATCTCGAAAATTGAGAGAACGAGATGTTAAAATCTCGAGGAATGAGGGAACGAGAGGTAAAGGATTGACTTGAAGTAGAAATTAAAAATAGAGAGGCGTTTTCTTACTGATATGTGATTGTAAGAAGCTGTTTATTCTGTAATTGCGATCTAATCTGTCAAAATTCTTCAACGATGCCTAAATTTATATTTTCTTTTCTAAAATTTTATTGATCATTTTTGGAATAAAGGCTGGCCGCCCCAACCTAAAGTATAGAGGTTTTATGTTAGGTTCCCAAAAGTAAAAAATCGCTCAACTGCTCTGACATCGCAGGTTTTATATCGATTATCGAAAAATAATTATCATCAGGGGTGATACTTATCAGGAAAAATATTAAAAACTGATAATTTATCAACCCTGAATCATGTCTGAAAAGTTGGTTGAAGCCGAGATAGGACATAACTTTCATAAAAAATAAAAATCTCAGCAATATCTGTGACGGAAATATCTGTATCTAAACTACAAAAACGTGAGTTGTTACTTTTTAACACGTATGTTTACAATTGTCAGGATTAAAGATGTGGGTTGTGCATATGAGTCAAAACTTTTTACAGCTAAATCTTTGGTCACACATCACTTAAACTTTTGGAGAAGTGGTTTAATATCAGCTACTGCAAATTAATTAGTTTTTAAATCTATTTTTCATTCATTTTATGTGATTTTGAGTTAAAACATTTTATTTTTCAGAAAAGTTCATAAAGTTTTGGATGAAGTTCATATACTCACATTAACACATTTGAGTCCCTACTGCGTTGGAATGATTCTTGGCTACAACATACATCAATTTAAAGAACAGAGAATAAAAAAGGTAAACTCGATATTTTCTACATTCATTTGGAAGAGTACAATTTTTTGTGCAATAGGATGTTCCGAAATTCAACCGGCAAATTTAAGGGGTAATGAAAGATTATTAGTATAAAATGTCTTCTACTTTACGCGTAGAAAGAGATCTTATGGGGATTTTGTAACGTAAAAGGTATGTTCCGTGGATGTTACTCAAATGTAACAGTTCCACTATAACAGAGAGGTTGTTTTGGACTTTATATTTTCCTTTTGTGTAGGAGACGCGGTGGCTCACGGGAAAAACACTAGCCCTCCAATGAGATGCCCCGGGTTCGAATCACAGCGATGGCTGATCGATATGAATTCCGTACCTGACTTACACCGACCATAGTGCTGACGAAAAATATCCTCTATGGTAGAAGGTTCATGGGTTAGAGCACCCTTGCCACCAGGCTTACTGCGTGAGGTTTCGTGGTTTTCCTCTGCATGTAAGAAAAATGCGGGTTACCTCCATCAAAAAGTCATCCACAAAGGCAAATTTCTCGCAATACTTGATTCAAGACCGGGACAGCCTGATTGGTAGGGTACTGGGCCCATGTCCAAGCGGTCGTTGGTTCGATCCCACCGGCAGAAGACTTCCCGTGTAGTCCATGGTGACTGATGAATGTTAGACCTATAGGGTCACAAAGTGCTCCATGTTCCCATATCAAATGATTTCTCTGGGGGCACTGATCCAGGAGTGTCCTCGTCTTCTGGATTGGTTCAAAATGACAAGGTTACGGTGTTGAACATTTATAGTCGTAAACCCAAAATTGGGTCGGCTGTTCAACGACGGTTATAAAATAAAATACTTGATTCAGGAGTTTCCTTGTCTTCTGGATTGGGTTCAAAATTACATGACTCCAGAGTTAAACATTAGTAATAGTAAATTCAATCAGTGGGTCGATTGTTCAATGACGACTTTAAATAAATAAATAAAACAGTGTGTTATATTTGATGAATCATCTGCACAAAACACGCCCAAAATCCCTAAAACAGTCTATCACTTGTTCCAGAAAGAAATTATACTACTCGAATAAAACCGAGGAACAAATTTGTTGCATTTACACAATAATTTGATCTTACCTATTTTAAATCTGAAATTAGATTTGCTTCGAAAGCTACACACTTTTTTTTTTTCAAAATGGTATTTTTAGTTTAGTTTATTTTTTTTTCTGATTGTACAAGTTTTTAAAAAAAACTTTTAGTTTTATTTACATACACTTGCCTGCTCCTTTGAATATAGCACTTAAAACAAAAGTAATATCGAAGAATATTAGAATATTAAGAAGTCGTTGCAATGAATAGCTGCAAATTTGTAAATATGTGTATAAATTTGTAAATATTATTTTATATATGAGGCTAGACAGACAGTTTAATTTGAAAAATTACTAGAATGAAGCGTCTAATTCTAATGAAATTCATAAAGAGAATAACGTCAAATGCATTTCTAATGGAAGACTCTGCTTGGCGACATGTTTGCCTACTTGGCTATAATTTTGGCGATACTTAGCAAACATTTTAGGAGTCAGTTGGTAGTTCTGGAAAATTCGAGTTTCAAAGCGATAGGACTCATATTCACGAAATTATTCAAGAAATGTCTAAAATCGTGTCGAAAGTTCTGAAATTTCATCCTCAAGCCTGTATTAAATGGATCGTGCGTCGCAGTGTAGAGTATAGTATTAGTCTGCTGTGACTGCAAGAGTGTTCTGATTTGGAAGTTCATAGAACCGTGTGAGATTTTGAAGCTTGTGTACTAACCTATTATATGAGCTTTATTTTCTAGAAATTTCTGCTAATACATTTTTTGGAGTCATAAGGACTGTTTTATTCATCTCCAATTGAAACGAACCCCTGTGCTCGGTACAATAATTGCATAAAAAAAAATGCATAAATATTCAATTGCATAAAAACTGAAGCTTATATAGAGAAACCAATTGAAGATTTGAAATGAGCGTTTTCGAAAATATCTAAGATCCGTTCTCAAGCAACAGAAAATAAAAAATAAGGAAAAATTAAACGATCTATTTAATGAACTGTTCAGTAGTCAATTATTCTAAAGTTCTTTTTTAATGCTTCCTTTTCTGAAATTGCAATTCTCAAAATATGTTTCGTGAAAAAAGAGATTATCTGTTAAAGTAATCTATAACACATTAAATTTATAAAATAAAAATAAAAATTTGAATCAAAAAGTTTTTTAAAAAATTCAGGAAACATTAAAAATTTCTTAAAAATATTTCGTTACAAAAACATCTACTTTTTCTCTAAAAAGGTAACAAATTACTAAAATTTTAATGCAACGAAGTACAGGTTTAGAAATTTTAGTCATTTTGAAAACATTTTAAAAGCAGAAATGCTAGCTTGCTCCTGATATTTTCAAGTGTTTTTATTTGATTTTTTTGGTGTAGGAATGAATCCTCATAACGTCGGTTTAAATGGAAGCTCCTTTTTATCAAATGTTTCATTATTAAAGTTTATTTTGCTGAAACTAAATAGTTATGAGTTCTGTCAGTCTAAAGTATAGCAAAAAAAGTCAACACTGTTCTTTACGAAAATTATTTGTAATGGGAAGATTTCCGTCTCGGTAACTGTTCCAAAATAATCGCCAAATTGTGGAGACTTCCGGTCACATGAGAAACTTTGAAAAAAAATCAAAAAAAGGGACCCACTCGAAGGGTAGCCGCCATCCGGGTAAGACTACGTAGTTTTGCAAATATTAAAACCTTTTGGACCCTTTGATACGGAAATCTTCCCTTAGTTAAATATTTTGAGAAAAACAATACATGACTATCTTTGTCAGTGGATTGTAATCATCGGCTGGTGTTCAAGTGTCATTCTGAGTCTGTCGGCTCTTCTCGGCTGTCATCCTTTCTCCACTGGTGACGAGTTATCTCGTTATGTGGCCATACTCTACGCATCAGTTCATAGGACCGTATTTGTTGTGGGAGTAGCCTGGGTTATATTCGCCTGCATCACTGGCAACGGAGGTAACTAACACAATCTGTATAAATTAATTCTTTTACAAGAGCTGACCTATTACCAGGCTGTAAGGCACATCGAGAGGGAAAAAGAGCAAAAACTGGTTCATTTCATTCTAACTTGTTTCCGAGAAGATTAAAATATCCATGTGTTTTTATCCAAGAAAAAAAATATATATATATATATAGAATGAGCTTCACCCGAAATGGTTACATTACCAGTTCTTTTAACAGTCTTATTTTGAGCCCTCCCAGACTGTTTGCACCTCAAAAACCTTTTATAGCTGCCAACTTGTACAGCCATTGAGAAATAATTTTCTCAGCGGTTTAAAATTTCCAAACATTTTTTTAACTACTTCGACGAATCAATAATTTAAAAAAAATATGTAGATAAGATCTGTTGGCTATTTATGGCTATAGATGTCTTAATGGTTTCGTTTTCAGAAAATTTTTCCAAAATTAATTGTTATTACTTCGTAAAATATTTTTAATGACCGTACGAGTTGCCTTAACATGGACACCGGACAGTTCCTTATTTTGAATAATGACGGTAGTTCATTGTTCAAAATAATAAAAGCTATCACTTAACTTTTTTAGAAATCAAGAAATGAAACAACAGAACTGGTAAAGAACTGGTAAATGGTTTGACTACCAGTTTCTTTTCTCTCTTTTTCATTAATCCGTCTTGAGCGTTGGCCTCCTATCTGCTTGGCATTTATACAAAATAGTGTATTATAATATCTCTCAATTTGATGTAAGATAACCTAAAATATGAGAATATTTCCGTATCGTGATCTGCCGTGCCAACTACCATCGCCTAGATGCCAAATACATTTCAAACTTGCAATTTTTTTAAAAAAAAACCGTATATGTTTGCCCGGAGGTGGCTACGAGTTATAACTTTCGAGTTAGTCTCTGTCTGTGATGTTTCTTTATAGTTTCTCGCGGACGGCTTCCCGAAAGTTGCCAATGAGGGGGCTGATTTATTCCGAATAATTTTCCCTTCAATATTTTTCAATCCTTAGCAAGAATACAAATAGTAAAATAAATGACGACAGAAATAAGAGAATGACACTAGCGATTCATTTTATATACTTATTGGAACAGCAACAAAAACATGATGCCATTCACCACAAAACAAATGTGTATACAAGAGGTTGGAAATTAAATTAAAGTGGGAACATAGAGGACGCTACACACTCCCTTCCCAGTGGAAACGATTAAGAAACATAATCCTTTAAATGAGGTGGAAACTTAACGGCTCGTCTACTACGTGTGGTTTGCTTGTGGTTGTCAGAGGACGAGATCCGTTCCGGGGGTTCGCACTGAAGGTGTGAATCAGTGTCAACCCTTGGTTTGTGAGTATCAAGTGAATGCTCGGTTTTGTCCTGTATAGTAAAGCATGGCTTTAGTCTATCAATTGAAATTCTTTTGACTTTTTCATTGACTTCAAGTGGGTCACCACTTGGATCAGTCTGCATAGGGACCGAGGGTGTGCGGTATTGGTCCTCGTTAAACTGTGCTACCGTAAAGTGCTCGACTTCGCGTGCAGGTCGTTGGGCTACCGAAGCAGGGGTGCCATACCCTCTGCAGAGGATCAAAATTGTGATGGCATGTCTTCGGATCATCCTCAGGGATGTTTCCCAGACCGTCGCCAATAGCCCATTGTGCAGCTCTAGTGCGACGTAAATGAACTACAACTACAACTCCATTGATTTCAATATCAAAGTATTTCGATGTTCGGTGCTTGACAACGTAAAGACCAAGATAAACTGGTTGCAATGATGAAGTGGCTGCATTATTGTAGATTAAAACATGCGAGCAATTCGAAAGTTGGTTTGAAACGAATACGGCTTTAGTGCCCTGAGTAGTCGTTGCAGAACGTTTTATGCTACGTATGATACTTTGTAGCCTATGTACGAAGTCTGAGTGCGTGACATTAGGGATCTTAGTAACAAATTCTCCAGGTAAACAGAGAGGACGCTCAGCTGAAGAATATCCGATATCTTCCTTTAGTGCCGTACGTAATCCGAGAAGAACAAAAGGTAAAGCATCTACCCAAGATGTCGCAAATGGCATCTCAGGCTGGCTGTGTTGACGCTCAATCAGTCCGTTCGATTGTGGATGATAAACAGAAGTTTGAAATCTCAAATATCTGCTCAACGATGAGAAGAGTTGGCATTCAAACTGGCGATGTAATGCGTTGTGGTAGACCGAATCATGCCTTACTGTTTCTGCTGATTGATTCGTCATAGGTAGTGCTTCAACCCATCTTGAAAAACGTTCAATCATCGTTAGCAAGTATCTGAAACCTTGGCAAGGTGGCCAACAATGTCGATGTGAACATGTTGAAAGCGTTCGGGTGGGACCTTGAAGTCCATCAGAGGTGATTTTGTATGTTTCTGAACTTTGGATGATTGGCAATCCACACATGCCCTTCACCATAATTGGCAATCTTTATTGATACTTGACCATATGAATCTTTTTGTGATTAGTTTCCTTGTGCTCCTAATCCCTGGATGTGAAAGGCTATGAATAGAGGAAAATATCTGTCGTCGAAATTTTAAAGGAATGTATGGACGGTTACTGGGTGTAGAGACATCACAATATATCGATTTATTGGTTTCCGGAATGGGAATTTTAACCATTTTAAGTCTTGGATTGTTTTTCAAAATTATTAAATCATCATCGTTTTGAAAGTCTGCAATAGTTGAGTAATCGATTGGAGACGGTGTGAATATGGCATTAATTCGAGAGAGAGCATCGGCCACAACGTTCTCTTCTCCATCGTCGTAGCGAATATCCGTTGAAAATTGAGCGATGTAACTCGATTCTCTGGCTTGTCTAGGGGAAGCTTTGTTCAACTTTTGTTGAAAAGCGAGATGATAGGTTTGTGGTCTGTGTAGATGGTGAAAGACCTTCCTTCCAGAATGTGTCTAAAATGCTTAATTGCAGTGTAGATTGACAACAATTCCCTGTCATAAGCGCTGTATTTTTTCTGAGCGTCGGTTAAGGAGCGTGAGAAGAAGCTTAATGGGCGCGATATTCTCTATGTTCGATTTGATGTATGACGGCCCCAATGGCTGTATCTGAAGCGTCACAAGTCAGAGATATATTAGCATCAGTAGAGGGATGAACAAGCATAGTAGCATGACAAAGCGCATTCTTGAAGTTTCTGAACGCATTGCGGGAATCTTCGGACAATATCAGAGGTATTTTGCTATTTTTGCATTTTCCGCCGAGTAATGAGATCAGAGGTTACTGAAGCTTGGCGCAATTTGGGATGAAAGGATGATAAAAATTTATCATCCCTAAGAATCTGCGCAACCTGGTGGATGATGTGGGCTCAGGTACGTTTTGTATGGCATCAACCTTCATCGGGAGAGGTCTTATTCCGTCGGTTGTTATTTCATATCCCAGATATTTAAGTTTGGAAACTCCAAAAACACTTTTTGCAATGTTGATACATAAACCATAGTCGTTTAATCTTCTAAAAACTGCGTATAAGTGTTCACGATGTGACTTTTCATCTGGAGAAGCAATTAGTATTGTGGAAATAAGTCATTTCCAGTTATAAACTTTAGTGTTTTAGTCTTTTACAGATTCGTCTCCAGTATGGAAGTGAAGAGAAGTCAAGAAATAATCAGCTAATCAATGTGACGTAAGACATCTTGTTCTATAAAAGAACGAACAATTCTTTTCATGTGTAATGAACAGTCCACCTTTCTTTTTAGTCTTTGGCCGATGGCCTGATATCCGTCATAGGATTAAGATTGTATTTGTTAATAATAATTCTTTTGTTTAACATTAAAAATTTTAGATTTCAGTTAAACATTTAAAGTTGTAATAAATGTTGTGTTCCAGTTTACTTGTGTTTTCATCATTTTTAGCGTACTCTGCTTTGCGGGTTAAACCCACAAGTATGTCATCTAAGAAGTAGAAAGTGAAATCTAATCCTGATAACACCATATTCATGAAACGTTGAAATGATTATGCCACATTACGCAAACCAAATGTCATGAATGGAAATTCAAACAGCCCGAAAGGAGTTATAATGGCCGTCTTTGGAATATCTGCTTCGCGCACTGGGATTTGTTGATAGTCTCTAATTAAATCTGTGAACGAAAAAATTCTCTTTCCATGCAGAATAGAACCACAGTCAGTGAGAAATAGTAAAGGAAAACGATCGGGAATAGTGATATTATTAAGGGCCCTGTAGTCCCCACATGGCCTCCAATCACCTGATTTCTTTAGAGTAAGATGTAGAGGACTGGCCCAACTACTTTTGGATGGTCTACAAAGACCTTGTTGATACATAAAATCGAATTCAGCTTTTGCTGTTTTTAGTTTTTCTGCTGATATTCTTCTGGGTTTAGCTGAAACAGGAGCACCTTTAGTCTCAATGAAATGTGCGATGTTGTGAGTCTTGATTTTATTATTAGCGAGTGTTGGGCGCAAGAGGTCTGGGAATTCTTTAAGGATGGCTTCGTACTGATTTTGTACTTAATGCTGGTGAAACAGCACCGTAGCCTGGGACACCAATAGCGGACAATGAAGTGATGCCTTCGATTAATTTACGATTTTTACTGTCAACCAAAAGGTGAAAGTGAGACAAAAAGTAAATACCTATTATTGGTTTATTTACATCAGCTATCACGAAAAGCCAAATGAATGATCTTCTTATTCCTAAATCCAAATTTTGTAATTTTTGTCCATAAGTCTTAATTTTGGTTCCATTTGCAGCGAAGAAATCCAGCTTCGCAACAGACAAGTTTTCTTTTGGTAGTAGTGGGATCACGGAAATTTCAGCACCTATATCGATTAAAAATTGGTCGCGAATAAAAAGACGACACAACTCCACCCCTTGGTACTCTGTCGTCCGCAAGAGCCGGGGATCTAGTTTTCCCATTGGTGGAAGTTGGCCACGTTTGGCCAATCTCAAGGTTTATTACATTTAAAAGCTCTTTCGCCAAACTTTGAATGGTAATAACATATACTGCTCTCTGTACTATTACCCCTTCTTCTAGAATTGCTTCTGGAACGGTATCTGAACACTTGATGCCTTGAAAGTTGCTTTTTATTCAGTTCGCTAACTTGCAGTGATAACTCTGATATCTGTTCTTGTAGTTTAACCAAAATACTGTCATCCCTAGAGCTAGCTAAAGCAGCATTTTGAAGAGGTGTGGCTTTTATTTCCCGCATTTTGTCGGCCATTGTTGCCAATTTCGACAAATCATCATCACCGCTGATTGATAAAATACTCGACATCGCCGTTGGTAATCTTTGCAGCCAGAGAGTTTTAAGAAAAGTTTCACTTACTCTAGCGGAAGCCAAATTCCTCATCTCACATAATAGCTGAGACGATTTCTTATCCCTCAATTCCGCTTCCGTTAATAATTTGTGAATTTTTTGAGTTTCAGTTTCCGCGAAGATAGAAATGAGTCTGTCTTTTATGGCGATATATTTGTCATCTTTTGGCGGATCGATTAAGATATCCGACACTTGAGATAGAATTTCAGCTTCAATTGAGCTAACGACATAATCATACTTTGTTTGATCCATCATTATTACAGCATTTCTTCAGCTTCAATTGAGCTAACGACATAATCATACTTTGTTTGATCTGTCGTTATTGCAGCATTTCGAAATTGAGCTTCTAGTTGCAGGAACCATATCTTTGGATCCGGTTTCCAAAACGGTGGAACTTTGATGCTAACCCTAGCGATGGTAGATGACGAGGTGTCGCTTTTAGACTCATCTACGTTTGCCATTTTCCTTTACGAAGTGATCACGTCCGGTTGTCACCAATGAAGAGATTTTAATTATCGACAATGTCAACCTTCATCTATCAAAAGGTACCTTAAGATAGAATCAAGTTAACATGTCTTATATACTAGTGAATTGGTATTTTAATATTTGTATTGGTAGTTACGCCACATTACTCCCCTTCCAGAATTTTATCTGTGATGGAATTCGATGAATGAATACCACTAGTTGATTCATGCTATTTTTTTTCCTTTATTTCATTTTTGCTCATATATATATATATATATATATATATATATATATATATATATATATATATATATATATATATATATATATATATATATATATATATTATACATTACTTTGTTTTTTCTTCTTCATTTTTTGTTAATTGACCGGGAAACTTTTTTTACTTCACCGGATTTTTTTTTCGAGCAGTATATTTTTAAACAAATCAACTGTTTAATGTGTGGATCATAAATCAATATTGGCAAGTTCTTATCACGTCTGGGTCACCATTTAAGGGGCTGATTTATGCTGAATAATTTTCCCTTCAATATTTTTCAATCCTTAGCAAGAATTCAAATAGTAAAATAAATGACGATAGGAATACGAGAATAACACTAGCGATTTATTTTATATACTTGTTGGAAAAGCAACAAAAACATGATGCCATTCATCACAAAACAAATATATATACAAGAGGCTGGAAATTAAATTAAATAGGGAACATAGAGGACGCTAAACCAAGACTTGGCGATTGTTCTGCCTACAGATCACGATACGAAAATAACCCCTAAAATACTGTGTCAAGGAACATTTTATCTTAATCCAAATAGAGGTAGTACATTTGTACATTAAAAAGTGTAGTTAATAATGTAGGATGCTAACTCGAATATCACGTGCACTCTCACCTTTCATAAACCGTTTTTACTTCCAAACACACCCATTTCAGAACACTTTAGACAGAAATTGTAGTCAAAAATTCGTTTACAGTTAAATACGGAATTTTTTGATCGCGTGATCTGATTTTCAAGTACTAGGACTCAATAAATCGGGGGTCCAACTTTAAATATGTTAAATAATTAGGGCAGACGATACTTTAAGCAGAGCCTTCACTGACGACTAAAATCTTACGATTTGCAAGAAAAATCAATTCGCCTCAAATAGGGCAACAATTTCTTACAAGAAAATAAAAGCTACTTTTGTAAGAGAAATGGCGATTAAGTGTATGAAAAGGCAATCATTTAATAGAAATATGTAGTGTTGCCAGGCGGGTCACATGAAAACTGATTATGAGTATTCGTATAAAAAGATTGGAATTTGAAAAGCCACTTAAAAATGGCCAGAAAAAAGTAATAAATCATGCTGAAAAATCTATCGGGAAACACTGTAAACGCTAAACAAATACAATGCAATCGTTACTGGAAATGATAGCTGAAATTAGAAATTGCGTGTGGTAATAACATCTAATTTTTTGAGATATTCGAAAATCGTGGCTGAAAAGACAATCAATAGGGGACGAATAAATAAATGATCGGAAAAAGCATGCGTATTTACGAGAGAATAGCCTTAAATCATGCTCTTTAGAAAGTTCTTTAGAAAGTTCAAGTGTCCTAATATCATATTTAAAATATCAAAACTTAGAGAACCATGCGTGTGGTTAAAAAAGAATGATAAGTGAGCCGAAAGGTCATCATGTTTAAAGCGCATGTGATCACTCAAATTAGAAATTTGCCTCACATAGTATTAGCAGAATTTGAAAAAAAACCTCAAAAAAATGGCTGAAAAAAAACGATAGATAATTGACAAGACAACGACTTGCATTCACGATAAAATAAGTGCATTGAAAACCACGTGGAAATGACAGGATAAAAGATAAATTACTCTCAAATTATGCTCTTAAAACGACATGGGTTAAAATTGTAATTGCTGCTAATTAAACGCATTGAAGAGTTCAAAAGTCGTGTGCATCATCATATTAAAATATAATAAAGCGGAAATGACGAAAAAAAAAACACGTGAATTTACGAGGGAATCATAGACTATTAAAAGGACAGGTAAATGGATCATTTTTCTTACACACATAAATATTGAGAGAATAATCAATTCCAAAGGACATGCGGGGCGAAAAAAATTTTTTATCCAGATTTGAAACAGGGCGGTGATTTACCCAGAGTAAACCCCGTAACACCTAGGATGCCCTGAAATCTAATTATATCTAATATCTAATCATCCAATTTGAACTCCTCTTTATTTCTTTTACAACGTTTTAAAGAACGTAGTTTTCAAGGACAAAGTGTGTTTCTGACTTATCAAATTATAAAAAAGTTGTTTATTTAAAAATTTTATGTTGTATATATATATATTTATTGTTTTCAGGTCCCATCAATTCTATCCTATCATCGCCTGTTCTAGTTCCCTTTAGTAGGCTGACCTTCATGGCCTATCTCCTCCATCCATTGGTCATCTGGACAAGGCTTGGATCACTCAGGGAGAGGCCAGTCGCATGGCACTACGACTTTGTAAGTATTTTGAAAGGTGAAACAAACAGCTTCTATATTTACCTGCGGACAGAGCGTAAAGACAGTAGTACACCGAAGTCAATCATCAATGGCTGCGGTCAGTAAGCGGGTGCTTGACCACTTTGATCAGCCTGCGTAGGGACCGAGGGTGCGATGTATCGATCCTCGTTAAACTGTTCTATCATAAAGTGCTCAACTTGGCGCAGGTCGTTGGGCTACCAAAACATAGAGCCATCCCCTCTACAGAGGATCAAAATTGCAATATCGGATCATCCTCAGATATGTTTCCCGGACCGTCGCCATTAGCCTATTGTGCAGCTATAGTGCTATATAAAATAAAGTACTTACCTATATTTACCCATATAAATACAAGGTATCCAGCAAAGAGCAAAATTAAAAAAACTTCGAAACGAAAAACGATCGGGGAATGAAACAAACAGTAAATCTTATTTATAGATATATTAAAATTAAGTTTTTTAAAAAAAAGTTTCAGCAAGATGCCGCAAATTCTACAATTTTTTTTTTCTTTAAAGAATACAAATGCTGTTGGACTATAATCTAACCAGTTATATTCCAATACAAGAAAACACGTTATTTAATAGAATAGATGGTTTAAACCTCCTACTACGGCACTACAACCTCCTTTCAAGTACAACTGATGCACGATGACTTGCAGAGCCATCTGTTTAAAGTACTTAGAACTAAATTCCAAAATTCCGGTTTATAAGTTTTATAACTTTAACAATAAACATAACGTTTATTTGACAGCGACATCTTTAATATTGAAATCAGTCTGATGGACACTCAGTTACAACACAACACCGAAAAAAATATTGATCTTGTTTCTTCCAGCGACGATGCTTCAAGGAAATTGAAATGAATCCGAGTTTTCCGAAGTAATTGATGTCATGAGGATTCCTCAACCCTAAATTGCATTCCTATTTTTTTTTATTTAATCAACATTTAATTAAATATGTGTATCGAAGGTTAATATAGACTGCCTCACCCTAAAAAAGGGTATTCGGTGAAATTTTTAGACCCGTCACTGCGATAGAGAGAGGGGGTACACCGGGAGTGCCGGCGAAGCCCCTCCGTGGCATTTATTGAGAAAAGAAATAAAATGACAGAAATCAATGGCAGCAGCCGTGAATAGTATGCAACATAAAAATTTATAAAAGAATATGTATAAATTCTTGTTGGCATTGCAAGTTTCTGTAAGGTCAAATGACCCTTATAAAAGTTAAAACTAGGTAAAATTAAAATCCAAACAAATCAAACCAAACTGTTTCATGTCATCCAATATTCACCAGTATTCAAAGTCAATCCAGTGTTCATCAAAATTCGTTATGGGGACCGGAAATTAATGTCGTTTCGGCGCATTGAATATTCGTTATCAGTCTTAAAAACCCAATTCATTTTTTGTTCGATCCGGTATTGAAAGGTTGTTGCTAACGTGGGTGAATACATTATTGATTGAAAATAAAATATTGATTGCAAATATCTGTTACTTTCTGGTCTCCCTAATACATAAGGATGAAATAGCAATCATTAGTATCGAAGAAAGTAAAATAAAAGTAACGCAATTTTTTTCATTCAGTTTGAAATTTCTTTATTAGATTATTAGTTACAAAAAGAGACAAATAGGGAATAAAATTTTTGCCCTCATTGAAATGTTAGCTTCTGTAAAATCACAATGAATGGAAAGTTTGAAGGTCTCATGTTAAGCCCTCGATAGAGCATTTTTCAGAACCAACTTGATTCCAAGAATACATAGAGTTTAAATCACAATCATTGTATTAAATGACCATCCTTGCAAAAATTTACACTCTATCGAACTTTCTGGGAAATTCTTTTTTTTTTTTTTAATATTTGAATGAATAGCAAAACTTATGCTTTCCTACTCTATACATGGCTTGATAAATTTTATTTTATATTATAACCATCGTTGAACAACCGACCCAATATTATCTTCGTGGAGGACTTTTTGATGGAACTAACCCACATTTGCGTTGTATGGAGAGAAAAAAGAACTCTCCACGGTTAGACTGATGGCAAGGGGACTCTAACTCAGGAAATTTTACGTCAGCACTGCAGTAGGTGCGAGCCGGGTGCTGAATTTGCATCGACCAGAGATCGCGGGGAATCGAACTCGGTTCATCTCATTAGGAGGCTCTATCCCCTGAGCCACCTTGACTCTATAAATTTGTTTTTTGTTTTTTTTTATATATCTGTCGTTGAACAGCCAATCCAATTTTTGGGGGTATACATCCAGAAGAAACCCCATAGGTATTGATTTGTTATGGGAACAACTCTCTACATATTTAACGTGCATCATTCACCATACGGGGAGTCCTTATAAATTTAATTTAGAATGATTTTTAACCTACATTGCAAAGCTATTCCAGACGAGTCGTTCACCAGAAAAGCGATAAAACAACAGTCAAGACAAGAGAGCGGAAAATCATGACCCCGGATGTCTGGTGAGTTGCCCTCCCATTACACTAGTCCCTCATAATTAATAAGATTTATGTTTAATTATACAATTTTAATGATTTTATAGAAAATTAACATTTATTTAAAAAAAAGAAACATAATTATTCTCATTTTTCAAGGATTTTTAATTATTTATCTGTAGTGATAAGACAAAATTATTTAAACTTTAATTTATTAATGATTAGGAAATGTAACCCCCAATGTGTAATACTTCGATGTCAAAATGTGTTCTTTTCTTTACTAGGTATATTCTTATTTGGCTAACATGATGACGACATTTGCTCTTACTGTTCCTTTCTATTTGATTTTGGAAGCCCCACTCACTCATGTTGACAGAATTATATTTTCCCAGAATCAGAAGAAAACGACCCAACAGGACAACAACTTGTCACCGGAAAAAGATATTTCGGAAAATGTGATTACGCTGACAATTGTGAAAACTCCCCTCTAAAGATTCAAATAAAAAAAAAATTCATAATTATAAGCAGGACTGTGTTATACAATATAGAGTCAAACTTAACGTTAAAAACGCTTAACACGATTTTTTGCTTAAGACGAAGAAAAATTGTGTTATATAATATAGAGTCAAACAGTGTTAAAACAAAAAGGCTTAATGCGAATTTTCGTTTGAGACAAAGGAAAACTTTCTCTGTTACGTTTTCTTAGAAAACATTAATTTCAAAGACATTATTAATTTTGAAAATTATTAATCAATTCATAATGATATAAATACTAAAATTTTTCCAATAACATTGATTTTATTTTGTAATCCGCGTTGAACAGCCGATCTAATTTTTTGGGTATACGACTTCTAATGTTCAACTCCGTAGACTTGACATTTTGAACCCAATCCAGAAGACAAGGGAATTCCTGGATCAAGTATTCAGAGAAATATTATCTTCGTGGAGGACTTTTTTGAGGGAACTAACCCGCATTTGCGTTACATGGAGAGGAAAACCACGGGAACCTCCCATGGTTAGCTTGACGGCAAGGCAACTCTAACCCATTATTCGTCAACCACTGAGGATATTTCACGTCAGCATTGTGGTCGGTGCGGGCCGGATGCGAAATTCGTATCCACCAGTCATCACTGGGATTCGAACCCGGTTCATCTCATTGGAAGGCGAATGCTCTATCCCCTAAGCCATCGTGACTCAATAACATTAATTAGACGATTTTTGCTTTTTATTAGCCATCACTTTTTACATTCTTAGGCGGTATTTCTTCCAGATTATACCATTAAAACAAACTTCTGCTATTTAATACGAAATAAAGATAGTATTTAATGAAAACAAATTCCTCAATTTGAAGTGAACTTCCTGTGTGAAATCCATTTTTTGAAATGAACAAAAGAAGTTTAGGAAACTGAAATGAGATTGTCATCAGTTCACTAATAAGGTGAAAGAAATCTTTTAAAAACAGGATGAGTGACCCTTTGAAAATTGTTTTCCCCGCTGAAAATATTGCTTTTGAATTGATTTACCCTGCTTTTTTTGAGATCATCATTCTTTCGTGGGCGTTTCATTAGTTCATTGTTGGTTTTAACTGTGTTGAAGCTCTTGTTGTAGAAATGGAAGAAAAAAATTTCTACTTGTTTGGAAGCTATTATATATGTTATCGAGCCATAGTGTCTCGGGGGATAGAGCATTCACCTTCCAATGAGGTGAACCGGGTTCGAATCTCATCAATGGAGGTCAGTTTGAATTCTGCACCCGACACACACCGACCACAGTGCTGACTTAAGATATCTTAAGTGGCAGATGGATCATGGATTAGAATCTCTTTGTCGTCTGGCTAACCGTGGGAGGTTCTCGTGGCATTCCTCTCCATGTAACACAAATGTGAGTTAATTCCATCAATAAAGTCCTCCACGAACGCAAGTTTATCCAAAATACCTCATCCAGGAGTTCCTTTCTCTTCTGGATTGGGTTTAAAAGGCGGCGGTGTTGAGCATGAGTAGTCGTAAACCCAAAAATTGGGTAGATGTTCAACGACTGTTATAACTATGTATGTTATTGTTGGAATTTTTTAAAAAAAATCAGTGATGACAACAGTGTAAAAAATGCCTAATAGTATTCTTTCGTCGTTTATTGAGAATGAAGAACAAATTGAAACGACTTGTGCAAATGTTGTTGGTACCCATTTGAGAATCGATATTAACTCAAAACGAACATAAAATGTTGCACTACAGATACCATGTAAATTATTTTATATCTCTATTTTAATTTTTTGTTCAAAAAACACTTGAGCACCTTTTGCTATTTTTTATCGGTTAATACGAAATTTTGCTATCTCTCAACTTCATCTTATTGAATTTCGATTATTTTTCAATCTTAAATATTGATACTTAATGTAATTATTTTATCCTTTGCGTAATGCTACTCGTTTAGAAATCGCAAAAATATAAATACTTTGTAACTCTTTAAACTTGTTTCTTTTTTATCATTTTTTTTTTCTGAAATTACGAAAAGTCAAAATATGCATACTTAGTTAAAATATGTATACATAAAATATGCATTATACTTATACTTAGTGTGTCTTAAATCCATATAGTTTTATAATCCTTTTTAAAACTGAAATCAACATTGTTCTCTTTATATGTAAGTGAAGATGAAACCCTTTTTTTAAACTTCTAAAATCCTTCTATGATCAAATACAGAATTTCCTATTTATTTTTGACAACACTATAAACCACTGAAATTTTATTTTATAACCGTCGCTGACCCAATTTCCGACTACTAATGTTCAACTTCCGTTGCCTAGTAGTGTAGAATGCAAAATGATGTCCGATTTTTCGTTGAAAACTTACCTTTTTATTTTTCAAATCTCTTTTGTTTCTGGAAAGTCTTGGAAATTAGCACCTGTGTTTTTCCGATTTGTATATATTTGAAGATAATGAAGTTTTAAATAAAATAAGTATATTTCTACTTTAGTGTAATATGCGGCAGTCTCATTTATGAAATTATACATCTGAGTCAAAATTTCTCAACTTTATAATTTTCATAAAACTATGTACATTAAGTATACTTTTATGAGTTAAAGCATGGGTTAAACTAATTTTTTAAAGAAAAAAAGAAAATAATTTCCAGTTTGTTATAAGATACTGAATTTTTTTGCTCCTTATTTAAAAAGTTATGTCTCGAAAATCACTGGAAACAAAAATTTCAGACATTATAAAACAAAATAGTGAGTGCTTTTGATAAGAAATTTAATATCTCTTTAATGTTAAAGTAAAAGTATTAATGCTAGAAAAATAAATTTTTGTTTTTAAATATAAAAATAAAAATCTCTCGCTAAGGTAAATAAAAACAATGCAAAATAGGAAATTCATTGAAGATTTAAATGATGATAAAAGATAGCCCGACATTTAAAAAGAATATGTCTAATGAAATATTTTACACCGTTTGTTTACCTGCAGTTACAATCGATTAAAAATTACACGTTTTAATCGATTACCATATCAATGCAAAATAAAGAGAATATTATAGGAGAAGAAACAGAGGAGATGAGTTGAGGACACAGAATTCAGAATTTAACAGAATTCAAATTTTAGAAAAACAATAAAAAAACTCACAAATTATTGTCGATGAAGTAGCATGTTCCCTCATATTAAAGCTATAAATGAATAAAAATGTTTAAAGACTTACATAAAAATTGTAAAGCGTTTTGGCGCAAAAGAAAAAAAAATGAAAACGCACGGGAACGCTATCTTGTAAACAGACAGCTGCCTTTGTTCTGATGGGTGGATTCATTTCTAAGTGACATCACAACATGCTTCTCTTCAGATATTCTTGGAAAATATCAAATCCATGATAACAAAATAGTACCACACTGTTTCGATAATTATCAGTTAACGGACAATCATATTTTGGAGAACTTTATGAAATTTATGTTTCGAAGAAAAGAAGTGTACCATTTTAATAGTATTAAATTCCCCCTTAGATGTCGGAACGAAAATTAGTTTAGAAAAGCGATCACTGTTTAAAGGTAGTGTGTAAAATTTTTACGAAAATAAGTTTTTTTTTGTTGGTTTGGGAATCTGCACAAGGTTCAGAGTTGAAACTATCATGGCTACATCTCGAGTAACTTTACCCAGTAGTTTTTAATCATTTTTGAAAAATATCTTGCATAAATATATCAACAGTGTATCTTGAAGAATCGATTACAACAATTCATTACGATGATAGTTATTGCAATCAGTGCTAGAATGAGGATTATCAATATTATGCTTTCATAATTCTGACAAAGTGAGGCCTATTCACTTTAATATTATTACTTAACACTTAACTAGACGCGCTTAATATTTTAAGACAAGTACACGCGTGGCGTATTTTATACGCCTCCGAAAAATCAGAAAAATAAATAAATGCAGCTCAACAGTTTTCCAGCAGTAACCAATATTGGACACGTGACTTTTCATACAGTCATGGAAAAGTGGTCGTTGTTTGGCAGTTTGCATCAACAATGTGGTATCCCCACACATTCTATTTATATTCATATATTGTATATATATAGTAATTATCAAATTATTATTTAGTATTAGTCCGAATTATCTAAACCTCACAAAATGGCAAACAAAATTTCGAACTTGCAATTTTAGTTTCATGGTTCTGATTGCTTTAAAATTAAAGTAAAATTAGTAAAAGGAATTGTTTACTTGTAAATTGTTTATTTCACATTTAACGATATTTTTCTATGCTAGTTCACTTTTTTTTTAACTATGCTCGCTGGGACATTTAAGACCAAGACTTTTCCCATCTGTCAGCAATAGGAAGGTATATTTTTTAAGTAGGAAAGGATTTGGCAACAGTTTTCACCAAGAAAATGTTAAACCTCATTTGCAATGGAGACATTTTTTTATAAAGTCTCTATTTCAATTTCTTTATATAATTTCTTTAGACACATAAAAAGTATCTATTTGGTTATTGTAAATTTAATTACACAAATATGAGTGAAAGATTTTAATCTTAAAAGGAACTGTATCCCTGCATTTACAGAATTTCCAACTTGCTCCTGACAGCAAATAAATATTTTAAAGTGGTAATTTATTAATTATGATTCTTGGTTTAATAAATTCAATTTAGTGATTTTTATCTACCACTATTTCTAAATAATTCGTTGGCTTATATAATTCACCACTTTATAGTACTTATGTCAGTTCTTGTAAGAGAAAGTCTCACCTCAGCTTGTTCAATTGGAACGCAAATGGTTTAAGAAATAAGTTAGCAGAGCTCAAAGATTTTATTCTACAATACGATCCCGACGTATTTGTAATAACTGAGACTCACCTGAACAAAACTTGTAATATTAAAGTTGCTAACTATACGACCTATAGACGTGACAGAAACTATAGGGGAGGAGGAGTGGCAATCCTTATCAAGAACAGTCTCAAGCACAATGAGTATGACCAAGCTCAGGACAATGGTATGGAACATGTTTCGATCCTATTAAACTACAACAATGAAACATTGAAGATAGTAGGCCTGTACAATACACCCACACATACCATCACAGAGGCACAATTTAAAAGTCTATTCGAAGGAGGATACGATACAATTGTAGCAGGCGACTACAATTCTAAACACTCAATCTGGGGCTGCAATAGAACTAATGCAAATGGAATTAGTTTAAAAAGGATAGTCAACCAACTCAAACTAACAGTGGTGGCACCCACTGAGCCCACATACTATCCTGTTATCAGAAGTCATATCCCTGATATTCTAGACTTCGTAATAACAAACATGAAAGTACCGATGGTGGCAAGCACGATAAATGATCTATCATCAGATCATCACCCTGTCCTAACATCAGTAGGCGTAGTAGTGGAAAAAGAGCCCAAAATGATTACCAGCACAAACTGGAATCTTTATGAGAACATTTTGAAAAGAAAGGAATTGGTGGAACAAAGCTTAGAGACCAGAGATAGCATAGAAGATGCTATAAGGTGTTTTCAAACTTCCTTACAAGACGCTCATTCGGATGCAAGTACCTCTAAAGTGTATAAAGCGAACTTCCTAAGGCTCCCACCAGAAATAAAATATCTTATCAAACAAAGAAACTGGTGTAGGAAGAGATACCAAAGCACATCAGATCCTCTCTATAAAGAGGAATATATAGAACTGAACAGAAAGATAAAGAATATGTGCAAAAATTTTAGAACGCGGCAGTGGAATGAAAAAGTGGAAAGTCTTTGTACCCAAGACAATTCAATCTGGAAATTGGCAAAAGCACTGCGCACGGACCCGCAAAAGAACAAGCCGTTAAGAACAGCAAACGGCTTTGTATGCACTGAAAGAGAGAAAGCTGAGGTCTTTGCTGACTGTATGGAAGAGCAGTTCACCTTAAACAAAAACTATAACCCTCACAATGAAAGACTAGTGAATCAAAGCGTTGAGAGTTATTTAGCAGAACATAGAGAACCTGAGCTGATTGAATATACAAACTCACAGGAAGTTAAAACAATCATAACAAAACTGCATAATAGAAAAGCCCCTGGCTTAGACAATGTTAAAAACAAAATGATCAAAGCCCTACCAGATCATTACGTAGAATATCTTACAAAGATATATAATGCATGTTTATCGCAAAACTACTTTCCATCAGTGTGGAAAACTGCCAATATCATTCTCTTTCCAAAGCCAAACAAAGACTTACTATCTCCTACCAGCTATAGACCTATAAGTTTGCTATGCACTCTTGGGAAAATACTGGAAAGAATAGTATACACAAGACTAAAACCATTTCTCGGTTGTTTGCCAGATGAGCAGTACGGGTTCAGGGCGAAACTCGATACTACAAAGCAACTGCTAAGGATTGTAGATTATATTGGCAGGGGACTGCACTTAAAGCAGACATCAGCTTTATTAATGCTTGACATCAGCAAAGCGTTTGACAGAGTATGGCACACGGGAATTATATACAAACTTATAGAACTGGCATTCCCTGCAGGACTAGTGAAATTTGTAAACAGCTACCTGACAGAAAGGAACTTTCAGATCAAAATGAGAAATGTATGCTCAACTCTACGGAGTATAAAAGCAGGAGTACCGCAAGGTAGCATCCTCGGACCAATCTTGTACATCCTATATACACATGACTTTCCAATAGACAGGGGCGATTGGAATAGCTTAACTGCATTTTATGCTGATGACACTGGGGTCATAGTAAGATCTAGAGATCCAAACTTGGCTATAGAAAAACTGCAGGATAAGATTTATGACTACGAAGAGTGGTGTCTAGACTGGAGATTTGAAGTAAATGCTCAAAAGTCCCAACTGTTGATTATCCAAAAGACAAGGAAATCAATCAGAGAGCATAACGAACTGGTACTATTTAACCAAGTGATACCAAGAGTTAAAAAGGCAACTTACTTAGGTCTAGTTATTAACAGCAGACTGACCTGGTCGGACCACGTTAAAAATGTTAAGAACAAGGCAAACGCTGCAACTATTAAACTGCAAAGCTTAATGTACAGTGAGAAGATGAGCCTGAAACTTAAGAGGTTACTGTACACCTCCATGATAAGACCGATCATGACCTATGCCTCGCCAGCATGGTGTAATGTTTCAGGGAGTGAGCTTGGGAAACTCACATCCACGCAGAACAAGATCCTGCGAAAACTAACAGGCGCAGAATGGTACGAGAGGAATGTAGACATTCACTCAGACTTAGAGATAGATAGTTTCGAACATCACTTTACCAAACTCAATCGAAACTTTTTCAAGAAAGCGTTGACGTGTACTGCAGCAAATTTCGACTCAGTTTTTGAGTACGAAAACTTAGCTGAAGACGCCTCCCTGAGGCCAGTGGCTCACTTTTTTACAAGTGATGTCATACTGACCATGTGAGTTTAACTCAATGGCAGCAAAATATAATGGCTAATAATAACCTTAAAATGGCACTATAATTTTATATAATGGCACTAATTACTGACGATTAACTCGGACATGGCTATATCACGGACAAATATAAAACAAAAGACGCCTCCCTGAGGCCGGTGGCTCACTTTTTACAAGTGATGCCATACTGACCATGTGAGTTTAACTCAATGGAAGCAAAATATAATGGCAAATAACCCTAATATGGCACTATAATTTTACATAATGGCATTGATTACTGACAATTAACTCGGACATGACCAAATCACGGACAATATAAAATAAAATGAATCATAAGATTCATAATGGACCATACCTTATAATATAAATCGGACCATACCCTATAATGGGTTATATAATCTTGACTTTTGCTTTATTGGCGAGCAATCTAATAGACTCCAAATCAGGAGTCAATAATAATCATTACTTTCTCTTTACAGGACTTTCTTATTTCTAATCGCATATTTATGTATTATCATGCATATTGCTATCTTATTTTACTTTATCATGCGAATATTTACCAATATCTCGTAATTTTACAATTAAATCATCTTTATGATTATACCCGAGCAATAGCTCGTACTAATTTTCTAATCTCAATTCTAGGAACAAAGACCACAAGGATACACCAGAAGGATCTGCAACACATGATGAAGAGGTAAAGGGCCTACGGCCTCAGGCACCTCGGCCAAACTACAGGATCAGGATCAGGATCAGTACTTATGTCACCTGAGAGTTACAGACCAATCAGCCTACTAAATATAATTGGAAATATCTATGAGAAAATAATTTACAACAGAATCAAGCTACTTTTAACAGCCCTTCCCGATGAACAATATGGATTCCGACAAAAACTAAATACAACCAAACAGCTACTTCGAATAATAGACTACGCCGGAAGAGCAATAGTAAACAAAGAAACAATAGTTTTCGTAATGATCGACATCTCAAAAGCATTTGACAAATTATGCACACCGGTATTTGACAATGGCACACCAGTACAACCTTCAAACTAATGCAACTAAATTTTCCTCCTGGACTCATCAAACTTCTATCCTATTATCTCTCAAACCGAACATTTCAAGTAACTATCCAAAACTGCATCTCATCAAAAAGAAACATCTTAGCCGGAGTACCTCAGGGCAGCATACTTGGACCGATTTTATATATACTTTACGCCTATGATTTCCCTATTAATAAGGCAGATTACAAAAGCATTACAGCCTTCTACGCAGATGATGCAGGTATAATAATCAAATCCAGAAATCCAAACTTAGCTCTAATAAAACTACAAGAACAAATAGATGAAATAGAAGACTGGCATAAAAAATGGAAAATAGCCGTAAACGCCGACAAATCACAAATCCTCATCATACAAAAAAGAAGAATTAAAATTTCATCTCAATGCAAACCGAAACTGTTCAACATTCAAATTCCAATAGTTAAGAGTGCAAAGTACCTTGAACTCATAATTAATAGCAAACTCACTTGGAGCGACCCTATTAAAAATATAACAGACAAAGCCAATGCAGCAGTTAATATCATCCAACCTCTCATCTATAACCAAAACGTCTCACTAAAAATCAGAAAATTACTATACACCTCTATGATCCGACCTATACTTGCATATGCTTCACCTGCCTGGACTACTATACCCGAACACCTAATGAAAAAGCTCAATCAATGTCAAAATAAAACACTCAGAAAACTCACCCATGCCAGATGGTTCATACACAATTCAAATATCCATAAAGATCTCAAAATTCCGTTTCTATCCGAATATATATATAAATTAAATGCACACTTCTACGATAAAGCTATAAAATGCAGCACAGCCAACTTCAATCAGATTTTTAACTTCGAGAACTATAAAAAAGACGAAAAACTAAGACCAATGGCCGCTCATTTCACCTCCGACGCCTCATACCACAACTATCAGCATAAATAATAGTCTTCAATTCCAGCATCTATAGTCTACATCAATAATCCAAAGCATCAAACACTTTACCAATACTGAAATCCTGACTTACGTTATTTCACGTTGACAATGAAACTACAGCCATCCACAGTTTACAGCAAGTTGCTCTTATTATTTTCATTTTCTTTCAGTTATACAATCAAGGTGCTTGTCTCCCAGTAACAGCCACCCCATAGACTGCTGAACTCAAACTGTCTTTTATTTTAACTGTTTATTTTACTTCATGATGTATGGGATATGGGCCTTCTGCTCGGCCCAGGTGCCCAATTTTTTATAAATAAAGAAAGAAAGTGCTAATATCATTGGAATTGGACCATTTTGACACCATTTTCGAAGCGCACCATTACATTTTACTCGTGTCTTTCGAGTGAGTCATTCTCTTGCAATTATGCCTGATTTTAATAATTCTGAATTGATTTGAGAGCTTGAGTAGTTGCAAGTTAAGTAAAAGATTGTGACTGCAAATTGTAGTCTTCAATTTACGATTCCCTACTGTTTAAGTTTATAATTCAACTACGCAACATAGCTACATATCATCATCACGGACGTGGCGGAAAGCGACTGACCGAAAGGCCTGTACGAGATTCAATGACGGATCAGGAATCTGCGTAGCTTACTACCTTGTTGGATAAAGCCAGATACTTCATTGCAAACTTGGAAAAGAAAAGGAAAGACCAGCGGAAGGAGGGCACAGCTGAAATACCAAAACATCCCATGCCTGAGACAAATAAGCCAGAAAAGCCGACTACATCAATTGATGACACAAATATGGAAACTAATGACGGCGGCCAACATTTGGAGCAGAGGGGGAAGGCGTCGACCACTGATTCAGAAAATTCTATCAAAAACATCACAGAACCCCCTCCAAAAAAGATAAAAAAGAAAAAGCAAAGTAACGACAAAACAACTAATGATAATATAATCATGACTACAAATAGCAGTTCTTCATCACCACTAGTTGCCGCCACCTCCTTACAACCATCTGAAACCAAAGCAGATCCTGGCATAGCTACACCCAAGGAAGATTCCAATGCAACTGTAGATCCACCCACAACTAAAGTAAAAGTTCAACCAATTAAGTATATAAAAGTTCTAATCCGTGGACTTCCAGTTGGTTTCTATACAGATCATATCTCCCTTGAATTGGCGAAGTCAGACATCAAAACACAAAAGGTAATCCAGTTTAAGAGAAAAGTGGGCGGAGCCTATAGGCTACTCCCACCTCTTTCTCACAATTCTCAGCGAAACAGAAATCAACCGACAAATTTTCTCTGTCAACAACATACAAAATATCCCGGTCAGCATTGAAAGGTTTCGAGGCGGGCGAGGCCCGATTCAGTGTTGTAATTGTCAAGATTTTGGCCACACTCAAAGAGTATGCAACCTATCTTCAAGATGTTTGAAATGTGCCGACGAACACCGTTCATACGAGTGCCATAAGGATATCCACACAATGCCTAAGTGTTCTAACTGCGGGGAAACTCACACTGCTAACTTCACGGGTTGCAAAGTAGGGTAGCTTTTGCAAAATAGGGTTGCTCCCCGTGTAGTAAATGGTGACTGATGCACGTTAAATCTGTCGAGTCTCAAAGTCCTCCATGTTCCCATAACAAATCAATACCCCTGGGGGTACTGATCCAGGAGTTTCCTTGTCTTCTGGATTGGTTCTAAATTACAAGGCTACGGAGTTGAACATTAGTAGTTGTAAACCCATGAAATTGGGTCGGCTGTTCAACGGCGGTTATAAAATAAAATATTTTAAAAGGTGTAGGAAATTTTTTACTTACTTCTATTTCTTTTCATTGAGCTATAACTTGAAAATTCAAAAAAAAAAAAAAAAATTTTTTTACATTATATTGGTTGTTTAAAACAGTGATTCTCAACCACTGTGCCGCGGCACTTTTGTTTGCCGCCAAATTTTAGAAATGTATATGGTAAAAATTATAATGCTTTTTTTATTACAAGTAGAGTCCCAAAGGATTTTAATAAAACTATTCATAAAACTGTCATTCACCATTTGACAACATTAGAAGAGAGAATTGTTCATTATTTCCCAAATTTAGATATAAAAAAATTTGATTGGGTTCGTAATCCATTTGTGATAACGAATACTTCTGTATTTGAATTAACTTTGAATGAAGAGGAAGTACTAATTTCGCTTTCTAACAATCGAGATTTAATTTCAAAATATTCGGAAGAATCAATTAATTCATTTTGGATTAACATTAGATGCGATATAGCTAAAAAGGCTTTAAAAATATTATTACAATTTTCTACATGTTATTTGTGTGAATTCGAATTTTCATTATTAACCAACATAAAAACGAAACTAATATGTTAAATGTAGAAGACTATACGAGAGTAGCATTGTCATTTTTACGACCCAATATAAATGAAATTATCAAAAAACATCAAGCTCAAATTTCGCATAAAAAGTATTCTTATTATTCATTTGTAATTAATCCCTTAATAAACGTATTGTTGTTTTTGTAGTACATATTATATAATTTTATTTTGCATTCCAAATTATTATCATAAACTATATTACGCAGTGTATTATAGGTAAGTAAACAACTTATAACCTGATATTTTTCTTTGTGTGCCGCCAAAATTTGAGATCGTTAAAAGTGTGCCACGAGAAACAAAAAAAAGGTTGAGAATCACTGATTTAAAATATATATTCTGTTGTCATTCCCAGGGAAGGATTGCTATGAAGTCTTTTTATACCGCCAGATGGCGTTCTTTTTAAATTTGTATGCTGTTTGTTAATAATCCTTTACTTTCTGTCTCGATCAACGGGCTACAGATGGCAGCACGGGGCTGTGGTTTTGAAAATTATGACGCAGTAATAAGTTTCGCTTTGGATCCAAAAATGAATTGGGATCTGCCGTGTATCCCACTCTTGAACAGTGACAACTTTTATCAATGGAGTATTAAAGTCAAGGCTTTGCTGACAACCGGTTGATCCAAAATTCCGGGACATTAAGCAATGATGCATACATACAACTATAGCTTTCTGATGACCAAAGTCTTCAATTCGCAAACGAAACTAATGATAAAATTCTATGGGAGAAAACTCAAAGCACATTTACTGGTAAAACCAAAGATCGAAAAATGGATGCAAGTAACGAAGTAAAAAATCTTGAAATGAATGAAAATATTTCAGACTATATTGCAAGATCTAGAGGACGAAATGCTCATCACTGGAACTGAAAATTTCTGAAAAGGAACTTGTTTATTACACAGTAAGAGGTTTACGAGGAAAGTATTCGAAAATAAGAGAAATCCTGAAAACCCAACGTGAAAAACAAATGGATGAAATTTTAGAAATACTGCGGGAAGAAGAAAACATCTTATCAAAATTAAGAAATGATATGCCTAGACGAACAGAAGCATTTTATTGTTTATTGAAATTACATACATTTGCTGACTTGTGTGCTCAATATAGGCTTATAAGTCATTGTCAAGTAGAAAATACAGATAGGACAATTCAGAGAAAGACATCACAAAGAATACATCCAGGGTTACGGCGGGATTCGAACCCGCTCCACGCTTAACAGAGCGTTTTGACCGGCGATACCACTCGGCCAGGGAGGCCCCTCAGAAGCATTCGAAGTAAAACATAAATATGAAAATAGAAGCAGGAAGAAATGTTTCATCTGCCATAAAACGAATCACCTAGCTAAAGACACTTATTTCCGAAGCAAGAACGATGGAAATCAAAACCCAACATATCAAGAAAAAAGAACATTTTCTAACTATAGATCGGGTATGAACAAAACTAAAAACAATAACGCTCATTGTGCATTTGAAAATCAAAATAAACATTCTAGTGAAAATTTCGCACTTACCGTAGAACAAGAACAACACCAAATAAACTCTAGTGCTACCGGTAAAAACAAAACTGTTTTCATTTTGGATTCTGGTGCTACTTCACACATGGCAAAAAGCTTAAACTTTTTTGAAAATATAAATCTTATTAATCGAATAATACAATTAGCAGGTAAGAAGTCAAATTTAATTTCTAAAGGTATCGGTATTACAAAAGCTACAACAACAGTTGATAATTGCAGTAAAAATCTAACAATATATGATGTAATATATGTACCAGATTTACGAAATAATTTAATTTCAGTATCTAAATTAATTGATAAAGGCTATAAAATAGAATCTAATGGTAACTATATTTTAGTTTTAAGTAATGACAATCGCATTGTTTTAAAAGCTGTAAAAGTAAACAATCGTTTTGAAATTGTAATGGGACCCTGTAATAACGTTTCACCTAAATGTTTTGATTATAATGATGTAAATAATTCTGGGTTAGAATGTAATGAAGTAAGTAATTTGGATACTTATAATATTTGGCATAAAAAGACTTTGTCATTTAAATCCACAATACATGGTAAAAATACAAAATGCTATTGGCATAAATTTTAAATATTTTGAAAATTATCATTGTGAATCTTGTGACATAAGTAAAGTAACCCATAAGAGTCATCCAACAATTAATATTGCACAAAGTCATTCTATATTAGAGTTAATTCATGCGGATCTAGCAGGCCCAATAAATTGTGATTCATTAGGGAATTCAAAATATTTTTTAGTTCTAGTGGATGATTTTTCTGGGATGTACTTTTCTTATTTTTTGAAGCATAAAAATGGTGTATTTGAAATGTTTTGTAAGTTTAAAGAAAGGTATGAAAATGCAATGAATAAGAAAATCAAAAGATTCAGAACAGATAACGGTTTAGAATTTGTCAATAATGAGATTGATAGTTTTTTTTAGAAAAATACGGGATCATACATGAAAAAACAGTACCGTATAATCCTTCATCGAATGGACGTGCTGAGCGAGCCATAAGAATATTAGTAGAAAGGGCTAGGACATTATTATATGAAAGTGAATTACCATTAAAATTCTGGGCTGAAGCGATAAATTTTAACACTCACATTTCTAATCTTACACCGCGTAAAAATAAACAAAATCTTCCGATTGAAATATGGTCAGGAAAAGAACCTAAACTTAACTACTTAAAAGTATTTGGATGCGTCGTTTATTTTCATATACCTAAACAATTCCGAAATAAATTTGATATTCCAGGAAAAAGTGGGTCCCGCAGTGGACTGATCGTTAAGACACGGTTCCCAGCAGATCACCGAAGTCAAGCATCACTAGCTGCGGTCAGTGTGCGGGTGGGTGACCACTTGGATCAGTCTGTGTAGGGACCGAGGGTGTGCGGTATTGATCCTCGTTAAACTGTTCTACCGTAAAGTGCTCGACTTTTCGTGCAGGTCGTTGGGCTACCGAAGCAGGGGTGCCATCCCCTCTGGTTTTGAAGATAAATATGGTAAAAATAAAATGTGCAAATTAAATAAAAGTATTTATGGTCTACCTGGCATATTAAGTAGAAATTGGCATATTAAGTTAAAAAAAATGAACTTAAAAAGATTGGTCTCACTCAACTTGCATCTGACAATTGCGTATTTACTAAAATTAATGATAATGATTTTTTCGCAATTTGTGTATACGTAGATGATTTGGCAACATTTTCTAATAATTCGAAATTATACAAGGATATCGTTTCAAAACTTAATCAAACATTTGAATTAAAAGAAACAACTAATGATTCAAAATTTTTAGGCATTGAGATTTCACAAAAAGAAAACGGAATTGGTTTATCTCAAACTCATTACATTGAAACTTTAATGGAAAAATATGGTTTGGAAAATTGTAAGAAAACCAATACTGCCATAACTAAAGGTGAAGATAGATGTTTTAATCCTACTGATGATTTAGTAGATCATTATGATTATCAGGAAATCGTCGGTGAACTTTCATACTTAGCAAATAAAACCCGACCAGATATTGCTTTTGTAACTACTTATTTATCACAATTTAATAAACGTCCTGAAAAAAGGCATTGTGTTTTGGCTAAAAAAGTTTTGAAATATTTGAACGGTTCAAAAGATAAGTTCATGTTTTATAGTAAAGAATTCGGTTTTTTAAATTGTAGTGCGGATGCAAATTGGGGCAACGCCGAAGGAGGAAAATTCTTTTTCAGGTTGTGTTATTATGATTGGTAATTCCCTTATAACATAGAAGAGTAGAAAACAAAGATGTGTGGGACTATCAACATGTGAAGCTGAATTATTTGCTGCAGCTGACACAGCTCGAGAACTTACGTGGATAATAAATATGTTAAATGAAATGAACTTTAACAAATTTATTAAAGCTCCTGTAACTATATTTTCTGATAGCCAAGCAGCTATTGACTGGTTGAACAATGGTAAATCTTCTAACAAAACCAGGCATGTAAATCTTAAATTTCATTTTGTGAGAGATATGATAGAAGATAAAATATTAAAAATTGTTTATAAGAATACTGATGATAATATTTCTGATTTTTTAACTAAAGCTGTAACGTTTGAGAGAAGTTAATTTTCTCTTTGGGAAAAGATAAGTTTAATTTGAAATTTATGTTAAGAGAATTAATATTTTTTATGTGTATATTGTTATTTATATTTAAAAGTAAAATCCTTCTCGCAGGGGTAGATTGTTGTCATTCCCAGGGAAGGAAGACTTTTTATACCACCAGATCACGTTCTTTTTAAATTTGTATGTGTTTGTTTGCTTTTTGTTAATAAACCTTTACTTTCTGTCTCGATCAACGGGCTACTTATTCAAAACTTTAAGAATCAATAAACTGGTAGGGAAGAGTCGGGTAGCCCCGCCCAGCGGGTACCCCCTCCCAATGTCAATTTCATATGTATAGAATATTTTTTCAAGTCAATGGGCCATCGTATAATAATTGTTATATTAAAAAAAGATTATTTTCAAAGTTTCAAGTATTTATGCAGCTGGTAACATGGTAAACAATAGTTTTGAAAATATGTTGAATACAGTTGTCATGATATTAAGAAAAATTGGTTGAATGTTTCGATTAAACTTCATTTTAATATTAAAAAAATAATTTTTTCTATACATACAGCATTAAAGTATGTAGTCTTAAGTTTAGTTTGCACAAAGAAATAAGTTTATTTGTGAAAAATTTTTCGAGTAATTACAAATTAACAAAAAATTTGGATTTCGGGTAGCCCCGCTCACATGAATGTTAGGTATCACAGTCCACTTTATAAACATTTGAATAAATATAACATTTGTTGTTAATAAATGATAGAATTCACTAAAAGTATATAAATATGTAATAAAAAAAATAATTTTGTGATAAAACTGATAAATAAGGTTTATCTATTGTCAATACATTGGTCATTTTCATTTACACCTGAAAAAACAATAAAAAAACATAATTTTTGTAACTGGGCGGGGCTACCCGACACATTTTGAAAAGAGCTGAAAAACATGTTTTTTTAAATTTCTATTTTTTTAAGTTAAACTATTCTTTTTTTGGTTTATTCTTTTTGTATTATTTAATTAAATGATAAAACAATAGAAACATACAAAAATCTTGATTATTACTCAATATTATACAGAAATATAAACAATAGTTCTTAAGTGGGCGGGGCAACCCGACTCTCCCCTATATCTTGAACAGTAAGCACACATCTGAGTAAAGGATACAGTATTTTTAGTCTTCTAAAAACCTTGCAAGATTTTGAAAAGATTTTCCCTATTAAGACCCTAGATTATGTTATAGAGGACACCTTGTGCTTTCTGCAAAAGTTTTAAATAATTGGTATCGAATTAAATAGCAAAACTTGTAAAAAAAGGATATTTATGCTTATTCTTTAAAAGTATCACCACACTCGACTCGGTCTAGTTATTGGTGGGGTACCTACCCGCACTAGCGGCCACTAAACCTCTGAATCTATCATTGCCCTAGGGCAACTGTGACTAATGGTATAAATATTTGAAGGAAATTAAGGCAGTTGGCGGCTTGAGTAGCATGCTGTAGTCTATAGTTCAAGTAATGATATTAATTAAAGATATAACGTTAGATAAAATATATAGGAAACTTAATAAATATGATATGCTGAGTATACATTTAAAATAACATAGTCATGATGAATATAATTTAATTATTTAAGGGGAACAATTAGGTAAATATATAAGTGTCACCATAAGATGCATTTTATAGGACACTTTAAATGTATGGTATGTAGTAGTTCAAAAGTTATTTCGAATAAAAAAATCTAAATGAAATATAATTTCAATTTCGTTCATACAAGTAAATATTTCTTTAAAGCTGAGCAAGTTGTCATCTCTGCATAAAGTACACATTTCAGCAGATATCATTTCAAATCAAGTCCAACTCAAGAATATCGCCTGAAATCACCCAAACTTTCTACGTTTTTTTTTTTTTTTTTTTTTTTTTTTTTTTTTTGAAAAATTTCTTTTAACGGTAGCGGTTTATTGTATGACTCTTTGTTTTATAAACTTGATTTAAAGTTATTTTCCACAACAACTACAGGTACTCGCTTGCCAATAATTACATTTTTCGCTAAATATTTTACAGTGTGTTAGTGTTAGAGATTTAAAAACGATCTCCCCTCTCCCTCTCTTTTTTGGTCGTTGGCGACTCTCTTGTTTTGGGCAGTTTCTTTCTCCCTTTTCAAAGTTCCGACAACAGTGGTCTGAGAAATATTAGTTTTTGAGACAATGTATCTGCTTGAATGGGCTTCTACATGAAGTGCAATAATTACTGTATGTGTTTTGACTCTTATTTCTGGTCTTTGACCCATATTTCTGATATAAATTGTATTAAAAAATTTTGACTTTTGTTTTTAATATGTTAATTTTATGTACATGAACATACATTGCTACGAACCTTACAAAAGAAGTTGAAAAGTTAATTGTTTATAAACTAAAAATTAATAAAATCTTTTAAATAAATTACATTTTTTTACAATAGTATTTACATGCACTTTCGTTCATTTCGTAATCAATTGCAGAATAGACACAAAATTAAAAAATAATGAATGTTTTTCAATAGAAACAGCATTTTGAGAAGTTTGTTAATGTTTAGGTTTGATAAATTATATGTTTAAGTCAGAAATATTTAACTATTTTTGAAAGTTTTGAAATAAATACAAGTGAGTCTAAACTTTTGACTGGTACTGAATATATAAAACTTTTTTTTTCTCGGAAAAAAAGCTCCGTAGTGTCGACTGTATAGGCTTTATAAATAAACAATAGTCCACCTTTTTAATGATAGACATCGCAAGACCGTGTGTTTGATATCTTGTTCAAACGTTTCCACCTGGAATCCTTAAACTCTCTTACAAATAGACACCCTCCAAGTATTATTCAACATTGTGAAATCATCGATATCAGAAATACATTGACATCCATTCTTTACATCTTATTGACACAATTAATAGCCAGGATTATCAAATCTTGAACTATGTTAAAGAGGATAGACGCTTCAGATGGAAGATTCGTGAGAATAGGTGAATGCTCAAAAATTGCAATACATAGTTATTCCACAAAAAAAAAAAAAATAAAAAAAAAAAATAAATAAATAAATAAATAAATAAATAAATAAATAAATAAATAAAAAAAAAAAAAAAAATAAAATAAAAAAACGAGAATCTTACTACAACATTTTAATCAATCAGCATTTTTCAATACTCCAATTCCAACATTAAAGAAAGCTACCTACCCAGGACTTATTATTAACAACTTACCTAGCAAGAACATATAAAATAACTTTTTTGACAAGGCTATAAATAAGCAAATTTAATTTTTATAATTAATTTATAAACGAAGAATGAACCTCAATCTTAAAAGACTCTCCGTGATTCATCTACTAAAAATACTTGCCAGAACAAAACTCTCTGTAAGATGTTTCATCAGAATCTCGAAACCACCTCGAGATCCACACACAAATGAAATACATCCATAAACTCAGTGCAGATTGAAATGCAGCGAATTTTAATCAAATTGTCAACTTTGAAAATATTGCTAAAGACCTTTTATGGTGATGCTTCATACAGAAACTTCCAAAACCTGTTTACAATCAGCAAAAAGTAAAACCCAAAATAACTTCTGATCTAATGATCGGGTTTTCACGTTTTAGGACTCATTCTTAATGGTTCGAGGGGGAGGACTTCAAATATACTAATTAATGAATGCAGGAAATATTTCGAGTTAAGAAATCAGACTCAAAATACTCTGAATAAACATACCGTTTCATCAACACACACGAATTTTTGTCACCAAAATCTAGGGATAGCCGCAATCAGCAAAAAATGGTACCATTTGCTTGGGCAGGAGAGCGATCCAAAGTTTGGACTTCTTTGGGTTAACTTTTTTTGCGCCTTATATTAAGAACGTTTTAAGCAAGTTGAAAAAATTTTTCACACAATTATAAAAAAATTTTATTATTGTTGTTGTTAAAAGAACTTTGATTAAATATTTATGATTTTATTAAATAGTCGGGAAAAAATTGAGTTACAAGGTATACAGTTTTTACATCATTTTAAAAAAATATTTTTTTACGCGGCAAATTACAAAATTTGAGTGAAATCGATCGAATAGCTTCTGAGAAATCTAACTATTTTTAAAATACGACGCTTTTGGAATTCGATTTCTTGTGAATTTTTCGGCCGATTGCTCTCAAATTTTGAATATTGCATTTCAAAATTACATTTTTTGAAATAAAGTAAACATTGCCATTCTTGTATTTCTTGTATATTAAAAAAAATAATAAAAATTGATAAATATTTATAAACAATATATTTTGCATGGAATTGTTTTTGGATAAGCACATTTTATAATTGTTTGCAAAAAAAATTTTTCTTCCACATCTAAAGTTCTCTAGATATGACAAAAGTAAAATTGGCATTAGAGTTCCAAACTTTGGACAGCTATCATTATGAAACTATTTCGACCCTATTTCCCAGATTGCCACATTATATGTTGGGGATCAGAAATCCGAATCCATCGAAAAAGTCCCGATTATCCGAGTTTCAGCTCTTACCAAGCTATCAAATATTTCAAGGTTACTTTTTATTGTCCTGGTTTATTTTTTATTTTTAAGACAGCCATCGAAAAAAATCGAGACTGTCATCGAATTTTATCTGGAAAGCAAGTTGACGGACTACACGAGATTACCGATGAAATGATCGTGCATAATAAAAATGTATCTAGCGAAGATGATGAACGACGAAAATTAATCTCCCATACAGATGGAATATCGAAAGTGCTATTCAATAGACAGAACAACAAGAAGAGGCGACACCAGCTTTCCTGTTATCCCTAAAAAAATGACTAAACATTGCTGCAGAAAAGCACAAAAGTAATGTAAAACAATTAAGGACTTTTTTTTAAGTAAAAACTCTTTCATTTACATAAAGTATGCTCTTTTAAGTAAGGTATTTATTTATAATATGAATTGCATGCGGTATAAATTTTGTATTTGTTAAATATATTACATTTATAACTATTCTTTTTTTTTTTTAATACTCTTCGCTTTAACCGAGACTTAGTCTTAGTTCACATTAACTCGGATAATCAGGAGTCTGTTTATTCATACAAAGTGCGTTTTTGAGTCTCATTTCGCAACTTAGTATTATTAACTATTAGTATATTATAACGTATTATTAACTAAGTACTAAAGTATCGTCTGAACTAATTTTTTATTTTTTTATTCAGTTATTTATTTATTTTATTATATATATATATATATATATATATATATATATATATATATATATATATATATATATATGCCCAAGAGCCTAAACATTATGACCGCCTCGAGTTGGCCCACCCTTAGCCCGCAACACAGCCGCAACCCGCCTTGGTATGGATGCCACAAGTCCTTGGTAGATGGCCGGAGACAGATCGTACCAGATGTTTAAGCAACGGTCACGCAAATCCGAGATATTGCGACTGAGTGATCTTTGAACTCTGAGCAGCCGTTCCATGACATCCCAAATGTGTTCTACCGGATTGAGATCCGGTGAGTTAGGCGGCCAGGACATTAACTGGAATACAGCATCATGTTCCTCCAACACAATTTGAGCCTTGTGACACGGGGCGTTGTCCTGTATGGACTGCTCTACCACAATGGTCTCATGGTCTGCTCTACCACAACCATGGGACCAGAGACGCCGAAGAGAACGTCCCCCAAACCATAATACCGCCACCACCGGCCTGTGTATGACCTACTGTACATTGAGGGAGCAACTGTTCGCCTGGAAGACGGCGTATCCTGACACTGCCATCGGCGTGATGAATGACAAACCGTGATTCATCTGACCAGGCAACTCTCTCACACTGATCCATGGACCAGTCGCGATGTTCCCGGGCCAAGCGCTGGCGTAGTTGGCGATGACGCTTGGTCAGCAAAGGCACACGGGTGGGACGTTTGCTGAGTAGCCCTATATCCAACAGTGTCCGATGAACAGTATGCTCTGATACTATTCTACTTGACCCTGCATTGTATTGGGCTGTCAGCTGAGCCGCTGTCTGGCTCCGGTTTTGCTTCACCATGCGAGACAATCTCCGACGACCTTTTTCTTTGATAGCGTGTGGATGTCCAACACCATGTCGTTTACTGCTGGTTTCACCGTCATTCATCCACTTTACATTAGTACTAACAACTGTAGATCACTAACAACCCACGAGTCGTGCAATTTCTAGTCAGAAGTAAGTGAAATAATGATTCTTCAAACTCTCCAGCAATAGTTAAATACCACCTCCACCTGATCACGTGCCTTCCACGTCATCCAGGAGAGTTCATTGCAAAATGTAGGAGTGGTCATGTTTTGGCTCTTGAGTATATATATATATATATATATATATATATATACATTGTATGTATATATATATATTGTATGTATGTATATATATATTGTATGTATGTATATATATATTGTATGTATATATATATATATATATATATATATATATATATATATATATATATATATATATATATATATATATATATATTGATTTGTTATAGGAACGTGTAGGACTTTGCGATAAGACAGATTTAACGTACATCAGTCACAGTTTTACTACACTGGAAGTTTCGGCCAACAGGGATCGAACACACGAAGTCTTAGACAGGTGCCCTACCAACCATACTATCCCGGCCGCACGATTCCAACTGCCAACGGTCCTCAGCCTTAAGCCAGGGAATATTTGATTTTTCCCCTCTCTCGGGGAAAAAAGATTCTGTGCAATGACGTCAGAACTGAATTGTGCGCGCGCACCATCCCATGTACTGTTCTGAGGCGCTGTGATGTGGCGGGAATCAGTAAAGCTTTTCAACCATGTTTACTTTTTTTTCAGTTGAAACTATATAACGCAAAATTGTGAATTAATAATGCAGTGAAGTAAGTAATTTATCATATTCATTAAACTTTTGTTTGTATTTACAACTGACAAATTTTAATATATTTTCTGTTTTCAATTAATTGTTTTACGTTGACTGTTTATTTAACACCCCATATATCTCATTATAGTGTGTGTGCCATTTGTTTATCCCTGCATTAATTAAAGTTTCGGAATATATAGAGGATACTTCATCGTTCCTTAATCAATCTTAGAATTTGATAAATTATAATTTTGTAATCGTGCAATGATGATATAAACATTTAAATAGTATTGATTTTTATTGATTATTATAAATGTTTCACGTGTCTTGCAATATTACAGTAGTAAAAGATTTGAATAATGCTGCGCTGTAACGTTTTTCTGTTATGTCCCGAAAACGTAAAGTTTTAAATTGAAGTATTTAAATTTTTTTAGACAACTTAATTTTGTTGTAACATCCATGTGCAAATTGTTTAGTTAAAGTTGATGCGCTTCAGAAAAGAGATTTAACTATTGCCAGGAAGAGAAGTTACTGTAGATATGGCACTAACGAAGACTAAACAAATAATTATATATATTAAAATTTAAATAGCATTTATAAATTTTATTCACGTCATTAATTCTGATATGTATGGGAGTTTCCTATAGAAAAACATATTAGTTCAGCAGCAACTGATAAAACCAGTTGTTTTGGTTCAGAAACAGAAGACTGTTTTATGATTGATATATCAGGATAGAATGTTTTATACAATAAAATATATATATTTAAAAAAGCATTATTATTAATTAGTATTCAATAATAAACATTAAATTATTTTTTTTTTATCTTTCAAATGCACCCAAGGAGAAGCAATGGTTGGTTTTAGTCAAAAAAGGTAATTAAATTATAAGTTTTTTTCCATTTATAATTAAAATAATTATTGCTAATCCCAGAGCTTTCAAGTTAAAAAATAAAGGAATTTATTACTAAGAATTTGTCATTCAGATATTTTTTTACTAAGATAGTTTTCATTTAGTTTAAATTAAAACTCCTAATAAATTCTTTAAAGTACAAATGTCTTATGATATATAATATAATAATTAAAAATATATTTCTATAATTTATGTTATTTTAACATTGGCCAATATCTTTGGTACCAAATAATATTTTTCACCTCTTACTAATATTGTACATAAGTCATTGTTTATAATCACATTGTTATTTTTTTTATTTATTGTGTTATTGATAATGATTTCAGTATAATACTAGATGTATTGTTATCATTATGACTAAGATATTTATTTAGGTGTATTATTGTAGTTTATATCTTGGTTGTTATATTGTAGCTTATAACTTGGTTGCATGGTCTTGGCGACCAATGAGTATTTTCAGATATCTGATATTTCAGTATTCAGACCTCTAATTTTTCCATACGACATTCTTCGGACAGTTCAATATCTATTGATTTTATTACTATCCGGAGTTTATCAAGGAAAAAAAGCTTAAACCTACTAAGAGAAATGTTCAAATTATATCAGTTAAAATTAAATTTCTAATTTTTTTTGTTTTTGGAATTAGGAAATTAAATTGTGCTTTAAAATTAACTATTTCTCTAATAAATATAAATCAGAAACTATACATATTCGCATAAAAATGTATAAGTAAAACAAAAATTTTTTCAGTAGTCTTAATTTTGTTAACAAATTATGATATAAATAAACTAATGATAAAGATTTTGTAGTGAAAATGGAAGATAATAAATATTATATTTTATAAAATTATTGTTAGTTGCAAATAAACATACAAAAATTGAAATAGAATCTTGAGTCATTTCTCAAATATTTAATTAATGAATTGAGTACACATTCAAATAAACATATAAAAAATAAAACAAGTAACATACAATAATTAATGAAATACAAAAAAATAAAATAAAGTAATTTCTTAAATATTTCAACAAAAGGGCCGCAGGAATGGGAACTTTAATGCTCCCACATTTAATAAGTACATGAACAAGAAAACAAATTGTTGGGGTTTAATTTTTGTTTATATGATATCATTACATATATATTAATAAAGGCATATGCATATTACAGCTTAACCTAGTCTGGGGTAATTTGGTTAAAACTTTTTGTAATAATTTAATATAAGCATTCTTTTTCCTTCTAATTATGCACATAATATAATACAGAAATATTACAATAAATAAAAATGATAGTTTCAATTGTGCAAAATAAATAAATTCTACACTATTAACACTGAAGATTTGTGACTGAAATAAATGTATCAAAAAATAGGAAGTTGAATGAGTAAATCTCAATACAAATAGGCTAATTTCGAATAGTGACAACATCGATAAAAAATTATGTCAGACATTTCTTATTTTATATAATAAGTTATGGGATAAGACATTTGCCAAGAAAACAGATTAGTTGTGCTAAATATTAAAATTTTTTAAAGTATTTTATTAAAGTGAAAATTATTGTTTTAGTAAATAATCAGTAGTTTAATTAGATTTAGTAATTGTTTAAAATAGAATTGTCTCTGAATGTATTGAACTCCATGTCATTCCTCAACTGCTTTAAAAAAATAGTGAAATAAAAATATCTTTTTTTAACTTAAAATTGATTCTTATGTTTTTAAAGGCGTTTTAAGAATGTCATTCAGTTAGAGAATGTGGAAATAAACATTATTTGGTTTTGAAGTTTATTGTGAATAAAATAAAATATGTTCTTAAATTACCATAATAGGAAATAAAGACAGTTATTGGTGCATTTTTAAAAAAATAAATTTTCTGTATAATATAAGCCATCACAATTATGTAACTTTGTATTATTTGCCTGAATAGCATTAACTGCTTCTGAAGTTTATTTTCATTAATAGATTTAAATAATAATATGTATTCAAATATTTCACTATAGGAAATCAACATTTCAATTTGTCCAATTTACTTATTCAGTTTCATTTTTACACACCAAAAAACTTGTCTCAATTTAATGATATTTGTTTTTGAGTTTCTTTTGCAAAACATGTGCAATGCTTTTATACAAATAATAGTTTCTTAAACCTGAAATATTTTGAATCATTTCAAGTGAGGGAATATAAATTATGAGTTTCAAATTTTTTGCTCAATATGAAACCTATTTAAAGACAAGAAACTTTACCTACTTCATTCATAATAACAGCATTACAGGTATTTTAAAAAGTAAAGGTTGAACAACAAAAGCATTAAAATTTTTTGCATTTGTAACTGGTAAGGGTTACAAGCGAAAGAATTAGATTACATAATGTTAAATTATTAATAAAAAAATTATTTCAAATAATACTTCAAACTTATAATAAACTGAAGTGCAATCTTCAAAATATATTTTGAGCAAATAACTCATTCATATATCTGGGGGAGGGGACTAATAGTCTGACATTTAAGCTTTATAGCAGAGAACTACCCAAATATCAGCAGAAAATAACCAAAAGATTAAGTTTTAAAAAATTTATATTTAGTTGTAATTAAAAGAATTTGTAGTATTTATTACAATTTTTATAGCCATTCAGTTAGCATTGAATTTAATATATGTATTTAATTATCTCATCAAAAAGGAAATGGCCATAGAACATTAAGGTATTTTAAATTAAAATTTAAGCAGGAAAAATACAAAAGTAATAAAAGGAAAAATAACCTAAAAAACAACGCAGAATAACAATTTATTTAAACTACTCTTTTATTGTAATAGAAGTAAAGTTATAACTAAGAATTATAATTGCATATATTTCTTAATTTCACAGGGTAAGTCTAAGACAGTGGTATTTATATAAAATTATTTTCTATTCCACAGAAGTGTATCTGAAACTCTAATTATCCTAGGATGATGGATGCTATTCTTAGGTAATCCGTTATGCTGGACCTCGAGTGGCCCTAAGTCAGGGGTCGGCAACCTATTGAAACGGAAGAGCCAAAAGTTGTACTTTATAAGATTTCTCAGTTTTTAGAGAGCTACATAAAACTTTTTGACTTAGTATTATAGTATTTGCTCATATATGTATTTGATTTAAAATAAACTGCTTTAGATACAGAATTATAGTTATTCTATTATTGGGAAGCAAGTGCGCTCCTGAGGAAATGACTGTACTTTCTTGTTTTGTTTCTGTGTTTTTGCTTTTTAACATGTCAATTCACCTCTGCCATTTGAAATAAATAAATAAATGTTGTCTTGTAGATCATCAGCAGTCCATATGCCAATTTCTGCTTTCTGAGTTTTTATAATAAACTATTAATTTTTTCGTATGGAACTGGGGAGTTGCAACTGTACATTAAAAGGGTCAAAGCTCGTGAACTACAGGTTGCCAGCCCTTCTGCATCTCCTTTTTAGTTCTGAGCTATTCTAGTGGGGTTTTTTTTTTTTTTTTCCCAAACCAGGGTGAGTGCTGGAGTTGAAGTACCTTACGTAATATAATTTAAATACGGTTTATAATTTATTTTATAGGTGAAATCAAAGGACTTTCACCGACTTTCTTACCATAAAAAACTATGGTCACCAGAGATAGGAAAAAATATATCTCGTGACTGGAGTATTTTTTTTCTTTTCTGAGGAGCTTTTTTATTTAATGTTAAATTTAAAAACTGTTGAAATATTTCATTGAAAATTACAGAATTTTGTAATTGGTTTTAAGCAATAACAACTAAACCATTTTTGTACAATAAATTCTAAAAATAGATAATGAAAGTGCATGAATCTTTAATTCTCAAGAAGTTAGAATGCTACAATTCGGAACAAGTGTTCTTAATAAGATAAAGATAAAAAAATTCGAATATATATATTTTGTATTCGTGAGGAAGAAATTGTGTGTATATATATGTACTTGGACTAATTGTATAAGCCTATAAATATTAAGCTATAAATGAGATTTTCTAGGTATAAAGACTTTAAGATAGGAGTTTAAGTAATGATTCACAAAAACTACACAGCATACAAATAGGCAACTCAAAGGCACGTACCGACTTTTTTGTTTTATAACAGGGGAGAGTGTCATAATAGTTTGAATTAGAAAAGCTTTAGCAATCATATATTTCCATAGATAGTATCTTAATATATTGAGGGGCCTTAAATATTAATTAAATTAAATAACCTTAAATATGCTAATTAATTTTGGCAGGCGATATCTCAAGTTAAGTAATCACACATAAAAGCGTTATTAATAAATTTTAGTTTTCGATTGATTCTGATTTTTTAAATTTAAAAATGTTCAGATTTTTTTATTACTTAATTTTTAATAATTATACTATACTTTTTTTTTGTGAATTACTTTATTTTAAATATGCAACAAGTATTCAAAACAACCTAGAAGACATATTTTGATTAAAATATTCACTTCTTCAGAAAAAGATACGCTGGAAATAACAATCGACATTTTTAAAGCTTGCATTTTATAGACTAGACAGGCGTGAATACGAAGAAACAAGCGATTTAAAATACAAATCATCACATTTTATATTTCAAATCACTTCTCTTTCCAGTCTAGTATTTCTTGAAAATTGGTGCCTATTTTTGAGCATTTGAAATATGTCTACTGTTTTTTTTCTATTTGTATATTTTTTATAAGAATGAAGTTTTTAATCTGGTAATATCTTATCGCTTGTTTCTAAGAATTTTTTTTAACCTGTGAGATATTTATTCGTTTTATGAACATATTTTAATCCTGAAGAGCTCAATTAATTACTAAAAAAGAAAATATCAGTTTAGATTATTTTAAAAAGGTAATTTTCCCATTAAGAACTATTTGAAAGATCAATAATTAGTTTTGAAAAAAATTATAAATTTTTGGAAGTTTAAAATTTTATTTATAAAAATAACATATTATTTAATAAAGACATCAAGAACTTCAATTTATCTCTAAAAACATAATCTAAATTTTGATTATAAGACAAGGAAATTTACCAAAAAATTTTGTAAATAAAGCAAATAGTGTAGAATTAAACATTTTAGGTATGCAGCATGAAAGAAACACAATAATAAAGAACAAATTATTTATTAATAATTCACAAGTGTTACATTACATTATTATTTAGATATTTTCCCCTCCACAGATAATATGAATTGTAATAATCCTTATAGTTTTTAATTTAAAAAAATACAACACAATAATTAAATCAATTTTTCTGTAAAACTTGAGTCATTCTTTGCAACAGGACACATGAACTACAAAAAGAAATTTAGGGCAACTGTTTAAGATGCAAATTGTACAGTACAGGAAAATAAAGGTTTCAAAAGGGATAAATAAAAGATCTATAACTCGATAGAAAAATTTTTTTATTTATAATATTTAATTTTAACAAACGTTTGATGGCATCCAGTTTACATAAGTTTTATAATTTTTTTTAAAAAACAACAATCATAGGCATTACAAAATTTTTACATTCTTTTTCTTTTATCAATTTTTTTTAATAATTATGCAAACATGAAAGCTGCATAAAAAATTTACGAAGTCTACAGTTAGTCAAATTTTTATGTAGCTATCATGTTTGCATAATCATTAAAAGAAAAAGAATATAAAAATTATGGAATGCCTATGATTGTTGTTTTTTTAGATTTGTAGAGTGTTAAGAAGAAAAAAAAAAAAAAAAACTATGGAAAACTGAGTTTCTATTGAGTAAGGCAGAATAAAAAAGTTAGTTCATATAAACTTACTTACATTTTATCTATTTTTTCACCAGAAATCAAAAATTTACACTTCTTAATATTTTGTAGATCATCAGGGACCAAAAAATTTAAGGATAGGGTAATGGGAAAAAAGACATTGGCACAAATAAAATATGTTGAATAAAAAAAAAATTGGAAGTTTTATTTTTAAAAAAAATTGTTGCAGAATTCCTAACTTGCAAAGTTTAAAATTTATTAAAAAGTATGTGCCGATCCTAGACAGTAAAGTTTACATTTGTTTATTCATTAAATAGAAAGAAAAAAAACTACAATTCTTCAATACCCATTGTGGATTATGAAACTATTATAAAACATGTAATACTAAAACTATAAAAAAAGCTAATTGCTAAGCAATGTGAATAAGCTATATCATAAAATGCAGTTAAAATAAATGTTGAAAAGTAGATGAAAGCAGAATTTTGGAAATACAATTTTAATAAAATTACAGAAGAAAATATCTTATCATAAATAACAGAAAATAAAAAAATTTTCATATTTGAAACAGAATAAACTTGGATTTGTAAATGAGGTTTAAATAATACTACTGTCGACTGCATGTAAAGAATAACAATTTAATAAATTATTAATATATATTTTAGTAATTGCAATTATTTTTTATGGACACTAATTTCAAAGCACTTTTAAGATCTCTACTTTATAAACAATATAATAGACTTAAACATTTTGTAATATGCACAGGTGAAATAACATAAACCTCAAAGTTATGAAGAAAATAGAAATCAATAATTAAAAATAGTACAGTTAAGAAAATAACTTGCATTTTTTTCTGGTCTCTCATACTCAGATCAAATATAAAACTTAATTAATGCATACAGGCAGAAAAAATAATCTACACCTAGGGAAATAAGAAATTAGCAGTAATTAACTTGATCTGCCAAATATAATTTAAAAAAATTCTTAACATTCATTATTCTTAAAGCATTTTTCCCTTTAGACTAATAATTTATATAATATATGCCTTTTAGTAAGCTGACTGATAGGCATAGTAGAAAAATTAAATGGATATTTTTAAAAAATTATACAAGATAAAAGAAAAGGAGGTAAACATTTGCTATATACAGTTAAAATCAAATTGAGTGAATTTCAATGAAAGCATGTCAAAACAGAACACACCATACAAAACAAATCTATCCTATTTGTTTATAAAAAATTCATCTACCAGATAAAACAATGAGGAAAAAATTTTGCTACATAGATTTAATATCAAATTATGTGAATTTCAAGGCATCAAAGAAAATAATTCAAATCAACAGCATAGCGTGTCAAATAAAATCCATAATTATTTGTTTTTAAAATAATATAAAACTGAGCAAGCACAGGCATTCAAAACAAATTCACTTGAACCTGCAATGTGCTGAAATATTATGGACATTAAGGAAAATGAATAATTTGTTAGAAATAATAATTTTCAATAAAAGAATAATATTGTTAATTATCAATCTTTGGAGTCAGAAAAACACTATTTCTATTATGCTCCCCATTATCCACATTTAATTAAACACCACAAATAATTTGGTTACACTTATTTATTGCCCCTTAAATACATAAGTACATTAATTTCTTCATGCATCAGCATTAAAATGAGTTCATGAGATTTAAATTTTAATACACATGCATCTATTCAATTTTTTTTCTTTCTAATTTAAAAATATATTTTAGTCTTCTGCAGTAAAAATATTGTGATGCCACTTTTCAGGCAGAAGAAATTGTCCCTGGTTTTCCCACACCTGTGCATGTTAATTAAATGGATTTGTATAAAAACTTAGTGTTTGAAAATATAAAGATTGATATTTTAAACGTTAAAATATATGTAACTAATTAGTTACTCATACTATCTTAAATGTAAAAATATACTGGCGCAGCAAAACAAAAAAATAGTAACAACAAATATTAAATTCCCAATTTCTATACATTGTGAAATTAAAAGGTGTTTTAAAACTAAGATGTTATATATTTTGTTACTAGAAATATATTGTTTATTTTTTTCAATTCAGATATTAACTAAATTTAATTTAATAGATGATATATATATATTTATTAACTGAATAGAAAAAACAATGACGAAAACTAAAGTCACGCACGATATTTTGTTATAAAGAGATTAATAGGTAATAGATACTTTATTTACGCCGCATTAGGGCTGTACAATGACATGAAGAAACATTTAAAAAAAATATTTTTTTATAATGTTTAATAATTCAACTATCAACTGTTTATTTACATATTGAACGTAATTTCACTTAGTGCAAAGTGCACAACATGTTTCAAAGGAAAACACCTTATCTGGATAAGAGTTTTAAAGGAAAAACAAACAAAAATAAAAGCATTAAAACTTCATAGATGGGGGTGAAAAAAACTATGGGTACTCTTAAGAAAATTAGACTTACCTAGCATCGCACACGAACTCTTTATTAAATTAATGTGTTAATACTCCAACCAAGGAAATTAGCTGATAATAATCTTTTCTTTTGATTAATGAAGATGGCATAATAATTTTAGCTTCGAACATTTCGATGCTGCATATCAACATGCTGTGCTTTTCCAGAAGAGGTACATGCGCATAGACCTATTTTGTTTTTGACGTCATTGCACAGAATCTTTTTTCCCAGAGAGAGGGGAAAAATCAAATATTCCCTGGCTTAAGGCTGAGGACCGTTGGCATATGGAATCGTGCATCCCGGCCTTCGTCTGAACTAATTGGCATATTTGAAGTCACCTCCTTGAACTTGATCACAAGTTCTTCAGGATGATCCGTTGTGCACTGTACATTTGATGTAACATCAAAGTTGACATTCATAAATATCAACAAAAAAAAATTCACAGCATTCATTTAACCTAAACTAGGCAAGTATTAACTTTGCAGGAAAAGAAGCATAGCAAAAAATAATACCAATTCACTCATATATGGTGACTGATTCAAATTTTATGTGTAATATTTTCTTGAACTTTGAGGCCGCGTACATGAATACAAATATAGTATTTGAAGAAGTTATTTTATGTGAATATCTATCTGAACATAACAGCTTTCCCGTGGTGAGCTTCAGTCTCTATCTAAAATTTACTGAGGAAGAGGGGGATACTCTTTGTCCACACAAGTAACGTATTTTTTCTGATGTAATTTCCAACGCTGAATCAAATTCCGGTCTTTCCATCTAATAGTTAACAAGTCATTCAAGTTTTATATAGAAACAGAATAAATTCTGACTTATAGATATTTATGCGACTGGCATTGCTATCCAAGCAAATAAGGTTTTGATTGAAATGTATTTAAGCTCTCGATTACTTACAGCTTATTTTATAAGCTATTGGATCACTTCAGTTCACTCACAGTTTTAAAGTTGTCAAGACTTGTGGATAAAAAAAAAATACTGAAATGCACTTTTCCACTTAATAACTTAAAATTTTCATAACTTACAATCTGTTAGTGAACTAAAGTTGAAGGTGAGTTGTTGTTTATTTATTTATTTTGCTTTTTAATCCTTGAAAAGATTATAAACTTCATTCTGAATATTTGAATGTTCAGCAGCAAGTTCAGTTAAAACAGAGTCTCATTATTTTTAAATATTTTACACAATTTTCCATAGTTTGGAAAATAGGCTAAATGCTTCTTGTTTTTGTTTAAAAGTTTTTAATTATTATCATATTTCCCTTTAAATCTGACAACAGATGATTTCTTCGGTAGAGTTTTTGGCCGAAGTCATAAAAGTGAATGGCACTTTTTTTTTAAGTATTGACGCTTTGTAGCTCTTCTTTCAGTTGTGCAGGGACGAAGGGATTCCTTTTCTTTCCCCGAAGAATTTTTCAAGTGTTTTAGATTTTTATATGATTGTACAGTAACAAGTCTTTATAGCATGATTACCCCCGAAAAACTATAATTGTTGCTTTCGCAGAAAATTACTCATAAAAGTTATTGATTACTTTTCTTGAAAGCTTCCTTTTCCTGTAAAGCACTCCAAACGACGACGATCTGGGTTTGGAAAGGTACCTACCCGCGAAAGCGGGCACTTGACCTCTAAATCTGTAAATTTGCCCTAGGGCAACGGTGACTAATGGCGTTGAAAAAAGTTCGAAAATCAGTAATCCACAGAAGAAAATCTGTGTTCGTCTTGGTTGGAGTATCTCCGAGTCTAAGTCTTGGTAGCTGGGAGAATGGATTGGAGTAGAATAACTAGCTCCGAGTCTTTTAAGAGTTCTTGAATTTCCCTGACTAAGTTCAGGAGTCTGGTGGCTGAGCTGGTGGCGCTCCGGTGTTGGGTCCTTCTTGGTGTGAATTTCTTTCTAGGTTTTCATCTTATGTAAACTATCTTACTGAAAATAGTATACATAAATTATACTTAGTGTACAGTGTTTAAATGCACTTTTTTTCTTGAACTCTTTCCTTAGAATGGATAGAGCTTTCTGTATTCATTCAGAATAACATAATTGATAATGATTTTTTTTTTTTCTATACTGTTGGAATAATCAACCATTCAATGATTTTTGCTAAAACGTCATTGAATGTTCAAAGGAGTCTCAGGAAAAGTTGTTTGGAAAATGAAGTTTGCTGTTAAATAATGCATAATACATTAAATTTATGAATACGCTGGATTATAATGTTATACTTTAAAAAGAAACGCCCACTTTCGTTTCAGAGTCTCACTGGGATGTGTGAACAATTTTATATCGCAAAGAGAATGATTAAACAAAGCAGTTTATTGGAAGTGAATAATATTTAAGACTGTATTACGTGTGATTACTATTTTGTTAATATTGCGCAGTCTCTTTCTTGCGTCAAGGTAAACCCAAGTTGAGGATTAAGTTTAATACGGATGCAGCGTATTTTTCAGAAACTTTTGTTAAGAGTTCGTTTGCATGTGTCACCCTTTTCTTTAACACTCGACCATCTAACAATATTTCATGATTCATTCGTAATTATTTATTCTAATTCTTTTCCTAGCATTTACCTCTACCATTAATTTAATAAAAGTTAATGCTTTGTTAAATTTGACATCAGTTATAGGCGATCTTCTGTAATGACTTGACTTGATATAAATTAATGCGAAGTTTCTTCATCTATAGCCCTTAGGCGACTGTGACTTTAGGCTACGGAAGGAATACGGGGGAAGTCCCCTGAGCCAATAGTAAATTAAAGATAATGATATATGTACAAAATTATGTGCAGATCTGATAGAATCTTCTGTAATCTTTTTTTCTTTCCTTATTTATAAAAATTGGGCACCTGGACCGCGCAGAAGGCCCCTATCCCATACATCATGAAGTAAAATTAAAAGTTAAAATAAAAGACAGTTTGAGTTCAGCAGTCTATGGGGTGGCTGTTACTGGAAGACAAGCACCTTGCTTGTATAACTGAAAGAAAATGAAAATAATAAGAGCAACTTGCTGTAAACTGTGGATGGCTGTAGTTTCATTGTCAACGTGAAGTAACATAAATCAGGATTTCAGTATTGGTTAAGTGTTTGATGCTTTGGATTATTGATGTAGACTATAGATGCTGGAATTGAAGACTATTATTTATGCTGATAGTTGTGGTATGAGGCGTCGGAGGTGAAATGAGCGGCTATTGGTCTTAGTTTTTCGTCTTTTTTATAGTTCTCGAAGTTAAAAATCTGATTGAAGTTGGCTGTGCTGCATTTTATGTCTTTATCGTAGAAGTGTGCATTTAATTTGTATATATATTCGGATAGAAACGGAATTTTGAGATCTTTATGGATATTTGAATTACGTATGAACCATCTGGCACGGATGATTTTTCTGAATATTTTATTTTGACATTGGTTGAGCTTTTTCATTAGTTGTTCGGGTATAGTAGTCCAGGCAGGTGAAGCATATGTAAGTATAGGTCGGATCATAAAGGTGTATAGTAATTTTCTGATTTTTAGTGAGACGTTTTGGTTATAGATGAGAGGTTGGATGATATTAACTGCTGCATTGGCTTTGTCTGTTATATTTTTAATAGGGTCGCTCCAAGTGAGTTTGCTATTAATTATGAGTTCAAGGTACTTTGCACTCTTAACTATTGGAATTTGAATGTTGAACAGTTTCGGTTTGCATTGAGATGAAATTTTAATTCTTCTTTTTTGTATGATGAGGATTTGTGATTTGTCGGCGTTTACGGCTATTTTCCATTTTTTATGCCAGTCTTCTATTTCATCTATTTGTTCTTGTAGTTTTATTAGAGATAAGTTTGGATTTCTGGATTTGATTATTATACCGCAGCATGGCAAAAAAACTTATTTATTTCTACTGATTTTTACAGTCAAAGTTTAGAGTTCTGAATAGTATACAATAAAATAAATTAGAAATATAGTAAATTTTATTTCGACTTTCATCATTCATAAAACTTTTTTAATATAATATGTAAATATATTTAAATGTAGAATGTTGCTCATTAATAATTAATGTTATAATTTTACGTTATTGACAGAGCCTTAAATTTAATGTTAGATGAATTTAAGATTATGTAGTGCTGATCTCTGGTGATGGGATTACTAAGCTCTTAAAGTTCTATTAAAGTGTTGCATGATTTCATTCTTTCTTTTTTTTCCTTAAAATTCTTTTGTAAATTCCCCATTTAACACTGTTTTTATTTATCCGCAGTATAAGGAAAAACATTTGTTTGAGGTTTCGAAGAATTGTGTTTTTATTTCAAATTATTATTACACATATGACAGTATTCAGCAAGATTACGACTTATTTATGGAAAATGTATGATTGCTGCAACATCTGTAAAATTCAATACTAATTGAAACTAAACGTGAATGACCGAGTTCAAGAGAATGTCGACTTTCACCGGTCACATAGTCTCTTAGATCAATGTCCGAAATATCCTATTTGAAATTAATTTATTTCTTCATATTATTACATTGATTCGATATTTTAACAGAATAGATTAGAAGAAACATCAGTGTTCGTAGTAGCGGTTAAATGCGTACTGGGCACTTGGCCTTAAAAAAACATTGATGAAAGGCATGCTGGACAGTGGCACTGGAACCTTTAAAAAAACATTGATGTAGGGCATACCGGGCAGTAGCACTTAACTAGACTTAGTATACATTTCGGATATTTACCAAAGCGACTATGTGATTGTCAACATTCACCGGTGGAAGTCAATAACCACACATCATTCACAGTATATAATGAAAAGTAAAGAGCAATTGAGGAATGGTTCTGGTGGAAAATAAAAAATTTCTGTATTGTTATTTGGTGCCTTTTTAAATTGAATTAATATCGTGTCATTTAAATGTAGATATTGTGTTAGGATGTGTTTTGCAGACATTCTAATGGGATATTTACCGATGAAAATATCTTATTTGCCAAAATTTTGATCTTCATCAGTTGGCCTCCATCAGTGGCCGGAAAAACTGCATTACTTTTGTATCTTACTACAACTACATTATTACAAATGAAGTTAACTCTAGCATTTTTAATTTTTATAAATTTAGTGACTACAAACTATTTTTGAAATGTAGTGACTACTTCACTCATTTAAGGAACTTTACTGGAAAAATTAATTTACACATTATGTGCAAAATGGTTTTGAATAAGAAATTGGCTTATATTAAACACGAAAAATTGTTTAGAAATATTTATTCATGTTTACATAAGACTGTTTGTTATTCTAAAAAAAAAAATTTTTTTTTTTTTTTTTTTCGAATTTGTTCATTTGATCTTGAATTTATGCCCTTCTCGAATATTTAATTTTAGAAATGCTAGAAAATTATCAAATTTCATTACGTATTTAATGCTAATTCCTTTGAAATAACATGAATGTGCGACCAAAGTGATAAATTATTTGTGACTTAATTATTACGTGTTTCTAAATTATCTCAGAGTCTGAGGAGCATTTTAAATTGCATCCATCCGCGAATCCCATTAAATTCGAAAAATTAGTTGTGTTAGAACCCTGTTTCTTAACTAAACTATACGTAAAAAGTAGTTGCCAGGAATCACTACAAACTACTGTTGTTACTATCACACAACTCGTTACAATTTTTTCTTAAAAAAAGAAAAGTAGTACACTACACCACAAACTGTGACCAGCGACTACAGTAGTTTCGCTACTTCTGACCTTCGTGCAACAGAGCATCATTCCGAAGGATAGTGAGGGTCGTTATTTTGATGGAATGAAATTAGTACTTGTTTTTCTTATTCTAAAAACGTAAAAGAGAAGAAATTTTTTCTTAAAAAAGAAAAGTAGTACACTACACCACAAACTGTGACCAGCGACTACAGTAGTTTCGCTACTTCTGACCTTCGTGCAACAGAGCATCATTCCGAAGGATAGTGAGGGTCGTTATTTTGATGGAATGAAATTAGTACTTGTTTTTCTTATTCTAAAAACGTAAAAGAGAAGAAATGTTTTTTAAAAAAAATTGGAATTATTTTAGCTTTATTGTGTTAGAATATTTTTCGGCTTTGTGCATGAATGTTTTTCGGTATTGATTGTTTTTTTCACCCCCGCACGGAGAATGAGTATACATAATACATAAATAAAGCAGATGTAAACATAACCGTCTTCGTGGAAATAGGGATTCTCTTTTTGACTAAACTTATATTTATACGATATTGTTTTATGTTCTATGACGAGTTTTCTTTTTCAGCTGAGGGGTACAATACAAATACAATGTATTAATGCATATATTTTATCCCCTAACCTAGGATTCCATTGCATTTACCTCTGACAGTAAATTTCTGCAGGTGAAGTAAATGAAAGAATAAGTAATTCTGCAATTTTTTTTTTAATATTAACAACTCAAAAAAATATATTTCTTTATTATACAGATTTATACTTTATAATTTTCAAATCTTTGAAAAAAAATATGCTTACATTAGATTTGCGAAAAATTTTTATCCGCGCTCGTGAAAAAACGAAACGAACAGCTGTTAAACTAAACTATTATACTTAATCCACATTTCTGAGCTTCCGCAAAGACCCATGGACATTTTTAAATGGATTCTAATTACTTTATACAAGGCTTAAAGTGGAATTATAAAATTTTATTAGTATAAAATTTATTTTATAAAAGAGAAAGGTAGACATTTTTTTGACAAATACGTTTTATTTTTAATTTGACTTTCGATTCACTCAACTATAAAATTTTGTCAATAAGAAACTAGTTTTTTTCTTTGAAAAATAAAGCAGCGTTTTATAGAAAATTTGAGTTTAAAACTGAAATATTAACTTTATTTTCTAAAAAAATTACCATTAAAGAGTAACTTACGCCTCTTTGCCTTAGCTCCTCCCACTATCAGGATATCGCAAGTCAAAATATTCTTGAAACACTTTTACGGATTGACACTATGGCAACGAACTTCTATAAAATTAAAAAAGTACGTGTTTTTCTTGATTCCGAAAAATAAAAATTGTTAAATCAGGCCTATATAATTTGCATATCAAAATTCTTTAGTATGCTTGTTTCTTTTTTTAAAATTTAACTAAAGCTTCCAAAAAACTAAATTAATTAAAATACTAAAAGAAATAATTTTATAATTGTTCCATTTAACAGTACTTACCTACTTTATTTAACAAATTTGGTCAGCGCATCATGAAATTTACAGACAATTGTAATAAAAAACATTTTGAGTTCAGCCTGTGTGGTAGCTGTAAGTTTTACTTTACTTACAAAATTGGGCATCTGGGCCGCATAGTGGCCCCTATCCCATACATTTAAAAATTTACAGAAAATTTGAAGTAATAACATTTTGAATTTAGCAGTCGATGTGGTAGCTAATAAAAAAATACAAGCACTTTGCTTGAGTAAATATCCAATCTAAATTGACACATATATTAACACATATTGATATTATAAACATAATTGGATGCACTTACTTACTTTATTTAAAACAACTGGGCACCTGCCCCTATCCCATTCATCATGAAAATTACAAACAATGAGTCAAAAACATTTTGAATATAAGCAGTCATTGTGGTAGCTATAATTGGATGCAGAGGAGTTAAAAACTAGTAAATTAGCCATAATAAAAAACTTAAGTGATAGTTGACGGACTCAGTAATATATTCAGTCTAAGTCTAAATAATCAGCCTAAATTGTAAAATTGTTTCTGTGTAAATTGTGAAACAATGGCAAGTCCAAATTTTTATGTTTTATTTTCTTAAAATTGAAAACACCAGGGCAAAATTTCTTATTTAGCCACCTATTGTAAAAGATTAAAATTGATGTACTGTGTGCAGAAAAATGTCCACCTTGAATAACTTCTGTTTTAATGATCAGATCTTCACGTTTAGGACTCAATGGTTCTAGGGGGCGACTTCAAGTAGGCTAAATAATTAGTGCAGACGATATTGTAAGTTACGAAATCAGACACGAAAAAGTTCTTTCTCAGAATAAGCATACCATTTTTTTTTTTTTTTTTTTTTCTTTTTTTTGACGGATTCGGATTTCTGACCCTCAAAATATTGACACACAATTTGATCCCAATAATTAGGTCAAAAGAGCGGCTCAAAGTTGGGTCCCCTAATTCTCAATTTTAATTCCTGCGTATTTCGTAATATTTCGAAAACTTATTAAACATATCGAAATTTTTTTCCTCATAGCTATAAAATTTGTTCATTCAAAGATAATTCCATGCAAAAAATTCTGTAAATATTACAACCAACATATATTACATATTTCAGAAAATATTACATGTAAACATATATTACATATTATATACAAACTTTCGGTAATTATTAAACATTTTTTAATATTTTATTTAGTAACAGTCAAAAAAAAATTTTAATTGTAAGGTATACAATTTTTTACATAATTTTAAAGAATGTAATTTTACATGGCAAAATAAAAAAGAAAATTGAGCGAAATCAATCCTATAGTTCCTAACAAAACAAATATTAAAATAGTCGCTTTTTTTAAAATTCCCTTTCTCTGGAACTATTGGTCCGATATCATTCAAATGTTTTATTTACTTTAAACAATTGCGTTTTTGAAAATGGTTTAGAAAATTTTTAACCTTACAATTGAAAAGTTTTTAGACTATTATTAAAAAAAATAATACATAATTTCCTAATATAGTTGTTTTTTTCCGTATCTTTGGATAAATAAATTTCATAACTTTGTGCAAATTTTTTTTTTTGCTTTAATAAAATTATAAGAATAATAAACAAAAGTGTTTAATCACATTTTAACATTTACAGATAAACATTAATAGTTAAAGCGAATCCAATTAATATTTTAAAGTTCCAATCAAGCTGATAGTTGTTTAATGCTATAAAACCAAAATAACTTCATACAAAAACACAACAGGTCTTCAAAAATTATTGCACTATGCTAATAGAAAATAATTGAAATTTTAAAAAAAATTATGTTGTGCGTAAATTAAACTAAATAACTAATAACCATATTTATAAACTACATTCATACTTATCAATTTCAACAAAAAAATCGTAAAGCAATGATCGAAATAATTTTAAAAAATTCTTTAAATGGTTTTTAAGATACGCTGAAAAGTGATAGAAATAGAATTATTTCGTTAAATCATTAATTAACTATCTAAAGTTAATCATTTTTTATTCAATTAAATATAGCTTTTTTTTAAAATTTTTTGAGGTGACATAGTTATGTTGAAAAGTAACGCCCATTCGAGAAAGTCAGTTGTCCTTGCATTTTTATTGGCCGGAAAATAAGGTGGCATTCAAATCCATATTATTTTGGTTGTAATCAGCATAAAATTAATAAAAGTTAAAAAGGTATTGTTTTTCTATAAATATTTTTGTATCCCTCATTTAAAGTTAGTTTCCTGTACTGCTTGCTATTATTACACTTTTAATTTAAGAGTTTAAGAACTAAGAGAATTGTTTTTTTTATTTTTTTATTTTTATTATAATTATAATGTCATTCTGCATTTTAAGATAAAGTTATGTAGAAAGGTGGTTTAATCTTACTAACCGTTTTACAACGACTTTTTTTTTTTTTTTTTTTGCAGATAACATTGATACACTGTTATAAATTACTGTTAAAAAAAAAGATCTGTTAAATGATTTAGAAATTAACGATCAGCTTCATGCACAATGGGATGCAAGTAAAAATTGTATTTAACATATCCGACCGTTTGGTACGCGAAAATATAAAATTACAGTTGTGAACTCATCAAATTTGTTTAAACCATATAATTTTATGAAAATATAAATGTTATTTCAAAAAATGGTAACTTATAAAAATTATTTCTGCTCACCAATAGATCTAAATATTTATAATATAAATAATATTTGGTGAGCGGCAGCGAACAAGGTGCTTAGTATTTAAAAATCGAAGCAAAGCTTACGTTTATTTATTTATTATTATTTTTTTTAAAGTAGCCATTGGTCAGTCATCCAAATTTATTATTTCAAATTGAAAAATTATGACGAAAGCACGTTTTTTTTTAACACTCAATATTTCGTTTACATTCTTGAAAAACTCACAGTCTTAACCTCAATAGCTGAAGACAGAAGATTCCTTCTCAAAATTATCAGGAAACTAAAAATCTGATGCAACAGCAAGAATAAATTTATTCCCATGAAAATTGCGTTTTGGAACGTGCTAACGGACTTTAAAATAAAACATGAAGAAACAAAATATTTTATGTATGATATCGATGTTATGACAGTGAGTGAAACGCATTTAAACCAGGGCTGGAAGTCCAGAATATGAAATAATTTGAGGTCTAAATTGCCTAAAAATTTAATGATGCTGATTCTCTAATGGGAGCAATTTATTTATTAATACCAACATGGATACGCTGGTCGTAGTTTCAGTAGCTCCTGCGATTAAATTATCAGGAAACTAAAAATCTGATGCAACAGCAAGAATAAATTTATTCCCATGAAAATTGCGTTTTGGAACGCGCTAACGGACTTTAAAATAAAACATGAAGAAACAAAATATTTTATGTATGATATCGATGTTATGACAGTGAGTGAAACGCATTTAAACCAGGGCTGGAAGTCCAGAATATGAAATAATTTGAGGACTAAATTGCCTAAAAATTTAATGATGCTGATTCTCTAATGGGAGCAATTTATTTATTAATACCAACATGGATACGCTGGTCGTAGTTTCAGTAGCTCCTGCGATTAAGCAAAAAAAAAAGAAAGAAAATTTTTTTTTAAAAAAGTCCGATTTCTTTTTTTAAAGTTAAGCAAAAAATTTTCTTGTTTTATATATATATAATAAAAATTAGTAGAGTGTCGTACTCGTTAAAATTAATATAGCGGAGGGAGGGAGAAAAGCGAGCTCTCACGTGGAAGTCAAGATAGTCTCTAACAACGGAAGTGAACTAATACCAGACTTGACACGCTATGAAGAAGTTCATTTTGTTGCATAACATTGTTTCAAGGCATCTAACAAGAATTTCTGAATTTGAAATTTCTTTAATACTCTTTTAGATAAATGACATTTATTCTTGTTGTTAACTTCAAGAGAGATTAGGAAAATACAAAAATTTCTGCATACTTATTGAAATTTTTAATAATTAAGGACAACTTTGAGCCCTGAAAATTTAAACAAACTAATTATAATCACTTTCGATGTGACCTTCCGAGGAGGAGTCTACGTCAAATGCTGAATAATTTAGATATTGGTGTAGAAAATAACTACAGCAAATTAACAAAACAAAAGTAGAATGCATAGGCTTCTCCTGGACGAAATTTTCTTTTAAAAAAAGGCGTTGAAAGTTGTAAGAATTAAAATCAGCTCATAAATTTCAAACAGGAGAATATTAACAAGGAAGTTCGTCAAAAATGATATTATTTATACAGACCTCAAATTTTTATTTCCAACGCCCACCTGGGTTAACATTTTGTCAATTGAGGCGTATGAGAGCAGATTTATTAGCCAATCTTTCACGGGCACCCTATTAAGTGGGCCAACGTTGCTTCCACAGTAAGGACAGATAGTACAGAGAATGAAAGAACATCCATACCGTGTCCGGGATTTGAATCCAGAACCTTTCTGATGCAAGGCCAGTTCCCTGACCCCTACACAGTCCGGTCGACATTTTGCCCTCAAATTAGATTAATGACTACACTATATAGTTATAAATTATTCAAATTAGATAAGAAAATAAATGACCACCTTTAAAAAAAATGTGTCATTATATAAAAAAGCAACAAACTGCACCACATAACTTTTAGATTGACCACGGCCTTTTTTTTTTGGGGGGGGGGGGTGATGGTGTAATTTCAAAACATAACAACCTCCAAGTCGTCGTTGGAACTTCGAAAAACTGCAACACTCTCCGCACTGATGAAAACCATCAGATGAGGGGACATTTAATTATGTTTTACTATGAATTAACATAATTTAGTTTTTAATTAATTAAGATAAAGAAGCAGATAATCCCATAGGTATTTTGAAGAATAAACTCACGTAATTATATATTATCTCTTGCTCATTTTTTTAACCCATTATTTTCTTAAAAATTTCTCTCAACGCATGTTGTTCAATATTTTTTTTTTTTTTAATGTTATCATTTTTCACTGCATAGTAACTTCTTTTTAATAAAAAAAAAGTTTGTGTTAATATTTTCTTTTAAAATTCAGCCATCAATTTTATTTTAATTAAATAAAAAGCTGAGCAGAAGTGTTTAAACTCGTTTATTACGTTATTCTTTTCTTTTTTTGTTGCATAATTTAACAAGTGTTTAATTATATTTTTCGCCAATTAAAATTTTTTTACATCATTTTTCAATTCATGTAAGTAAAATATTTTGAAAGAAAATTAGTATTATTTTTAAAATAATAAATCTGAAGTCAATTTTTTTAAAACGGAAATTAGAATAAAATTTATGTTAATTATTTTTCCTCTTAGAATACGACCATTAGTCAATCCAATTTCATCAATTTTAAATTTAAAAAAAGTCTAGAACTGTTTTAAAAAAGGTATTTTTTGAAATTTAAGTAATTGTGTACATAAATACACAATTACTTTTTTAAATATCTAATTTTAATTTTTAAAAAATATCTTTCAATACATGTAAGTAAAATATTTTGATAGAATTCCAAACGAATAAATCTTAAATGGTTTTCTTTTTTAAAAAACTAACACAAAACGTACGTTTATTTTTACTAGCAGAATTCTGTCTCAAGTCAATCCCTCTTTATTATTTTAATTAGATAAAAAAAAAAAATTAAGCAATGTTATAGGTGCTTCATATACAGCGTTTTTATATATATATACAATCAACATTCCCTTTTACTTATTCAAGATTGATTATATGGTTTTGATTCAAATGAAACAATATGCACGATATTTTGTAATTCCTAACAGGCAATACAATAAGACTAAAGGCACGGGCATACAGGGCCCGCCAAATCGGATAGAAACTTTATGTTATGTTTCCTTCTTAAATGAATTTTTTTTTAAAACAAAATATCAGTACAGTGTAAATTCCATTAGTTAGCTTCTTCATTAATCTCTCGTATGAACACAAAAAATCGATATTTCGTAAATTCAAGGCTTTCTAGGACGAAATTCAGTTAAATTTTTACAATTACAAATTTGGCCAATCAAAAGCCAGTATTTTTACATTTCGCAAAATGCAATGTTTACAAAAATACGGGCTTCTGATTGGCTTCATTGAGCCATCGTAATTGCGAAAATTTAGCTGAATTCAGCCCCAATGTCTGCAAGGATATGAATTTTTCGCAGCTAGATAACACATTTAACAAACAGGAAACTCTTCTCGCCATTTAATCGTCAGTAAAATCAATAAAATGGACATTCTTACTCCGTGCTCCGGCCCCCGCATGGGTTTGCCTACCGCCGGTCAGACCATATGAGGGGAGGGCAGTCAAATTTTATCAGTTATCTAAATCTTTTCTTTTTCTCCAAATATCTCTCCTGCACTTAAGAAATTGAGCTAAAATTGTTTTTTTTTTTATTATTTTTTTTATAAAAATATAGTATATAATTTACGAAGCATTTTTGATTTTGAATAAATAATTCATAGAATGTGATTTTTGAACTAATTATATGTATTTTTGATCATAGCTGCCAACATGGATAGAAAAAAATCCTGTAGACTTCACCAAATAATATAAATTTCATTATAATCGTTGAAGATGTACCAAATATTTACCACATAAGGAATATTAGGGATATTTATAGTCATCATATCAGAAAAATTGCAACATTTTCCAGTTATGATTGACTTTCAACATACTTTAAATGTTATGTATACTCATAATATCGAATATTAAAAGGCATTTAATTCATCAGATGTTTTTAATTAATTTAAAAAGAGAGTTCTGAATAAAAATAAATTGAACATTTTATAATAAAAAAAAGTTTTAAACTGATTTCTATTAATGAGGTTCCCTTCATTATACATTAGTAATACTTATTTAAATATTCCAGAAAGCAATAATCTATACGAAAATTCTATTTCAATGGAGATTTTTTTAAGAAATTTTTCTAAAATGCTTAACCAGGACAAATGTATAAATAAAACAAAAACCAGGAGAATTTTATTTAAACCAGTAGACCAGGGGAAACTGAAAAATTCAGTTGTCTACTCGAAAATCCAGAAGAGTTGGCAGCTATGAATGATAAATTCCAACCAGATTTAAGTTTATTTTTATCTGATTTTTTACATAAAAAAAACTAGACTTCAGAAAGAAAAAAATTAGCAGAAGGTAGACTTACAGGTGAAATAAGTTTTATTATAAAAATTTATATTTAAAAAAATACATGATATTCACAGTGAAAGAAATGCAGTTAAATATTACAATATCTTTGTAAAGATAGATAAGTATATACACAAGAGAATGTAAAAATAAAAAAATCAGCATGGATCCAAGCTTGAGACCTCCTCCAACTTTTGTTCAATAATCGTTTCAATGTCTAGAAATCTGAAATATCCTTTAAATTTGGCACCTTTGAAAAACAAAGGAAACCAGAATTTGTCATCAGCCCACATTTTGTGAAAGGGCACTTCATTTTCTGGAAACCATGTTGGCAACATTTCTATGAGGGAAGAAAAAAAAACTTAATTTAATTGAAAAATAACAGATATCACAGTACAGTTAAAGTGAGCCGGGATGGCTCCTTACAATGCGTTCTCTTTCCAATGAGGTGATGGATGATCGACACGAATTCCGTATCCGGCTTGTACCAATCACAGTGCTGACATAAAATATTCTCAGTGGTAGACAGATCACAGGTAAGAGTCCCCATGCCATCAGGCAAACTGTGGGAGGTTTTCCTCTCTATGTAACGCAAATGCGGGTTAGTTGCATCAATAAGTCCTCCATGGAGGCTGATTTCTCTCAATATTTGATCCAAGAGTTCTCATGTCTCTTGGACTGGGTTCAAAATTATATGGCTACAGAGTTGAACATTAGTAGACGTAAACCCAGAAAAAATTGGGTCGGCTGTTCAACGACGGTTATAAAATTATAAAAAAAAATTATAGTCCAGCCATCACGAGGTGAGGTCTCATTTTTACTGACAGCAACCCCATTGAGAATTCGTTGTGGAATGACTATAGTCCTGAGCTGAGAAAACTCAGAAACAGAATTGTTAATACTCACTAATTGAGCTGAAATTTTTATAAACTGTTTAAATTTATGGGTTTGAAATAATACTAGATGGAAAAAAAAAACACAATTTTGATTTAGCTAATTAAATTTATTATTTTTTAAAGTGGAATAAGTGCAAATGGTCATGTTTTCCAGGGTGAGGTAGCCGGATTTTTCAACAAAAAATAAGCACTTTTTAAGAACTCAAAAAATATCTTTAATCCTTTTCCAAAAATAATAATAATCATAATTAGGATCTGCGCAATAAAAATTTTTTCCCCCTATTGTTTAAAGTTCTTAATTTATAATATAAAATCAATAAAATTCAAAAACAATTTCAAAAACTTTACATAATTATGATAAAATAACTAGTTCCTGATAAATATTGCAGTGAAAATTGTGAAAATCAAGCATTTTTTGTAATTTAGAGCAACAATCGACATGGCAAAGAAAAAATCTCATTTTAAAAAAGAGAAAATTAGAACATTAGAAAAATAGAAATTTAAAAAATAGAAACCTTTTACAAATCCCAAATAAAAAAGCACCTTTAAGGGCTTTTATAAAGCATAAATAAAAAATAAGCACCTTTAAGAACTTTTTAAAAACGCTATGCACCCTGTTCTCTTACGATTTTAATCATTGTTGCATTTTGAGGTTTCATCAAATTATAATGCTAAAAACATCACCCGAATGAATAAACCTTTATCAATGCTTTTAAATTCATTCCGACACTAACTCTTAAAAAAACTTAAAAAATAATCTTTCAAATCAAACCGAAAAACAGTATTCCAAGAACATTAGATGTATCCCCCTCTTTACTAAAGATGGACACGAGAATTACTGATTTTCGCAGAAAAATTATTGACGTTCTTTTCTTCAGAATAAAAAAAAAAAGTCTTATTTACATATTTTGCAAGATGTTCAAAATGAATATTTACATATTTATTCCTAGAATAATATTTAAATACACTGACTTATTTATTAGAACTTAGTTCTCTGAAGAACTAAGCACACTACTAATTTATAAATTTGTTTTATGTGCCATACCTATACAAAATGCATAATAATTCCTTCATTTTAAGGAAAAAAAATTTTTTTTGCTAAAAATATAAAACTTTTCAAAATTCTAAAAAACATATATATTGTATTTTACTTTTTTTTAAACGATCTTAACTAATTTCAAGATGGTATTTCAATGAAATTATAGAGAAAAAAGTTTTGGAGAGTGATAGTATTTCAAGATGGTATTTCAATGAAATTATAGAGAAAAAAGTTTTGGAGAGTGATAGTGACAAATCATGCTGTAAAAGCAACAGTACATGTTAATTTAAAAGCTCATGAAAAAAAAAGTGGCTTATTCATGTAATTCCATGACTTATGTCATCATAAAACTAGAAATATATAATTTTTCTTTTAAACAAATTTTAATATGGTATTCCAAAGAGCTTATTGAGTGAAATTAGTGAATTTCCCCAATTTTAAAAATGAACAACTTAGTATCAAATGGTGCAAAAATACTGTAACTTTTTTTTTTTAATCTCTTCTGCTAGTTTTACCGATCAACCAAAAAGAAAATATCTTAAGTTTTGACTGGGCAATAAATTGATGTATCGTGATATACCGATTTAACGCATATATCGACACGCCGATGTAGTGCCTTTCCTTTAAGCAATGCATTAGAAATCTGATTTAAGCCGCTTGTATAAGACAACGCCCGCGGGTTAATGATAAAACGATTTAATGCAAGGATCCATGTCGTTCTGAAATCAATCTATTAATGAAAAGAAAATATGAATAAAAAATAAAAATTCTTCAATGATTTTTTTAATTATTGTTTTTAATTTTAAGCAATACAATCTAATGTGGGTATTTTGTATTTAAGTAATTTATACTTCGTTATAAAAAGTTTTTATTTATTTATTATTTTTAATTTATCTAATGCCCGTAAAATATAATAATTTGACAGAATTTGATTATTTTTAAACCAATAAATCTTCAGTCGTTTTTAAGTATAAAAAAATTAAAACAAAGCCTACATTTATTTAATTTGCTTTTATTTTTAAGAAAATAAAACAAAGTTTGGTTATTGTTTTTTTTTAAAATTGGCTATTGGTTCAAACGACTGATTTTTGTTAAATAAATAAAACATTTAGTTCTTATAGTAATTTTTAAAATATTTTTCTTAAAACTCTTTCAATGCTTGTCAGTTTGATAATTTGTTTAATAATCAGTATCAATTTTAAACCAATAAAACTTTAATCAATTTTATTTTCAAAAAAGAAAATAATAATAAATAAATAAAAAACTCACACTTATTTTTACATTTATTAAGTATGGAATTTGACCATTAGTCAATACAACTTTATTATTTTAAATAAATAAAAGGCTTAACGATGCTTCAAAAGCATTTTTTTTTGAACAAATAATTTTTAAAATGTTTTACTAAAATAAACATTTCTTTCGTTTGTTTTTTTTACTTCTTTTTTTTAATTTTAATGCATGTATGTAAAATATTTTGTTACAGTTTTATTATTATTTTTAAATCAATAAATCTTAAGTCATTTATAATTCTAAAAAAAATTAAAATAAAGCTTATGCTTGTTTTCACTTCAAGACAAGTCTAAAGTCAATCAATCCATCTTTACTTTAATTGAAAAATTTAAGCAATGCTATTTATGTTATAAGAAGCATTTTTTAAGAATCCAATTTTTTTATAATAGATTTATTCCTTTATAGCTAATTTTGATTGATTTAAAGATTTCTGATGGATAACTTTCGAACATATGTTAAATCGCGATGTCTAACTGACGACAGATCACAATATGAAATTTCTTACACTGCCCAGTACTAGTTTTGACAATTGGCTGATTTGATGTGGACTCCATCACACGTTACACAACAACTTATGTAACTAATCTTGAAGTATTTCTTTCAAATAAGAAAATTTCAATATAGTTACTTCATTAATTTTCATCTCATTATAAGGTTAAATTGATGATTTAAGTGATGATGGGTTGTCACGCAAATCTGGAGAAAAAAAATTCCACGTGTTTTCCCTGTTCATATTTTACACAATATATTAAGAGAAAATAACAATTACTGGGCTCTTGTGTGAGCTATTGTTGGGCTAACTATATTTATTAGTTTTAATTGCTGGAAAAACAGCTGAACATACTTAAATAATGCTACAGTAAATAAAATAGTTTAGTATAGCTGAAATATCATGGTTAAATATCCCATAGATTACGCTTTGAGTGGTCACCATTTTTTAAAAGACAAGAAACAAAATTCCCTGTATTTTCCCAGTTTGTTAAGAAAAAATCAAAATTCCCCTGTCTCCCTATTATTATAGGTGATTTTCAAATTCCCTGTATTTTCCAGGTTTTCCATGTGGAATGGCAACCCTGATCATGTAACATAAATTATTTACAACACTATTTTGTTATTTATATTATAGCACATACTTAGAAAATTTTTATTTATTTCTATATAGAACATCATTTTAATATTTATACCTTAAAAATATGAACAAATGTGATCAATGAACAAATTTTTATACTACAAATTTACAACAACAAAAAATGAGCTTTAATTAAATATATTAATATTTATTACTCGTAATTCATAATTGCATTTGAAATTATTTTAAAAAGCAATCAATTTAATTTTTATATTTTTTTAGTTTTAATAATCACTCGCCTTTTCCTAGTGGTATGAAGTTTGCTCTGAATACAGTGGATATTTTTGTAGTAGTATCTGTCCGCATCTACTATCTTTGCCAAAGCATCAAAAAGTTCTTAAGCTAGCAAAATTTAAAAAAAAAAATAAAATAATAATGTTGTGGTTTGCCTTTGGAGGGCTACCTACAAATTATGTTTTTGAGCTGATACACTCAACATATGTTTTGGATGGAAATAGCAACAACTTGGCCCAAAAATTGACATTGATAAGGAAATTTTCGTCTTAATATAAGTTGATAAATCTTAGAGTAGTAAACTACCACTTTAGTTAACAAAAAATATTACAGCTCCATAATTTGAGATTAAAATATAAATATTTATAACTTTATTAGAAGAGCTCAAAAGTCTTCTTTGTACAAGATGAATTAAAAACTAAATATTTTTTTTCTAGTGTTTCTTTTTATCATGAAAAAGTTTATGAGAGTAACAAATTTTAAGGATTCCATTGTAAAAAATTAATCTTGGAAAAAAAAAAAAAAAAGATTTAACAAATCCCAGCTAACTATGCACATAGCTCCATAATTAAAAATAAATTATTTTACCATCGCTTTCACGAGGTTCTCCTTTGTAAGACGAGGACGTATAAACATGAACGTGCATTATCAAAGGATCTTCCACAAATTCAAACTTTAAATAACCAACTTTTTGCAGATTTTCCGCCGTTATTCCAGCCTCTTCCTGCAACTCTCTAAAGAGAAAATAAATAACTCCGTAAAATTATGAAAGAGGATTTAAGAATGCAACAAACTAACACTACTTACCGCTTAGCACATTCAAGCATGCTCTCTCCATTTTCAAGTTTACCTCCAAATCCATTCCATTTGCCAAGACCAAAACCCCTTTTTTTCATGCCTAATAATATTAATCCATGTTTTCTAATAAGAACCAAAGAGGAAATTTTTACAGGAATCATTTTTGATAAAAGAGGAGGCATGGAATGACAGCCATGCGCATTATTATAACTTATCAGGTCGAAAGAATAAATAAACTGTCCATTCTGATACAGTGACCTGAGGTCATTTATGAAAATAAATAAACAGTGGACAGCCGCACGTATCTGCTGCCAAAAACAATAAAAAAAGTTTAAAAAAACATTCTGCTTTTTATGCCGAGTTGAAAACCTGGAAAATATGTTTTCAGTTGATACCGTTTTTTCAGGTTCCTATTTCTTGTTCACAAACAGTGCAATATGTGAACGGAATCTGTTTATTCCATGTGACGTTCTAGCACTGCAGTTTGCAGATCACGAACATAAGTCAATAAATATGAGGAAAAAAATTTTTTTTTCAAAAGATTTAACTACTGACTAATCACTTGGTCATTTTATCATTTAATAGTTTAGAATAAAGGTGAATGCATTTTCCACTGTAGAATTATAAAGGTGGCCCAATCGGCTTTTATCTCAAATAGCATATATGAGTGTTTACCAGAATATATTGCCTACAGTGTACATATAAAATTTTGTTCGTAAAAGGCAAAATATTTTAAAAAGTTGCAATGAAAATAGAAATCTATGAGGTTGAAAAGATTCTATGCCGGATCACTAGTACTAGTTTTTAAAGGACACCCATTCTTTACATTCCTGTTAATCATGATTTACGTCATATTTGACGAAATTGCAGTTAAAAAGTAACCGCAGTACTCAACAAAAAAATCGAAATTAAAATAATAAATTTACAGATCTTGAGGTATGACAAATGTAAACAATCGAATTTTAATAATTTATGAAAATAGGAAATATTTTTAATACTATAATTTTTTATCTAGCTCCGAATACTCCATTTCTGCTTTGATTAATAATTTAATTAGTGATGTGTAGCTGTAATCTATTGTGTAGTCAAATTTTAGCTGCTTTTATGTCAACATTAATTTTATTTCGCAATAATTGATAATTTACTTACTTTTCCTCTTAGGAACAAAGATTTTTTATATTCTTATTGTCACGGTAATCATTTATTGTCATTGTCGACTAATTGTAGTCATTTAAATTTGAAAGTTGTTGTTGATACTATTTGATGAAAACTTAAGATGTGTTATAATAACAACGTTAATTTATTTTATTTGATGCCGTTCGTAAATAATTATAAAACAGATTATTTTGATCTCTTAAATGATTTTTCACTATTAGTTTTGCTTCTTTGAGGAAATTGACGTGTACCATTATTTTGAAAATGATTTGTATCTTTTTTTGCTTAAATCTAATTATGAAAGTAACTAAATTAATTTAATTTTGAATTTTATAATTTTTATTAGAACTGCGTAGTTTAATTTATTTTATTAGCGGCTATAATTTTTATTTAGGAAAATTAGGCTTGTTTGAATTAATTTTCTTAATAATTGATTCAAACAGAGCTATTCATTTTGTCTGAAGAAAGTGAAACTAATTGTTCATAACTGCAGTTTTTGTAATAAAGTTTTCTGTTTAAGGCTAGAATCATCTGTCAAATTTGTTTTTAATCTTTACTATTCTTTGCTTAAAATTAAGTCTGTACATAAAATTATGTTTGTGAATATTTGTATAACTGTCTTACTGATTACAGATGCTAATTATTTCAGTTTTTATTTTATGTGTATGCAACTAAGTCATTAAAACTAATAAAAAAGATTTTTTTTTCAAAATTTTTATTTTTATATTTAATAATTTTTATTTATTAATTTTATTTTATAACATTGTTAGTTAAATTAATTTGGGGAAAAATTTGAATTATATGTACCTATATTTTTACTGTATTTATTTAAAAGAATTTTATAATGATTAAATATATATACTTATTTTATATGCATAAAACGCAATAAAAGTATATCTTTCATTACAATTTATTTCTTATATTTATTATTAGCTCATTTAACTTTAGTTAAATAAGTTAAACATTTATACTTTCAACTATAATATTGATAGTTATAATTTTAAAATTGAAAATTATTATATTTTAAAGATATTAAATCTAGGATTAGGTTTTATGGTACTTTTTGATTAGACTGGCATAAGTGGGAAGTCACCAAAAAATATAGATCTTTTCCAACTTTATTTTATTTATTTTTTTAAATAATAAACAAAATAGATTTTTGTAAAAAATTTTGAAGAAAAATAAAAAAGAATAGCTGAATTTTAATTTCTTTTGGCTAACCAAAACGTACCATTTTTATTTATCATCACAAAATTAAAAAATTTGCCCAGAATAAGTTTTTATATGAATGCTCGTTTTAAGTGAACATAAATGAATTCGAACATTAATGTTAAACAAATAAAATACAGTGAAACCTCTCTGGGAGCGACTGGGCCCGACTTAGCCTAATTGGGGCCCAGGGCAAAAACCTCTTTTGGGGGCCCCCTCTGCTTCACCTTTTGCAGTAATGAAGAACCTAACTTTATAGAAGTATTTAAATTTTTCACCTCATTAAAAATAACAAGAAAAATGACTAGAACCTAAAATAGCTATAAAGTCCATCTCCCCCCCCCTCCTCCAATGGTCAGACGAAATATCATTGTCCTTGTTATTGATTTTCTTACAATTCTATGTCCATCATGCCAAATGCATTTTTCTGATTGTTAACTTTCTCATCTAACTGTGAAAAATCATATCCTCTCTGACATTAGGGCAGAATTCGGCAAAAATTTAATCAATTAAGCCTATCAGAAGCCTGTATTTTTGTAAGAATATCGCATTTTGCGAAATGTAAAAATACAGACTTTTGATGGGCCAAATTTGTCCATCATAGTTGTGAAATTTAAGCTGAATTCCGCCCTAGAAAGCTATGGATTTACGAAATATAGTTTGTGTTCATACGATAGATTAATGAAGAAGCTAAAATAAAACTGACAGATTTTACTTTGTACTGATATTTTGTTTAAAAAAAAGTTCATTAAAGAAGGAAATGTAATATAAACTCTTCGATTTGGGGGCCCCCTTAGATGTGGGGGCCCGGGCGGCTGCCCCATATGTCCCTGCCTTAGTCAGGCTCTGGGGAGCGACCACTTTCCTTTCCATTGTAATATGGTTGTTGATGAGGGTTGGTCGTTCTTAGAGATTACCTCCATTGACTTCAAAATTGTTATCGAAAGTACATGACTTTTGGTGAACGATTTTACTTTTAGTTCGTGTCATTTTTCTTGTTGCAGAAATGCCACTTCTGTTTGTATCGTGAAAAGACTGATTGAAGGAAAAAATTTAGCGTCTATAAAAATGATCCCAACTGATATAATTATGTGTTAAAACAAATTTACCAATTATGAATAATAATGCTATTTTAAATAAATTGGCAATTATGTTTTTTATTTAAGTTTGCATTTAATTTTATATCATAAAAATTAGTTAGCTTTATAAGACATGGAGAGATTTGTTTATTTGGGATATTTTTTTTTAAAGTAACTTTTTTTTCTTCTAATTTTTAACTTTCTAACAGTAAATCATTGATAGCATCTTCTTTAGTGTACACTGACTGAAACATGAGGTTGTATCACCAAACAGAGCTCTCTAAATAAAAGCATCACTCATCTATTTTGAATACATTTTAATCTACTTGTTTGTTTTGATATTTTTCCGTGTTCCCTTTTTATATGTTTAATTATAGCTCCATGTATTTAGTTTAAAGAAAGCTACTAATCTATACAAAAATTCCATTTTTTTTTTCAAAGTTATTCTTTAACAAGAGTAAATCTCTGTTTTTTTTTTCTTTTTTTTTTTTTTTTTTCTTAATAAAAACTTTTCAACCTTTGCTATCTAGGTATGGTATTTATGATAAATTTATATTTTAATACTAAATAATTCAGTATTTTTCATCTTAATAACATTACAGAGTAACTAAGTAAATTAAAATATTTTTCTTGATGTTAAAATACAAAAAATATAGTTTTATAATAGGGGTGCACAACCTATGTCCTGCAGGCCACATGTGGCCCACGGAAACTTCTGAACACAGTAAAAGCTTCTTATAATTTCGTTTTTGTTTAAGCATCATAAATTTTTATTTTATTAAAATATTTAATTTAAATTTATATTACTCTATAAAATATGAATTTTTTTTCACTTTCATCCTTTAAGCTTCTTTTTGGTTAGAATTTATACTAATATTTATGTATATATATTAATAAATTAATTATTGTGAAAAATGGAAAAAGTTTTTAAAAAAATGTGTCAAATTTTTTAATTTTAAATGAATTCAAATAATTAAAAGTATTTAATTTTCTGCAAATATGTTATTAAGTTTACAGATAAAAATATTTGGTGCTTAGAACACTAATGCTTTGATAAAAATCATCATATTTGCTGCTAACTTGGCTAAATATGTGTGCGGCCCTTCGTTAATCTACCTTCTGTGCAAGTTGCCCTTCACTCAAAATAGTTGTGCACCTCTATCTTATAATATAGTCCATATAATATAATATAAATAAAATATAGTCTTAACTTTAAAAAATTTCGAATTCGTATTTGATTAATATTACATCTGTAAATTATAAAAATAAGTAGGTACATTAAAACAAGTATAAAAAATATGTAGGTTCATTAAAACAAGTATAAAAAATAAGTAGGTTCATCAAAATATATAAAGGAACTTGAGAAACAGAAAAATGTTTATTAAGTCTTGACATTTTCTAGATCTGTATTTTAAGGTGAGGTAGAACAAAGAGATTAAACAACCAAAAACAACTTCCTTTAATTTTTTCCTTTTGCATATTTTAATAACATTTTTGTCTCCTTTCTCTGAAAGTTTTATTTTTACTTTTTCTTTTACTCTGATGATAAAACTTTGTTTTTGAACATTTTAAACATAAGCACGCTTAGGAAAAAGCAAAAGCTAGTTTTTCCACAAGTTACTTTGAAACCAGAACTGATTTTTCAATCACTCAAAGATTCCTCTGATGATATTCAAATCTCTTAAAAATTTTTCTTTGTTTTCTGAAAACTTGATAACTGGCTGACATGGTGCAAAGTCTAGTTCACATTCCTTTTCTTTTTTTTTTCCTGAAATATTTTACCTGTTGTTGATAGTGATTTGGCTGAATACTAAATATACCTTTCATATGATGAAATTTTTACTAAACAATACTTTCTAAATATAAACAAGCTTAATCTATACTTGGACCGGGATAGCCTAGTTGGTAGGGAACTGAGTCCAAGAGGTCAAGGATTCGATCTCCGCCATCCGAAGACTCCCTGTGCAGTAAATGGTGACTGATGCATGTTAAATTTGACGAGTCACAAAGTCCTCCATGTTCCCATAACAAATCATACCTGATACTGATCCAGGATATTTCTTGTCTCCTGGATTCTGTTCAAAATTACAAGGCTATGGAGTTGAACATTAGTAGCTGTAAACCCAGAAAAAATTGAGTTGGCTGTTCACCGCTCACTAATAAATGTCACTACTCACCAATTGAGCTGAAATTTTATTTACGGTTTAAATTTATGGGTTTGAAATAATATTAGATGGAGAGAGAAAAAAGCGCAATTTCGATTTAGTTAAATTAATTATCATTTTTGAGAGTGGAATAAGAGCATTTGGAGTTAAATGGTCACTTTTTCTTTTATTTTTCCAGGGTGTGTAGCCGAAGTTTTCAACAACAAAAAAATAACACTCAAAGATATCTTTAATCTCTTTTCAAAAAAAAAATTTCATAGTTAGGATCTGTGCAGTAATAAAAATTATTTTTCCTATTGTTTAAGTTCTTAATTTATAAAAATAAAACCAATAAAATTCAAAAACATTTTAAAAAAACTTTACATAATTATGATGAAATAACTAGTTTTTGATAAATATTGCAGAAAAAATTTTTAAAATCATGCATTTTTTGTAATTTAGAACGACAATCAACATGGCAAAGAAGACTGTGAACTCAAAGAAAACTGTTCACTGACCATTATTAAATCACTATTGAAAGCTGTGGTGGCTCAGGGATAGAGCGTTCACCTTCCCATGAGGTGAATCTAGTTTGAATTCCAGCCATGGCTGGTCGATACGAATCCCTTATTTGACTTGCACCAACGGCAGTACTAGTGTAAAATATCCTCAGTTATAGACAGAATCATGGGTTGGAGTCTTATCATCAGAGTAACCATTCGAGGTTTTTGTGGCTTTCCTCTCCATGTAACGCAAATGTCTGTTAGTACCATAAAAAATTCCTCTACAAAGGCAAATTTCTCCCAATTCTTGATCCCGGAGTTCTCTTGTCTTCTTGATTGGGTTCAAAATTACAAGGCTATGGAGTTGTACATTGGTAGTCGTAAACCTTAAATTGGGTCGACTGTTCAACGGTGGTTATAATTTAAAATAAAATCATTATTGAAAAATAATCAAACCTTAGCTCTATTATATACAATAATACAATACAAAAAAATTAAGTAAATTATAAAGTATTATATATAAATGGGATAAATTATAATAACAAAAACTTTAATAAAAATGTTATAGATAGTAAAGATAATGTGACATTAAAATAATTGGAAATATTTAAGGTAAATAAAAAACTGAGTAAACTATTAAAAAAAAAAAAATTTGTAAAATTGAATAAAAAGAGATCTAAAAAAAAATATTGTCTTTATTCTTAAAACAAAACTTACATGCTAAAAATGATATTTTTAGAAAAAAATTAATTACAAAACATTAAAAGACCTAGTGTCTGTGAGAAACACTATCGAACGATAAATATTAATGATAAAATGAATAGTTAGCGTAAAAAAAAAAAAAAAGCTGGAAAAAAAAAAACTTTCTTAGTTCTCACAATATAACTAAAATTTTTGCCCCTCAAAATTTTTTTTGAAAAATACTTTTCCAAATAATGCTTAGCTGAACATTGGGCCAAATGTTCGGCAAAATGGCAGGATGCGCCAAATATTCGTTACATCCCTTATTGTTAGTACTTTGAAAAATGATTCACCTTTTTAAATAAGATATTTCGCATTAATTATGTATTAAACCAACATACCTTTAATAATTTTAATTTACTGATGAAATACATCATTTTTGATGCTTTTCCATGTTTCCAAAATTATACCCTTCATTATATCCAATAGAAATGGAAAAATTTGCTTACTCTACCATTTTAATTCAACATTTGCAAAGTATTCCATTTTGATCATTATATTAGAATCGTTGGACGCCTAGTTGTTTTGAGATCAAAAATGTAATTGTTACATTTTTATTATCTTCATTATATTTTACTTACTCATTTAAGTATTATTTTAGTCCTTTTTTTAGTAACATGTTCAATTTGATGCCTTTGTAAAATTTCCGAAATAAACTGCCAAAAGTAAATCTAAAAGAGCTAAACTTTTTTTTTTTGTGGAATTGTTTTAATTTAATATAATGTATGTTGGTGATTCTATACAACTTTTAGTATGATACTTGGGGCCATAATTTCCTTGCCCCCCCCCCTGCTTTATACAACAGGCTATTTCGGAATGTAATTCATATAATAATATTATATTTATGTTTTAAAATTTTATATAACTAAAAATAGATGTGAAATAATAGTGAATTAATCATTTTATGCATTCATTTTTTAATGTTTTTATTTTAATAGCTTGACAGCTCTTTTGCAGTTGACGGGAATATAATTGCTTTGGCGTCTTTTTTTCAAAATCTTTCTTTTAATAGACTCAGTAAGTCATTTTTCGTTATATGAAATTAAAAGTGTCGTATAATTAGCAAATACTAGAATTGGGTTATAAAGCAATGGTAGATTATTGTTGCTTATTCTATATATAAGGCAAAGTTTTGTCACAGCTTATTATTTTTTACAAATATGTCAATGAACGTTTAAAACAAATATGTAGTTACTATACTTGGTTTGTAGTGTTTATTTAATGTGATGCAGTGAATGAGAATTATGTGTGGTGAATTAGATGCAGTTAAAGTTATACAATAAATTCAGAGAACCAAAACTAGGGAAATTTATCAAAATTTCGCAGATGAGGTGGCCAAAGGTACAGAATATGTCCGATTCTGGGAAAGAGCTTCGAGTGAAATTCAGGCAGACCTGGGTAAATTTTTGAACCAATTAAAAAAATTGTTGCAAAATTTTTAATTGTAAAAAAAAATTTATCACTTTACAAAATTTTATCCAACAAAAAAAAATTCATAATAGACTGAAATAAAATTAAATCATGCCAATAAAGCCCTTTTGTTTTTAATATAATATGGCATAGAAATTAGCTCTGATTTGAGTATTCATATCTTAACATTCCGCTCTAAATTTCATTACAGAGGGTTGCAAGAACGTACTGAAGTAATATTAAAAAACGTATGTAATAATAAATATTGTATGTTTTTTTTTTTTTTTTTTTTTTTTTGTTCGATTTAAGTCTCTAAAATAAATAATTAACTGAGAGTATATAATGATCTTAAAACATACTTATTTAAAAAAAAAATAATAATAATAAAGTTTGGTATTTCAATGTGTTTTTTTCCCCTATTAGCATTTGCAATGGGATTTAATGTTTCTCCCTGTTGGTAGATTTAAAGAACATCCGAAATGATTAACGTCCATGGCTTACGTAGAAATGTTAAGAATGTAGTAAAGAATTATTCTGATGCTCAAGTGAAAGTGCGTGAAGCAACGTCCAATGACCCTTGGGGACCGTCTGGCACTCTGATGAGTGAAATTGCCGACCTCACCTACAATGTTGTGGCATTTTCAGAAATAATGCAGGTCATTTGGAAGCGATTGAATGATCATGGGAAGAACTGGAAGCATGTTTACAAGGCACTCGTTCTGCTCGAATACCTCATCAAGACGGGTTCGGAAAAGGTAACATATGATTGCATTTTGTTAAACAATGTGTGTTATACCATTATCATCTTTCTAATTTTGTGAGTCTTAGTGAGTTTGATGATTTTGTTGAGTGAACAAACCACAGCTATTGTTAAACCTTTTTTTTCCCTAAGTATTTTAAAGCTCTGGGTGCCAACTGCAGAGTTCATATTTTTTTTTTTTTTTTTTTAATTAATTTTTTTTTTATAGCTAGTGTGAGTTTTCAGAAATGAAGATGGAATTTGGTATATCTGAAAATTTTTTCGAAACGTCAAACCCAGATCTAAACGGAATGTCAAACAAAGATTTTGATTCCAAATGTCTTTACCTTTATAAAATTTGAAGAGAATGTTGAATAAAAAAATTTATTCTGAATGTCTGAAACTTTGGAAAATGCAACCTTTATTATGAATGTAGCATTTACAAGTTAATACAGTGGGCATTTTTTATAGTGTTAAATTTTTTTTACCAATAATTCTAAAATTTTTAAACAATCAAAATCATGTACTCAAATTACTAAAAGATTTATTCTTACATTGTACTGATTAAAAAGAAAAAAAGAACTCATCTAAATAGAAAGCTAAATTATTAAAATCTCAAAAAAGAAGCTGAGGAAAAATCTATAAATAAAAAATAATTTTTAAACCTGGCAGGCACTTCTTTGATATTTTTATTTTATCTTTTCATCATTCACATTTATTAAACTTTTTGTTTTGTGCTTTATCTCATTAAAATGATTATTTTATCAATTTATTCATTGTGATAAGTAAACATCTAAGTGGCATTTTTTCTTTTATTTTCTTTCCTTTTTTCCCTTTGCTATTAAATATTCTATTTATATTTCTTGATATTTTTCTTAATGCTTTTTAAGCATTTCAGAACTAATAATCAAAAAATTTTGTCAGCTCTTTACCTTCTTTTTTTTTGTTTAATTGGAAATAGTTATTAAAAAGCACAATGACTTTTTTTATTATAATTTTTTTTTTTAATGTATCAGCATCAGGGTTGGGGTGAGTTTCGAACATCCTAAACTGGTTTTGGACAGGACACATGGGTTTAAGTGTCCAAAATCTTGAACATTGGTAAAAGGTAACCATTGTACACCACATAATAAATGCACATTTTGATAAATATTTGTGTAATAGGAAAAGATTTATAACTATTGAAGCTCTGCAATTCATTGAACAACAAAAATGAGTACCTTTAAATATGAATAAATATGCTTTTAATACTGATAAATTATGTTTTTGCATAAGGATAAATAATCCAATATAAAAAGTAATAATAAACTTTTTTTAATAAAGCAGAAACTTGTCTTCATTTTGTTTCTTGTTCAAAAATTAACATTTTCTTTTTCACACTATTTTTTTAAAAAATTGTGACATAATTTTGAGTAAACAGGTTTTGGACAGGACCGTTTAAAACGATACATTCTGTCCTAAATCTTGCCAACTCTGATTAGCATGTATTATTTTCAATAGCCCATGTTCTTTTTTTTTTATATAAATTTTGAAGAAAGTCTGTTTAATTTTTTTAAATCATCAATTTGGTTTCAAACAGAGCTTGAAAATTATATTTCCCGACATGTTATGACTCTGACTAGATTGTAGGTTTAAAACCACATAACAGATTTTAGCTTCAAAACAAAAGGAAACTAATTTGAAACATCATTTATTTTAAATATTAGAAATGCTGTCTAAGTCATTACTATAAAGCTAACACATTTACAACTTGTGAATTACGCAACACATTTCCAGGGCTTGTATCTGTCCTGATATTTCTGATTTTAGATTATTTGCAAAACATCTGATTTTCTATATTTTTATTATTTTAAGGAAATGCAGTAACGAATCTTGTATGATGGACTTTTATAGTTACACAATTATTGATTTGTCTCTTTCATGTGACTTTTAAAATGATCAATTTCTATCAACTATACAGTAATCCTATTATAGACATTTTAAATGGTCGAATTGAGTGATCATCTACTGAAACTACTTCTGTGTACAGAAGTGTTAAGTGATATATTCACTGTGTTTTCATTTGAAGATTATTAAAAACCCTAATTAAAAATTATTTGATTAAGGAAATATGCATAGTGCTTAAGGAAATATGTATGTATATGGTATATGTATAATGCTCAAAAAAATACTCTGAATTTTTTAAAAAATGTCCTTTTTTTTTACTTATTACGAAGCCTACATTTCAATGGTCAGCAAATCTCTTAAATGACAAACAGAGATTCATCCTATCTGCTAACTTGAACAGAGATGCATCCTATCTTGAAAAAGAAAAAAATGTGCTTCATTTTATTCATCTTAAGACTTTGATGTCAGAGGTGTTAGTATGACGTCGAATCTCCTATCAGACGGATCTTTCAGATGAATTTAAAATTTCCTATCTGTAAAAGACTAAAGTTAATAGCTAGCTTGAAAATTAAATTTTCATAAACATTTTTTTTTTACATTTACCTGATTGGGTTTGTAATTATTTACTTAGAAATACTAATTAAACACCCTTCCAATTTTCAAGAAATTACTGAGATTCTAGATGTTGCTGATAAAAAGTACCAAAGATTAAAAATTAGAATATTGATTATATTTAATGAGGAATAAAATTTTTTGAATTTATCAACCTTGGTTTGATATTTGTGTTAGGTTTTATTTGATTTTGAATGTTGTAATAGAGATACAGAAATTGGCTATTGGCAGGGTTTGGGATTCGTCCTTTGTGAGAATCCAAAGACAATGAATCTTATAGATTTTGGAAGCTTATGGCCCAGGACTCTCACATTTTTTTATCCTTATTACTAAAAGAGGGTCCCTATTCAAAAGAATACAATTCTCCTATTTAAAGATATAGTTTATGCAATTTAAATTGATATGATATGAAAGATTTCTTCAGAATTTCTATAATAATTGCCTTAAAAGATCAAAATCAGGTGGATCTTTTCCAATGATAATGAAACACACTATATTCTTTTACAATAACACTTCTTTAATGATAGGATAGAACAGTAATATTGAAAACTGAATAATATGTATGTTACTTCAGGGTTCCCACGGTCCTTAAAAGTCCTTAAAAACTGCTTAATTTTTATTTTGAAAATTAAGGGCCCTTAAAAGTACTTAATTATGATTCAAGGTTCTTAAAAGTCCTTAATTTTTAGTATCACTTGTTACTTGGAACAATTTTTTTATCTTAGGAAAATATCCACAATTAAAAAGTACGTCTTTCGCCTAGAATGAGACCCTGCATCCAGGGTAGAACATTTTGAATGCCTGTGAGGGTAGGGGCTACAAGCAAGTGGAAAAAAACATGCCCAGTTTTTATTTGACTTATTTTTTGACAATACTTAGGTACTTTATCAGCTGAAGACCTGCATTGACCTACATCCATAGGGTTTCAGAAAGTCAATTCTTCTGATAGCACACGTGATAGCTTTGATACTTTATTCAAATGTGAAATTGTTAGAAATGCCAGGAAAATGTGTTTTTAATAATTTATGGACACTTGATGAAAAATATAAGGAATGGTTAACAGCATCTAGTGATCGTCACAAGACAAAGTGGATTTTTTCATTGTATCATATTTTCACCTGAAATTGAATTTTATAAATGACTACATTTTTTAATATAAGGGATATTACGAATATTCGGCGAATTATAATTTTAATCAGGAAAGTCATTTTTGTCGTTTTATCATCCACACTTTTTGTTTTAAAAAGAGTGAAATGTTTGTTTTCTTTTTTCACTTTTGCTGGGGTTTTTTTATAGCGTGGCATTTTAACAGCCTTTCTGATATATTTTATCTTCGCTTTTTATTTTAAAGTTATACAGATAATTAGAAAACCATTAAAATAGAAAATTGATTTTCTACGTTGCAAGTTTTGTTTTAAGAATTTAGAAAAATTTTCTGTTTCTCTTTTGCTTTTTTGATTGTGTGTGTTTTTTTTTTATTTTGATAGCATATTTTAGAGAGCCTTCTTTTTCGTCATTTTTTCTAAAACCGGCGGTGGGAAACACTTAAAGTGTACTTTAAGTGTTAAAGTGTACTTTAACTTTTGTGTGTGTGTTTGTGTGTGTGTTTTAACTTTTTTAAAGTGTACTTTAAGTGTTAAAGTGTACTTTAACTTTTCAACGTTAAATTTTTCTTATAAAAATTTAGAACAACTTTTTGTTTTTATTTCTGTTTGGCTTTCCCATTTTTTTAAAAAAAAATATCCAACAAAAACTCTTATTTTTGTTATGACGCGACAATTTTAACGAGCATCTTAGACATTTTTAAATCAATGTATCGCGAGTTAACGACTTAACGCACATATCAGCATATAATTACTTTTATTTCAGGTGATGCATCAGGTATCTGGTTTAACGTGCGAGGATTCTTGCCTATACTAACCCTAACACCTCGCTGACGAAGACTATTTTTATTTCGTCTTGCTGCGAAGATGTTGATTACATTTTTAGCTACAAAAATGATGTTCGTTTCATGATATTGAATAACCAAAAGCGAGGATCAGCGTTGAAATATAGAACGCGAGGCATAGTTTCTTTATGCGCCATTTTTAACCTTGGAATTTTACGTTCCTTGAAGATCATTTTCAGCGGGACTTATTTTGCGATCACTGCATTTTATTTCGACGGGGTATAACATTTCAAGTAAATTATTTCCAGTGAGACTTTTGCTGCTTAGCGATCGTTGCTCATTATTTCGTCACTTTTTTTTTCTGTCTGGATTTAACATTCTCAATTATTTTCAGCAGACCTATTGTTACTTGGCGATCGTTGCGCAATCACTATTATCTTAAATTTTCGTTCTGAACTTAACATGTTAATGCAAAGAAATCATGAATTTAAAAAAAAAAATATTCTTTATTGATTTTTTTAAAAGTGATACAATTTAATATTTTATATATTTTGTAAAGCAATTTATCCCTTGTCATAAAAAATAAGTTTTTTTTTTTTAATTTAATTCACTTTAATATAATAATTTGTTAGAATTTGATTAGTTTTTAAACCAATAAATCTTCAGTCACTTTTAGTTTTAAAAAAATTAAAACAAAGCCTACATTTAATTAATTTGCTTTTATTTTTGAGGAAATTAAAACAGAGTTTGCATTCTTTCTTTCTTTATTTTTTTATATTTAATTTGGCTGTTAGTTAAAATGACAAAAATTTTTTAAAATTAAATAAAAGTTTTTTAGAATTATCATTTTCTTTTGTTATAGATTTATTTCTTTTATTTATTTTTCATTGATTTAAAGATTTCTGATTGATAAATTTCAAACATATGTTAAATTGAGAAGTCTGACTGACGATCTATCACGATATAAAATTTCTTATAGCGCCCAGGCCTATTTTTACATAAACAATAGTAATTCTTGAGGATTTTTTTTAAAAAATGTTGTTTGATCACTGGGTAGGCGGCCGATTTATTTGGCCGGATATTTGACTATTCGACCAAATCACTATTCATTATTCCCTATTTTATAATAATAGTATTATATATTTATAATTCATATTTGCATCCAATTTTCATTAGCTTTGATTTATTTGACAAATTATTGTTTTATAATTTCAAACAATACTTAAATTATTACAAATTAAAGTGAAATTTTTTCTCACTTTAATTCGTAATTTTTTTTAATCATAGATTATTTTAGTTCCTATACAAGACACAATACTTTTTAATTGAATAAATTCTAATTCCTCAGAGGTGCAGTATTGCTTATCAGTGTAAGCATAAAATTTTTTATAACTAAAAGCAGACTATTTTATAAAGATTTTTATCCCTTTTTATAAATGATATTTCTGATTCCACTACGTTTTGTTGTTTTTTTCCCTTCATTCACAATAAATTTTGTACTTAATGAATTATTTCATTATATTTTAAATTTTTAGATATGGAATTTTTTCATTTTTATTTCCATTGATCATTATATCCTGCGTTGTCCTGTGTATCAATATTTATGTTAGCACTTATTTTAACTATCGTTACTGTTTCTCACTTCTTAATTTTAATTAATTAGTTTTCCTTGTACTTTATTTATTTCTTTTTTCTTGATTGTTAGGTACTCAATATATTCTGATTTTAATCATTATTAGATTTATCACCCAAAAAAAAAAACACATATATATATATTTTTTTTTTTTTTTTTTTTTTTTTTAATTTTTTTTTATGTATTTTTTTTAAATATATCGTCTCAATACAATTTTGCCACTATAATAATTAAACTAAGTGTAAAATATTTATTTTTTAAATTTATTTTATTTTTAGGAATGAAATAAATGTATCAATTCTTCTGTACAAATATAGATTATTATTATTATTTTTTTTTAATAATGTATTTCTCAAGTGTATCTTCAGGTAATATCTCATTTAAATCTAATAAATTGCATTTTTTTTATGTAAAAAAAAATTAAATTATACTCTCTGTTCTTAAACTTTGTTTTGAAATCAAAATTTCAATGTGTCTTTTAATATTTATTTTACAAAAGCTATTGAGCCAGCACATACAATTTTGTTTGCATTGGGGACAAATAATAAACATTTAAAAACAGTTTTGTATTGTATATTTCAGGTGACCCAACAGTGTAAGGAGAATATCTTTGCGATTCAGACCCTAAAAGATTTCCAGTACTTTGAGGAGAGTAAAGACCAGGGCATTAATGTTCGTGAAAAAGCAAAACAGCTGGTTGCCCTCCTGAAAGATGAGGAGAGACTGAAGAATGAAAGGGCTAGAGCTCTCAAAGCTCGGGAAAGATTTGCGCGGTCTACTTCGTATGTCAAACAACAAGATACCACTGTTCCAAAGGTCTCTTTTTACCTTCCTCGACAATTTATTTATTTTTTTTCAAAATGCTTTTGAGAGATGCAGTGTTTTCTGATAATAAATACAGTAGAGTCCCAAATTTCCGACTTTCCGCTTTAACCGAACTATCAAAATATTTATTTATTTTTTTTGTTCCAGTTTATTTATTTATTTTTAAAAAAACTTCTGCCGGAAAAATGTTTTTTTATTTTATCTTCCAAACACTCAGGAAAACAAAATCTAACATCTTGATCCGATGAAATGATCGTTAATATCGTCAATAATGAAAATATATCTAGCGAAGATAATGTAGACAGTGATAAGGAAAATCAAGATATAAAAATCTCTCATACAGATAGAATAAAAGCTATCGAAAGTATCCCTGAAAAAATTGCTAAGTTTAGCTGAAAGAAAAGTGCCAAAGTAATGTAAAACAAAAAACGATTTAAGGGCTTACTGAAGTAAAAACTCTTTCATTCTCGTTAAAAGTTTTTAATTATAATATGAATTGTATGTGGTGTACTTGTATAAATTTTTTATTTGTTAATTATGTTATATTTATACCTACTCTTTCCTTTTTCATACTCTTCACTTAAACCGAGTTCTTTGGTTATCCGAGTCAGACGTGGTCCACATTAAATCAGATAGTCGGGACTCTACTGTAGTAACTTATTTATTGATCAGTGTTATAAAAACAGATCTGCCAACTAATACGCAAAACAAGTACTCTTTGAAAAGTATTTTACAGAGTGGTAGACAATTTGAAACTAAAGCTTTATACAATTTTTGTTAAATTCGGCAACATTTTAAAAGCCTAACCAAAGAACTGAAACAAAGTAGTGTTTCATATGAACTTTTAAATCATTTACATGTAGTTGGTTGAAAAATGACTTAAATTAAATATACGAAGCAAAGAATCATGCATTGAAACTTAAATTTTGCTACTACTAGAAAAACTTTTCCTTAAAAGCCTAGAAAACATCCCTGAAAAAATTCAGGAAAAGTACGTTTTTGAGCCTGGTTTTGTAATTTAAAATATCCTCTGCTTAATTAATTAACATATTTGCGATTCAGTCCTAGAACTTGAAAATCTGATCTGTAGATCAAAAGTTATTCAGGGTAGTTAGATTTTTTTAATGCACTCTACACCCTAAATTGTAAACTCTACATTTAACGATATATTTGTTCGCCACAGAAATGTTAATCTATTTTCACAATTTTACTGCTGTTTATTAAAAATTCTTTGAGTTCCTTGTAAATTATTTTTATTATAAATTTTAAAAAAAAATTAATTTGTTTAGCAAGCTAAATATGTAATTGTTTGAGCATAAGTGACCTGATATTAAACAGTTATCATAACAATAAAATAAAAAAAAGATAGAACAGACTTTTTTGATCACGATTTTATGCCTCTAGGAAGGCTTAGGTGGTATCAAATTGATTTTAATAATACACTGAGGAAAAAAGTATAGATTTTTATTTCATTTTTGAACTAAAGGTAAATGTTAATTTTGTTTCGAGGTTTTCTTTGGTGGCAAATTTGAGAATCTTGAGTATTTTTGGTACAGTCAATCCCGCTTAAAGGAATACCATCGGTTCCAGCCAAATCTATGCAATTAAGCGGAAGGAGAGTGCAATATTCAATCTAAAATTCTAAATTTTTGCAAAATTTTACATATTAATGGTATTTAATGCATAGTATAATGTGTTTATTAAATAAACTAAGTTTTATGATCTATAAGCAATTATAATTAAAACTCTCTGTTAGTATCATAAAATATAAATGTCATTTAAAGTCAATGTTAGTGAAAAGTTTGTAGGTACTGAAATATAATTTGATCCTTTCCGAAAAAATCTGTGATTGAAGACTGTTTTTATACCTGTTTAATTCGTCAATTCATCAAAATTGGATTTTCCCTTTCAAATTTTACTAAGACTTTCATAACTTGAAAAATTCCTTTCTAATGCATTCATATTTTTTTATTTTACTTATTTTTTTTCTCCAATCCCTGAAACTTGAGAAATTCCAAATTAATGTGTATTTTAGTTAGGGAGTTTTTAAAATTTATTGTTTCCAAGATTCATTGTTTGTTGTTTTCTTTTCGATTAATTCAAATCAATCCTTTTCACTCTCAACTTTGCAACCAACTCAGAGTTATTCACTGGATTAAGCAAAAATCATTCTACTTAAGAGAAAGACACATTGTACGCTAGTGTGTTAGGATTTTGAAACTTTTTCTCATCAAATCTAATAGCTCAGGGGACCACAAGTCTTGACCACAAAACAAATCACTTGGTACCATTTTTACATCCTAAATGATATGTGTATGAAGTAAATCAAAAAGGGGTGAAAAATCATTTGTTTACTTTAATGTATAACTGGCAGCAAGATTTGATTTAGTTTTTCAATTTAACCAGCACCTGTTTAGAACAACTAATGAAGTCCCTATTGAAGTGACCACCTATTGTATCCTTATCTTAACTGAAAAATAGAAATTCCATTCTAGCTGGTGAAACATTTCTCAAAAATAAACATTTTTCTCATTTCAGTACGTCTCCTTTATGCAATTAAGCGGGGACTAAAAACAACAAATACCCATTTAAAAGGGGAAGTTTTATATCAAATGATTTGGTTCCATTAATTTTTATTCATGTAAGCGGGTTATTCGATATGCAATTAAGTGGGAACGACTGTATATTAATTTGTGATTGAATCATATTGTATTAATTTGGATGCATACAATTTTAAGTTTTCATGCTTTTATCATTTACTACCAATATTATTTTCATACTTTTTTCTTTTTCATAAAATGTTTTGCATAGCTAGCTGGGTGTAATATTTTTTTAGAATTGTTCTAATCAGAAAAAACTGAAAGATTTTTTTCTCACAAATTGAGTATATACCCTGTTGATCTAGATTTTTTTTAGTGTGCGATCTTCAATGAAAGATGTTTTCTTGTGTGTCGTTTTAAAGTGTTCTTTTATGATCCTTGCCTGCAAACTAATTGAATTTTAAATGCTTATCTCTTGTTTTTGATATTTTTCTAAGTAATTTATTTATTTCAAACAACGATTTTCAGCAATTTGGGTCATCTGACTTCAGTCAAGGTTCTTACGACGAGGACATGCTCTCTCCTGGAGGTAAGAATCTCTACACAAAAAATAGTTTTTCATAGAACCTCAATATAACAACTGATTAAAATGAATTTACTTCAACAGTTGCTTTAGCAGTTAAAATATTAATTATTAAAATATTTTTTAAATATTTGCACTAAAATGTTTTTGAATGACTTTGATTTTAAGTGTACAAAGAAAGTAAAGTATAAGGTTAAACAAAGAAAGTTAATTACTAATTTCATATGTTCAAAACACTGCTAAATTTAAAAAATAAATGATCTGGTATGTGTAATAATCAATATAAAAATTAAAACACTTTTAAAAAAATCAGTAATTTCAACAATTTTTGTCAAAATTAGGTGGCAGCATAATCTTAAAAAATTAGTTACAAGAGTCAAATTGATTGCAGAAAGATTTTCATTTTATCTGTGTCTGGTGATCATAATGACATTTTTCAATTAACATTTTGTTGTCTACTATAAGTACCAAATAATGTATTATTATGATATTTATTGCAACTCTTGCATATTTCGAGGAATAATTATTAATGACTGACCTTCTAATTTCCACGTTATTCTCTTAATATCTATTCTACTGGAAGTTTTTTTTAAAAAAACACACTTGAAAGAAATAACACACATCTTTTTTTCTGCAGGTTCATTTTGTTCAAGGTACTTTCTATACCTTAAAATTAATGGAGTAACAAAAGTATTAAATTTAATTACACACTTTGAAACCTGGGATAAAAATTAAGAAAATACAGTCATTAGTCTGAAGGATCAGTAACTAAAAGACATTGCTAGTCTGTATGTATTTTCTCTGATTTGTTCACATATCCTTATTAGATTTTTTTTTTTAAAAAAGGGTTAGTAAAGTGAATTTAAATGAAAAATTGCATTAAGAGAATAAGTAATATTCACAGTTATGATAGAATATGCTATTTTTTGACAGAAATCACTTACCAAAACACAGAACCAAAAACAAAAAAAGCAGATTGCATACTATACCTGTACAATTGCTAATCCGAATGACTGCTGTTAATTATTCATAATGGTCTGAGTCAAAATTTTAAAAGTTCCGAAAATTTTAAAGACTGATTTTAATTTTGAAACCTGGAAGCTACATATTTCTTTTTCATCATTAAATCTATCAACATCATTTATAAAATATTCAATGTTTATTCTGTACTAATTCAATTCTTTAATATAAAATATACATTCTAAAAATTTTTTAATTTATTTTAAAAAAATTTATTCAAATGTCCTTGTGCCATTAAACTCTACATTTTTGCTCTCAAGATTAAATTGAGTACCTTGTTGCATGGCATTGCTGTTGTTAATGAGCTTTGTTGCAGCTCTTTCCTTGTCTGAGCTTGAACACGCTCGTCCGCAGACAGCAGGGGAAGAGGAATTGCAGCTGCAGTTGGCTTTGGCTATGAGTAAAGAGGAGGCAGATCAGGCAGAGCGTATCAAGAGGAATGATGACCTCAGACTCCAGATGGCTCTCTCTGAGAGTGAGGAGGAATTTAAGAAGAATGTGGTGACTCCGAACGAGAAGCAATCGCAGCTGCAACAGTCTTCGTCTGCCATGGAGGACTTGTTGGGGCTCAACTTGAACACGAATCCTAACAGCAATTCACCCACGCCGTTGCTCGATCCTTGGGGATTGCCCATTACCACCTCTAAAGTAAGGAGTTCATTAAACCATTCATGCCTGATTTATCCCCCAATGGTGTCAATGAACGTGAAAATTTTGTTTTTAAAAATTGAAAAACTATTTACAGTATGCTCTTGATATCTAAAACTTCAATAGCTCGAAAACCTTGCTATTTCAATAAAATATTTCTCCTCTTCGCATTATATATCCTCCTTATGTTAATTTGAATTTCTATATTGAAGAGTTTCTTTTTAAAGCCTTGCCTGTTGAATTTTGTTCCAAAAAGAAAATGAATTTTTTCACTAAAATCACATTGTAAGATCATTATAAGCCAATTATTTTCTATTGAATGCGCAATCATGTTTGTCATAACCTTTTAAAAATAAAATTATAATTGTTGTATTTAGACCTATAGTCAACTATCGCTACATTTATATTTATTAGTTGTTATTCTTATGTTTCATGGCTCTACTTTTTATAATATATTTTTCTACTCTTTAGAACATATTCAGTTCTTAATTTGTCATCTCAAAAACTCGCTATCTTGACATTTTTTTAGCGTCCCTTCGACTTTGAGATACACTGTATTTATTTATTTTTTTCTTCCCCATTTTGGGACTCTAAGCTAGAATGGGTATAAGTTTTTTCCCATTTAAAGATTAATCCAATTTTGATTAAAACCAGTAATAACCTATGAAATGCTATTAAAATTTTATAAAATTCAAGTCCTTTTCAGTAAAATTTTAATTTTAGTTTCTTTAGAAAAAAATAAAACTTGTTATTTTTGTGAAAATCTTTTAAACATTTTTCACAGTATAATTGTGTTTTGTTCAACTTAACATACTTGTTTATACCATCCTATCTAATGGAATATTGCACTTTTCATTTGCATGTTTTAGTAATAGGTCTACTTTAGTACTATAGTTTAGTAATAGCCAAAGCTGAAGTTAGGAGGTCATCTTATATTTAAATCCACTCACTTTGAAAAATTCTAGGCGGACATCTCCAACAAAAATCTTCTCCTTTTGTCAGCTATTAGTAATAATCTGTAAATATTGCCAAAAGTACTGACAAGAAAAAATACTTAATGCCTGAAAGGAATACTGTTATTTTTATTTTTTTATTATGTATTCCATTCCTTTTGTATTCCATTCCTTTTCCACCCATTTTGTTACTGTTACTACAAGAAATAGGGTACATTATTTCCTTTCATAGCATGCCTTATTTTTTTTACGTCTGTTTATGTACTTGTTTTGAATTTTTAGTGATTTTTAAAATAAAAAGTGTTCTCTCCGACTTATACACAGATAGGCTTATATTTGGAAATATACAGTACTTTTATATTAACCAAACTACAATGCATATAGGTTCATGAATTATCTACTTAAGAACATATAAGACACAATTTACTGTTGCTCAGATTATTTTTGAAACAAAATAAATGCATAAAACAACAGTTATTATTATTTTTTTTTTTTTAAGAAATGATTACATTTTATTAGAAAGAACCTCCAAGCATTGAGTCCCTAGACAAAATTGTTCTGAAATTTTCTTGCTGCTGCTTAAAGTTTAGAAAAAGACAATGTGAAAAAAAAAAAAAAAAAAAAAAAAAACATGAATGACAGGGTGCACAGTGTTTTTTAAAAAATGCTTATTTTCGACTTTTGTTTTTTAAAAGCCTTTAAAGGTGCTTTTTTCATGGGGTGTTTTAAAAAGTGCTTAATTTTCCCTTTTCCAAAATGAGATTTTTTTCTTTACCATATCAATTTTACCTTCGAATTACTCAAGAAACGTGGTTTTCACATTGTTCCATTCAACGTTTTCATAATTCATTCAACCACAATCTATTTCGACATACCATCGGTCTGTAGCGTATGAAAGCATCAATCATTTTATGAAATACTTGCAGGTTCGAATACTGAGCTAGATTCCCTGGGAAGGATTCTTGCATTCTCATGAGCAACTCTACTGCATTTTGCAAGAGAGATAATCTTTTTAAATAATAGTTAAATTAATTATTTATAATTTTGAATAATTTTTTTTACACAATTGTGTAAAGTAATTAAAAATTTTAAAAATTTAATGATTCACTTAATATTGAATGTATTTAAAATTGTGAAATTGTTTTTATGGTGGCTAATATAATCACAAAAAGAATTCTTTGTCAGAAACTAGTTATTTTATCATGATCATGTCACTTAGAAAACTATTTTACATTTTGTTAACATATATATATGAAGAACTTGCAACAATATGAAGGTAAAAAATTATTAGTGCGCATATCCCAATTATAATATTTTTTTAAAGTACTTAAAAATATTTTTTAAGTGCTTAAAAAGTACTTAAAATGTGCTTATTTTTTGTTGAAAGATTTGGCTACGCGCCCTGAGTGAGTTTAAAAAAAAAAAAAAAATTCTTGCATTTGTTTATTAGTTTGACTAATAAGTCATTACTTCTGCTTAAAAAAAAAAAAAAAAAAAAAATCTTTTATTACACAAAATTATTTTGAAAGCTTTGATAAAAGCGATAATGTTTCTAGAATGATGAATCTAATATAATCTGAAAATATTGGTTATTTGAAGTAGGATTGCACCAATTACATAAAGTTATATTTTATTTATAATTTTTTCTACAAAAATATTATATTTTACTCTTTTTTTCAAATTATTTATATAAATAGAGTGTAAATCTTTAGAACTATTTTTTGCATTTCTATTTATTTTTTTCTTTTAATTTCACTTTTTTTTTTCTTTGTAGAATTCAGCTGATCTCAACGTTTGGGATTCTCCAGATTCATTACCTGAGAAAAATCACAATATTGGTAACTAATAAATGTTTTTGCTTGTTGTCCTTTAGCATATTATATGTTTGTCCTTTAGCCGTAATTTCTTTCATCATCATCCTAGTTGGCCAGACAATCCAATGTGGGCCAATGCCATTCTCTGAAGATTTCTCCATAATGACTTCCAATTTAGTAATTTCTTTACTGATTCAAATCATGATGTCATTAAAGTATATTTAAACTTTTTATGAACGTATCATTGGCCAAACTGTATTGTTTCAGCTAATAGTCAGGTATTACAATGTAATAGTCAATAATTTAAATTATTATATAATTTTTGATAAAGCAATGTAAAGAAGAAGTGAATCATATGCCTTTGATAAATCTGTGCCCTACTATCTATAATTTGATTCTTTTTTATTAGAAGATAAAAAACTTTTAAGATTTTGCAATAATTGTTAATTTAACTGTAGTTAAAGAGATGACTCACTTAAGGTGTCAAGTGAATATGAGTGTATCCCTGCTTCGACCCCAGGGGCTAGGGGATTAAGGTTTGGTTTGACCATTTCCATACTATATATATAGATAGATAGTTAGTGGAAAGTCCTGTATCCAGGATCACAGAGACTTCTGCAAATCCGGAAAATAGACTTTTCCGGATAATGCACGGCTTGCAATGAGAATCAGGAAGAACAGAGAAAACCTGGAATTGTTAGAGAATTTTATTTTAACTCTAAAAAACAGGGAAAGTTGCAATTTTTTACAAAAGACCTGGAAAATAACCATTCTTGGAATTATCAGTAACAGTAATCAGTTATAGAGTTTCAATTTAAATAATTCTAACATCTATCATAATTATCTATTATATATAATTCTCTTACGTGGCTCCCAAATTTTGGCGGTATTTCTTTTCCGCCGGTGGCAACGTTTGCTTTGTTTTGTTTACGTTTTGAAAACACCAAAGCATTCTGCCTTTTAATGATGTGTTTCTGATCTAATATATATAATTCTCTTGATGGGCTCCAAAATTTTGGCTGAAGTACTTTGTACAACTAAATAAGATTCTTTTCACAACACTTAAATATTTACTTTATTTTCTTCATTTATAGAGAAAACAGTCGGCAAAGAATTCTGTTAGGTTAAAAAACATTTCGCTACAAAAAGAACGAATTCTAAAAGAAATAAAAATGCTGTTGCCAGCCATAGAATTTTTTGAAAGTTAACTTGGCAACATAAATCAAAATGACATAGAAGCGCAACTAGATCAAAATTATGATACTTGAGCGTTTGACGTAACAAATCCTTCTATTCTATAAGTGTTGTATCGCCAAATGCCCAAATTAACAATTGTAATTTCAAATTAATATTGAAATGTACAGGTTTAGAATTTTCTACCGTGAAAAGGTTTCGAAACTTCAGTATTCAAAAAAGTATACAAAAGCTAGACGTTAAGAACGTATCCAATGAGCGACAAAGCGAGCATTGGATTGAGAAGCAATCCAAAATGAACGGCGAAAGAAGTTCCAGGGGTTGGCGAGCGCCAGCAAGCAGAGGGCGAAGCCTCCTAGTTTTATATAATTCCACATTATAGAGAAACTTTTCCATGTTTCCATTCTCATTCTATTATATGTTTTTGCTCACAAAATTTAATATTTGACATTACAAATAAAACATCTAAGTTTTCTGATGAAAAATTTCATGGTTATGGACTTTGATTGACATTTAACTGGAAAAGTCAAGGATTTTTTTTCTTCTAAAATTGAGTGGGAACCTTGTAACTCATACAGCGCCAAATATCACAGTTTGGCTCTTTCTTAAAGAAAGTTCTTTCATTGAAAGTAATAATTATTGCATTTATATAAAACATATATTCAATGCAATTTTATTTTTTTATAATTATATATAGAATAAAAAATAAGGGATGTAACGAATAGTGATCTGAATATTCTGCCAAATAACAAATATTTGGCGGCTAAATAGCAAAAAAAATTTCTTTTAATTCATTAAGAAATATTTTATTATCTCTCTATATAATATAAAATCATAATGGTCTGATACCGTTTTCCATTGTTGTCGGCGCATTTTTATTGGCCGGAAAATCACATGGTAGGATCCAGTTTACCCTCATTCATTTCCATATTGTTTTGGTTGTCATCAGCATAAAGTTAACAATAGTCTTAAAGGTATTGTTTTTCTTTAAATGTTTTTGTATCCCTAATTTAAACTTATTTTCCAGTACTGCTATTATTAGTGAGAATATTAAATTATGGTTGTGAACTCATCAAATTTGTTTGAACAATATAATGTTATAAGAATATAAATGTTATTTTAAAAAATGATTACTTCGAAAAATCACTCCCGTTCACCAAGAGATCCAAATGTTTATAATACTAATAAATAGTAATATTTGGACGTAGGAAGTAGAGACACAACAGTAAGCAAACAGAATTCCTTTTAGTACATTTATGTTAAGTGAATAATTTGAACTTATGTCGAAAAACTGTTTTCTACCAAGAAAAGACAATTATTGCGAAGCAATCATCGGGGTTGGTGAGCAATAGGGAACAGGGGGCTTAGCCCCCTAGTAAAATTATAATAAATTAATTTATGTAGAAATAAGTTAGAATAGATTAGCTAGATTAAGAAAATAGTCAAAACTTAGCTGTATTATTGGTATGGGGTAGAGGGGAAAAAGCTTACATAGAAATGTTTAGGATAATATCGTGGTGCATAGCGTTTTTTAAAGGTGCTTATTTTCTTTTTTTAAAAGCACTTAAAGGTGCTTTTTTTAGTGTTTTTTTTTAAAGTGCTTAATATTCCCTTTTTGAAAATTATATATTTTTTCTTTACCGTGTTGATTTTCGCCATGTATTATGCAAAAGCATGCCTTTCACATTGTTCAATTCATTTTATTTTCACAATTCATTCAATCACAATCCATTTCGGCATACCGTCAGTTCGTAGCGTATGAAAGTGCCAATCATTTTAAATGCTTAATGAAATATTTTTGAGTCCGCATGTGTGTCTGCAGAGCTAGTTTCGATGAGATTCTTGCACTTTCACGTGCAACTCCGCTGTATTTTGCAAGATATTCTCAATTTCAGGCTTCATTTTTCACCCTTTGAAATCGAACCGAAAAATCTATCGATCTTTTTATGGTGGCTAATATGATCTAGAAAAAAGTTCTTTGTCAGAAACTAGTAATTTTAACATGATCATGTGAAGTCTTTGAAAATTATTTTGCATTTTATTAATGTATATATTACTTAAAAATATTTTTTGAGGGCTCAAAATGTGCTTATTTTTTGTTGAAAGATTTAGCATCTTGAATAAAGATAATTACATATTAAGGTAATTAGAACTTTTTAAGATAAAAATAAACTAACAGCTGTTGAAAAAAAATAAAGTTTTATAGTTGGAAAAAATATATATATCATCCTCGTTCTTAAAACAAAACCTTAATGCTAAAATAATATCTTCTGTAAAAAAATTATCTATAAAACATTTAAAGATATATTGCCTATAAGAAATGCTTTTAAAAATGCAGTGCTATCATTAAACGCCTATAAAGAAAACAAATATTATATAATAAAGCAAAACAGAAGAAATAAAAATCTTAATTTTTAAAGAAAATTTTAAAGCTAAGCATTTAAGTTATCCAATTACCATATTTTCAAGAAAAAAGTGACTGAATAACATTAGGTCAGAGATTTGAAAAGTCTGAGCAAAAATAAAATTACAAAATACATAGTAAATACTGTGTGCTTTATCTCTAAAATAAATCACCTATTACAACTCTTCAAAATATATATATAATTGATGAATCTAATGAAACCTTTCATTGATGCATCTATTGAAAGGACATTTGCAAATGCATATTAGAGACTCTGATATCCTATCGAGGATACAATATACGTTTTTTTATTTACGTTTTTTTGCGTTTATAAGAAAATTATCATATTTGCCCCCAACATGACTAAATAGATCATTGTATATACAATTAAGTCATTTAATAAAATTTTAGTCATATTATTGAAAGTTTTTGTTCTTATTTAGGCAACTATTTTCATAGTTTTCTTCAGCTGTTTTCATGCTTTAGGTTAATAAAAGCAATTATTTTGTTCATATTTTCTGTGGCAACCCTGTCAATGGAAAAATGTTTATTTAGAAAGCTCAAAAATGTCCAAAGCCGTTTTTTGAGTGTTGATCTTGGAACTAAAAAAAAATTAAACAATTTTACAGTTTCTCTACTAATTGAAGTAGGTCACTTTCCAAAGCATTTTAATAAACATTGCTGTAATTTTCGTTTGCATTCTGTGACTTAGTTTGGCTATCCTTGCTTTTACCCTATTGACACCAATCTATGTTCATTCATTATCAAGAATTTCATTGTTTGTTATCTATAGAGTTATCAACAATAAGATGTGTCTCTGAAAAGTCAGTGTGAGTGCTGTTGCCACTGAGTGAGTTAAATTAGAAGCATTTAACATTTCTTTCTAGAAAATCACATTTCCTTTTGCAACAATTAATTAAGGAGAAACATGTAAGCATTCTCTTAATTTTATGATAAATATTTTTTTTTCCAGTGAAAAATGATCCATGGAATCCATCCTTAGAAAATTCAAATGGCAGTATAAATTCAAATGAAGATTTTTCTGCATTGCAAGAAAATATTAGTAAGTTAACTACTGTATTCTTCTAAACTATGGCTTCCTGTTGTATGATTATACAGAGACTTCAAATGACTCAGAGAGTTATAATTTTTAAATAATTAATATCGCTAGCAAAAAAACTTGACATTACTATATTTTATAGCTGCCAACTTCTGATATTTTTTCTAAAATTCTATTTTTATTAATTTGAGTTCTCACAAAATTTATGCTTTTCTTTTAATATCCTGAGTTTAATTTTATTTATTTATTTATTTTTTTGTTAGAGTTTGGACATCGGTGCGTATAAATAAATTAAACATATTTATAAATACAGTATACTCTCCATATCTCGCAAGAGTTCTCATGTCAAAAAAAATATTTTTCCCCTTGGCATTATATAACCCCCTACTGTTCATTTGAATTCCTATGTCAAAGAGTTTCTTCTCAAAACCTTGTTATGTCAAATTTTTTTTCGAAATAGAAATTGAATTTTTTCAGATAAATCACAATGAAAGTTTATTGTAAACCAATTATTTTCTATTGAATGCACAATTATTTTGTTATTACCTTTTAAAAATAAAATTATCATTGTTGTATTTAGACTTATAGTCAACTATCATTACATGCATATTTATTAGTGAGGAATGAAAAAGCCTTCAATTGTATCTTAATTTGGCTTTTTATAATGATTTGTGTTTAATTCATTAAAATTCTATTGAATCTGCTGGACCACAGGTTAGAGGTCTGTGAGATCAGGCATCCCTTATATCTATATAAGAAACCCTATCCTGTTGAATTTTAAACTAAATAAGTTAGCCATTAGACATGGCTAGTTGCTATTATTGTATTGTGCACTAGAAAAAAACAGACCTTCCTGAACAACTTTTGATCGGATTTTCACCTTTTAGGACTCAGCTGTTCGAGAGCAGACCTCAAACACACTTATTAATGAATGCAGACAATATTTTAAGTTAAGAAATCAGATACAAAAACATACTTTCTTGGGAATAAGCATACAATTTTTTTCTACTGATTTCTAACATCCAAAATCCAAGATCTATGGTCCCCTTAGTTTGATGAGGAAAACGATCCAAAGTTTACGCCCCTAGATGCTAGTTTTACTTTTTATGTCTTTTACCATATCTTGAGATTACTTTCTAGAAAGTTATTAAGGAAATTGAACTTTTAATAAATATTTATTATTTCATTATTAATAAGCGAAAAAATTTGAATTGTAACCTGTAAAATTTTTTACGTCATTTTAAACAGTGTAATTTTATATAGCGAAATACGAAATTTGGGTGAATTTAATTGAATAGTTCCTGAGAAATCGAATTTTGAATTATTGAATTTTAAATTTGATTTCTCTATTTGACCAATTTTGTACTTTGGTGTGTGAAATTACGTTCTTTAAATTATGGAAAAATTTGTGTACTTTAAAATTAAAAAATTCTTTGACTATTATTAAATAAAATAATAAATATTTGCTAAAAAACATTTTTCAAAGATCTTTGGATTTGGCGAATTTTATAATTTTGTGCGAAAAGTTTTCTATTCGCTTAAAAAGTTCTTGAGATATGGCAAAATACCAAAAAGTAAAATTAGTATTAAGAACTCCTAACTTTTTATTGCTTTCCTGACCAAACTAGGAGACCATATTTTCCAGATTGTAGCTAGCCCCTATATTTTGCTTGTCTGAAACTGGAATCTGTGAGAAGAAGATACGTTTTTATTCAGATAAATTACATTGCTATGTCTGATTTCATAACTTAAATATCGCCTGCACTAATTAATTAGCATAGTTAAATTCGCCTTCGAACTATTAAGGTTGATTCCTAGATTGTGATAATCTGATCATTAGATCAAAAGTCATTTAGGTTGTTCTTTTTTTTAGCACACTGTACAGGACAACTCAAATCCTCAGAGACCATAAGAAAAAAAATTTAAAATGTCTAAAACTTGAATAATATACGTTTTCTCAAACAGAAGAGAGAATTATTAAAGGTTTACTTTTTAATCAAAGGTTTTGTATAAGGTTTAAGATAGAAACTTTATATAAAAATACTGCTATATTTTTTCATTAAATTATACATTGCATTTAGGCATATTTTTTTTTCACTTTTTTTTTTTTTTAAAGAATAAGCTCAAATTTCACTTATCCAATCTTTGATTGATGCAGAACTATCTATATCAATGAAGCCGCTGCAGTTACGACAGAACAAAAGCAACTTTCATGGAGCTATGACAGACTTTTAAACAAAAGGATTCTGCCCTTTTTTTTTTTTTTTTTTTTGAAACGACAATCTTTGTAGTTTCTGTGCATTACTTTTGAAAGATCATTATTTTATTCTTAAAACTTGTGCCATGTTCTTCCTCTCATTGCTAATATTATGCGATTGTGTGGATTAATCTTTCTTTGCATTTAGTTTGTATGTTTTCGAATAAAATAAAAGAGTTAAATTTTTATTATTTAATGTTTAGGCTCCTTCGATATGATGAACATGAGAAAGTCGATATCTGCCGATGTGTCCTCGTCATCCAAAGACGGTGTTAGATCTTTAGATGCTTTCTTAAGTGGTACTGAATCTACACTAATCAATTTCGATCCTTCGGCTCCTCGTTCTAGAACACTTGGTAAGTATATGCACTTCCTAGTTTCAACATCTCTAAAACATAAGGGTGGTGTAAGTAATACTTATATCAAGTTTATGAACCGCGATGGCTGGTCAATTTGAATTCGGCAGCTGGCTCACATCGACCACGGTGCTGACGTAAAATATACTCAATGGTAGACAGATGATGGGTTAGATTCCCCTTGCCATCAGGCTAACTGTGGGAAGTCTTCGTGGTTTTCCTCTCCATGCAACGCAAATGTAGGTTAGTTCCAATATTTAGGATATTTTTAGCATCTATTTTTGGGATATTTTGTAGCATTGACAATAAACAACTCTCTTTTTCCAAAATAATTAATTTTCCTACATTATTTTTAATATTTACGATCTGTTCTAAGATCTTTTACATATATATATATTTTTTAAAGGTTTAGCTAGCTAAAAATTTTTATTGTGATAAGGAACACACTTAAACAGGATCCAAATAAAGATATTGTGTCCCACATGAATAAAGCAAAATAATGTGAATCGAGCACAAAGATGAACATTTTATTTTTTTGGTTCTATAAACAAGAAGCTTCCTCAGTGTTGAAACACAAAATGACAAAAAACTTTGTTCAATCAATAGGGGAAGATGAACAAGATAATAAAGGAAGGGGAATGAGAAATAAGTTTCTTTTCTTATAACAATAAATAAAAACAAAGTAGCTTTTTTAGCATTTAAGTATTCCTTAGCATTTGAATGAACTGCATATTCCCTAGCTTTAAATGTTTAAGTTTTTTTATATGTATAAAATTACATAATTGCTTCACATTCTTTTAGATGTTAATAATTATTATTGAAGTCAAAGTAATAAATAAACTTTTTTTTTTCTTTCTTAAGACTGGAAAATTCCAATATTTGAAAATGCAGAGTTGGCTCATATTTTTTGAGTGTATAACAAGAGGAGAATAGAAACTTGTTTAGAGAATAGAAATTTTTGTGAAATTTTACAACTCAAAAAAGTTTTCTTACTGTTGTTGAAGGTTTAGAATGTATAAATTAAACAATTTTCTTTTGCTTTAAATTTGGAATTAAGAATATCATTTTTATTGGCAAATTTGAACCTTCAGCCTAATTTTTCTTTTTTTACCACCTTAATGCAAATTTCCTAAAATGAGAAATACGAGTAAACAAAACCGCTTGGCAACAGGATTTTTTATTTTAAATCAACTTGTTTCAAATGACAATTTAAATCTAGTATTTTTTTCTAAAAAAAATCAATGGTCTAAGTAAAATAATTTTGTTAAAAGAAATCATAAATGCAAAAATTTATAAGTTATACAATTATAAGGTACAAATTTTACAATTATAAGGTTTTCTAACTTTTTTTGATTTTCATTGTTTTAAATTTCTATTCTATTTTCAATAAATCCGAATCCTGCATTTACATGGTTTTACTTGATTAAAAGAACTTTTTTCGCTTCAAAAATATACAAATTTGACAAGACAGTCAACATGTTTCAAGTGCTCAAAAATAAGCATCAATTTTCAAGACTTGTCAGGCGTAAATGAGAAGAGATAAATGTGGTTTGAAATATAAAACGTAAAGTTGCCAAAGTAAAATATAAAACAAAGGAAAGTTGAAAACCTCAGTAGCTGAAAGAAAATAAACATTAAATGCTAAAAGACAGAACATAGAAAACCAGTAACTGAGAGGAGCAAATTAAAGAAAATGCATTTCCATGCCCTATGAAGGGTTGGTGAGAAATTAACAAGGCAACCAGCAATTATATGAATAAATGATGATTTCCTCAAGATTAGTTAATGTAACTGACGTGGACATAATTTTGGCATTGTCTAAATTGGCTTTATGCCCAAGATTCCAACAATGTACAGCGATTGGTGATTTCTCTTATTCTTTATGACCGACATATGTATTGTGTTCCTTAGGTCTAAATTTTAAAGCATGTCTAGTTTGTTCGATGTAGCAAAGGTCGCATTGACAAGATTTGTTGTAAATTTTCGAGCGATTATTAAAAATAAAAGGTTCTTTTAAAGACAGATTTAATTTTGCTAGCTGGCTTAAAAATGACTTTAAAACCAAAATGAGTCACTATATTAACTGGAGAAAAAACAAAAATGACGACAAGTTCTCTGTAAATATTAGAAGAAAAGTGTTGTTAGTGAGTTTAGCAAGAGCTGAATAGATGAGTTAAATCCAAGCGAATGGAGGAATTTAAGTTTGGAGTTTTTAAAAAGAAGCGTCGGGGCAAAGGTTTAGTGTACGAGATGTTAGACAAATAAAGGTATAAGGTTCGATTTACATTAGTCGTCGAAGATATCATGCATTCAACTTGCGTCAGTGACGTCATGGTCTGCGGGGATCGGCCAGTTTATTTTAATTTGCTCTTGGTCGTTCTGGCGTGGATCATGACGTCATCCATTATCTGTATTTAAGCTACTGTTGAAGCAGATTATTTGGTTATTCTTTCTTTTCGTTTTGTCACTCTGTATGTGACAGTTTGCTTACCAATGTTTTTAAATAAACTTATTTCTTCAGAAGCTTCGTTTTCTCTTATTTGTTTTATTGACATACAGATGTGATATTCTGTGACAATCTCGGATGTCATGGTTATGGGCCGAGTTTTAGGCATAACCAGGATTAATTTTCTATCGTCTTGAATGTCGAATTTGCATTAGCCTGGAATTAGCCAAGTTTGTCAACTTTAAATGGAGAAGCTTTAAGATGGGGGCTGTTCCCACCCGCCATTTTTGAGAAGTGAATCGTCAGCTTAAATTTCAAGTTTGTTATGCTGTATTTCAAGATGCTGTGGATTCTAAAATAATAGGTCATTCAAAAAAACAAAAAAAAAAATGACGCTTCTAAGGAAATTTTCTCCAGTTGACAAAGTTAATAGTAAGCATTTTTGAAAGAATTTTTGTTCGGAATATAAGTCTACACATCCGAATTTGATGGCTACTTCTAAAGATTAGAAAGTTTGGTGTCTAGTATAGAACGGGCAACGATACTCCTTTTTATTTTTAAGAATCTTTAAGTTATTATTGTTTCGTCATGGAATCTTCAAACTTGCATATAGATTTCCTGAATTCGTCAAATGTAGTATGGAAAGAAAATATGAAAGCAATCCTCATGGACCGAGGAGTGTGGAGTTTTATCTCCAAAACTGAGCCTGCCCTACCTTCAGAAGCAAGTCGAAAAGAAAGTCAAGAATTCCTCTGGAGACGGGACAAAGCATACACGGTGATATTTCTAAGTGTCGAACCTGAATACCGAAGTCTTATCTCAGGGACTAATGATGGTGCTGAAACCTGGAAAATCCTAAAACAACATTTTGAACCAACTACGAGAGCGAGAGGGATTCAACTCCTAGACCAATTCTTCGACCTGAAATACACCCTTGGAGAAGAAATCTGAATATTCGCTGCTAGATTAAAGAGCCTGGTTTCTCAACTGAAAGAAGCAGGACGAACACCCTGTTGACGATCTATACCAAGGATTCCAACTTATAAGATATAAGATTCTTACCCAAGGACTTTCAAGGTATTGTTCAAATTATTTATAGATGGGAGGACACCAAATTTAAATTTAAGAACATTTTAGACGAATTATTATTGGAGGAAAGTAGACTTAAGCAACTAAATTTTGATTTAAATAATGTTAGTGATATTGCTTATAATGTTAATTCAAGTTTTAATGAAAAGTTAAGTGTAACTAATAAGTTTAAATCTTGGTTCTTCTAATGGTAAGGGAAATTTAGAATCTGCTATTATTAAGTCTAAATCCAAAACTACTTATGATAAATCTAAGTTAGGACCTTGTGATCTTTGTAATAAATATGGTCATTTAATAAGCAAAAACTAAAGTGTAATTCAAAGAATATAAAGAGTAAATTTAAACAAAATATAAATGATAATTCTTACTGTAATGTAACTACAAATGTTTTAGATAATAGTCTTTATATTGTTGAAGCAAATGTTGGCAATGTGTGTCATGAAATTAAAAAGGAAAGTTGGCTTTTTGACACTGCCGCTTCAACACATTTTTGTAATAATTTGGATTTATTCTTTGAATATGAAACTGTAGAAAATGCTTCTATGTTGTTAGCTATAGGTGATATTGAAAGCCCAATTTTAGGTATTGGAAAAGGGCAATTTTTTAATAAGGTAAATGGTAAAATGCACATAGTAACTTTACAAAATGTCATGTATTCTCCTAAACTTAGAAGAAATCTTATTTCTGGTTCTGTAATAGAGAAAGCTGGAGGTTATTTTGTGGGTGCTAAAAATTGTATTTCTGTGTATAATAGGGTAACTGAAAAGATTTTCTATTGCAAAAGAGTTAATGGCTTATATTATTTTAAACCTAATGCTTATACTAAGCTTGATAAAGATTTAGTTATTCACAAAAATGTTAGTGACGCGAATGAGCAATTGTTTAACGTATCTGTTCAAACAAATGATCTTGATATCTGGCATTTAAGGTACTGCCACATAAATTGTGATTATATAACTCAAACAAGTAAAAATTCTAGTGTGAAAGGATTACCGAATCTCAATTTTTCGGATAGTAATTGTATAGCATGTAAATTAGCTAAATTTAAAAGAATTTCGTTTAAACCAAATTTAAGTATAAGGTCTAAGAAACCTTTGGAACTTTTACATATGGACATATGTGGTCGAATGCCTGTCATTTCACGTGGTGGAAGTCGGTACTTTCTTTCTATCACTGACGATTTTTCAAGGAAAGTTACTACTTTTCCCATTAAAAAGAAATTTGATGTTTTTAATAGTTTCATAAGATATCAAAAGCGAGCTGAAAGATTTTTAAACTGTAAAATTGTAAATGTTAGAACTAGTAATGGCATGGAATTTTGCCATAAAGAGTTTAATGATTTTCTTGAAAATGAAGGTATAAAAGCTGAGCGTACTAATGCTTATACCCCAGAACAAAACGGTGTTAGTGAACGCTATAATTTGACTGCCTTGGACAATATTAAAGCAATGTTAAAATCTAGTAAATTAAGAGATGCTTTTTGGGCTGAAGTTTTACTATGCTTTACTTACACTTTTAATAGAATTTATCACAAAAACCAAATTAAAACTCCCTTTGAACTGTATAGTGGTAGAAAACCACCAGTCACTCATTTGAAAGCATTTGTGGGTCAACCAAAACAGTTGAGAAATAAACTTCAAATGAGAGCTAAAGAAGCGATTATGATAGGTTATGCAATGCATACGAAGGGTTATAGAATTTGGCATAAAAATGATAGGAAACTTGTTGAAACAATAAATGTTCGTTTTGACGAAAGTGTAATTGGGGTGGAAGCCGTACTGGGCACCAAACCCATTAAACGTAATTTTGCTAGTTTTAAACCAGAACGTCCTGATTTGGACGTAAGTTCTTCAGGTGAAGATAAAGGTAATTCAAGCGTAAAACCTGATTTAATACTGTGTAAAAACATTTCGTGGTTTAAAAAAGCTGTACCCTGTCCAGATAATAGTCGAACTGATATTTATTATAATATTGAAGGAGTAAATATGAGATTAAGATCCTATAACAGGTTGGAAAATTACTGCAATAGTAACAACATTAAGTGTGATAGGGATTTATTTGATTTCAGTGGGAAAAATGCTTTTTCTGGTAAAGTTTCAAATTTTCAGGTATATCATAACATAAAACATGAAGCAAATCATATTGAAATAAAAATTACAAAGACTGTTTAAAATCTCCTCAAGTTAAAAATTGGGAATTAGCCATGTCTGGCGAGATTAATACTATGAGAGAAAAAAGAGTTTGGGATTTGGTTCCAACTCCTAAAAATAAAAGAAATTTGGAAACCGTTGGGTTTATACAACTAAAGTAAATGAAAAGGGGGGAAATTGTAAGATACAAAGCACGTTTAGTTGCCCAGGGATTTAAACAAATATGAGGTGAAAGTTATGATGAAGTATTTAGTCCCGTGGTTAATTTTGTTCTTGTAAGAATGTTTTTCACAATCATAGTTTGTATGCTAGGATGGTATCATTCCCAATTAGATATAAAGTGTGCTTACCTTTACGCCAATTTGAATGAGGATGTATTTATGTATCAACCTCAAGGTTTTCTTGATTCAAATAAGCAAGACCACATTTGTCATTTAAAGGAAGCTATTAATGGACTAAAACAAAGTGGTCGAGAGGGGTTTTTTGAATTAAATAATACACTTGAAAATTTAAATTTTGTAAGATTGAAGTGGTGTAATTGTACATATGTATATAAAAATGTAATTCTTATAATTTATGTAGATGATATAATTATTTTTGCTAAAAGAAAAGATGAAGTAGACAGTGTTATTGAACTTTTAGGTGATAATTTTGATTTAAATATTTTGGGCAAAACTCGTAAGTTGTTAGGTGTTGAATTTGTTCAAAAAGATGGTGAGATGTTAATACATCAAAAGAGTTACATCCAAAAAGTTTTTAAAATGTTTTCTAGCTTTAAATTTCCTGTGTCATCGTTGCCGATTACTAAGGGTAGCTTATTATTAAAAGCTGATTGTCCATCTTCTAAAAACGAAGAGGATGAAATGGCAAAATTGCCGTTTCGGAACATTTTGGGTTGTTTGTCTTATATAGCTAACCGCACAAGACCGGATATTTGCTATGCAGTAAATATATTATCACAATTTCAAGAAAACCCAAATTAAAACACTGGAATACTTTATTAAGATTATTAGGTTATGTTCAAAACACTCAAGATTATTTTTTAAAAATTGTCAAATATTGAAGAATTAAATGTTAATTGTTACTGTGACTCAGATTTTGCTACTAACAGGGATGACAGAATATCAGTAGGTGATATAATATTGTTTTAAGATAAAACTCTGATATTCTGGAAAACTTTCAAACAAAAATGTGTGAGTCTATCTACAATGGAATCAGAGTATGTGACTTTAACTGACGCTGCCAAAGAGGTAATGTGGATTAGGCGTATAATAGATGACTGTGGAGAATTAAATTTAAAAGACTTAAATTCAACTGATTGTATTATATTTAGTGACAATCAATCAGCGATTTATTTTTCTCATTCACCTATTGAAAATACGAAACAACGAACAGTCTAGTATTGAGAATACGAAACAGTCGAACGAAACACATCGACGTAAGATATCATTTTTTAAGAAATTTAATTTATGATACATTTTTCACTGTTAAACATGTGAGGAGTAAGTTTAACTTAGCGGACATTTTTACAAAGCCTTTAACTAAGTTAGAAGTTGAAAAATTTTATTCAAAAGTATTTATGAAAGTTTAATCTTTTGGATGGTTTCAGGAATGAAACAACTTAAGTATTAGTTTAAAGAAATTAAATATTTCTTTAAGATTTAGTTCATTGAAGATTTTGATAAACTGTGTATGTGTATTTTTTGTAAAAGTTGAAAGCATGAGAAGGGGCCGCATGTTAGACAAATAAAGATATAAGGTACGATTTTCGTTAGTCATCGAAGATCTCATGCATTCAACTTGCGTCGGTGACGTCATGGTCTGCGGGGATCGACCAGTTTATTTTAATTTGCTCTTGGTCGTTCTGGCGTTGATCATGACGTCGTCCGTATTTAAGCTTCTTTTGAAGCAGATTATTTGGTTATTCTTTCTTTTCGTTTTGTCACTCTGTATGTGACAGTTTGCTTACCAATGTTTTTAAATACACTTATTTCTTCAGAAACTTCGTTTTCTCTTATTTGTTTTATTGACATACAGATATGATATTCTGCGACAATCTGGGATCTTCAAGAAACAGAAGCTTGAAATACAGAAATTTTCCTACGATTAAGATAAATTAGAACTAACATGGGGGGAGGAAGACGGCAAAATATTTACAATAAACAGAGCTGGAAAAATTATCATAGTATTTAGTTACAAGAACATCTTAAAAAGGTAAAATAAAATAAATTTTCGCGGGTATAGTAAATTGAATGTTGGAGTCAACCAAGTTGATAACAGAAAATAACTCGTGAGTATCCTGTCTACTAAGACAAAATTAGCGTCAACATATCTTTTTCACCATGAGAATTTGCAGAATTTAAAAGCCTTTTCTTCGAAACAATGCATGGATGTCATAAAGAATGGGGTTGGGGGGGTTGAACGAACATAGGTAAACTGTCAATTTGTTTTTATAAATAACCATTGGTTTAAAAAAGCATTTTGCTAAACACAGGAATTCATACCTACAAAATCTCCTGTTTTTTTAATGAAGACTCCTGTATTTTACAACCATCTCCTGTTTACCCGTGTATTCTAAAATTTCTCTGTATTTGTTGCAGAAATTTTTTTAAAAATTAAATTTTGGGGTTAAAATATCCGCTGATGGCAAAAATACTTCTCTTATTCCTCAACAAATAGTGCTATTGCCAGTACTGCAATATATTGAGTGTTAATTGTTTAAGTAGAGCCTTGATGGCTCAGGGGATAGAGTGTTCGCCTTCCAATGAGGTGAAATGGCTTCGAAACCCTGTACGAATCCGCAACAGTTGCTGGTTAGTTCCATCAAAAAGTCCTCCACGAAAGCAAATTTCACCCAATAGTTGATCCAGTAGTTCCCTTCTTTTCAGGATTAGGTTTAAAATTACAGGGTTATGGAGTTGAACATTAGTTGACGTAAACCCGAAAATTGGGTCATCTCTTCAATGACAGTTATAAAATAGTTTTAGGTAATTATAAATAATGGTTTAAAAAACTCTTCTTTAGATTAAGATTTTTTACTTTGCTAAATGTAAGTGCTTATATTATTTTCAATTTCTCTTTTTGACTTACATGATTATGCATGATGTATCAAAACTAGCCTAAAAATTTTTGCTAGTTAAGTCTCTGCTATTTTATTTCTCCAGTTATGTTGGTAGGTATGGAAATATCTTTAATTTCATTTGAAGAGTTGGGACACAACGTTATTTTAAAAAATAAATAGCAGAAGAATGAAGGCATTAGTGAAAAGAGAAATAACATGTACAATAAAACCTCCATTAAGCGGACATTCTTGGGACAGAAAAAATCGTCCGTTTATGAGAATTGCGGGAAGGATACCCTAATAACGAAGTTTAACACCATAAATTGTTTTCAAAGAAGTAGAAATGATCTACATTTACTATCTACAACGTTATTTAAACTTTAAGAAAGATAACAAAGAATGTATAAAGAAGTTTGATATAAATACAGAATTCTAGATGTAGCTACAGATAAATGTATATAACTTTCCTATTAGCATAGATACTCAAGTTAGACATATGATACCGAATTAGTCCTCAGTCGGTTTCAATTATTAGGTTTACATCCCCTTAAACTTATTATCATTTGATAGGAGATGTGGTTTTTGTAAATAAACCTCCCGTGATTCACAGAAAGAAAAAAAAAGCAATGCATACCTGTAAGTCAATAGGAACTATGGAGTTGATTATTCACAATTGATCAGCTATCGAGTGTCTTAATAAATGTTTCATTTATATGAACACCTCAGAGATTATACTTCTATTCTCTTTTTATTTTTATTTTTACCCAAGTTGTGTTAAATATTGATTAGAAAATTAAAGAAATTTTCAATGGGGAAGAAGCATTTGAGATGTCATTTCAACTTGAGGGGTCACATAACCTGTGTGGTCCTGATGAAAAGATCAAAATATGCTGATGTCCCAATTATTTCAGGAGAGCAGTATCTCTCAGTATTCTCTCAGTAGTGAAGTAGCTTAACAATATTTTTACTTATGGATAAGGCAAAAATTTTACATGCTTTAAAAATTGTGAAAAGTCGCTTTTTTTTTTTCAGCTTGTAATTTAAATCAAAAATAGTTTTTTTTTTTTTTTTCCAAATTTAGGAAAAGTAGTGTTCCGGTGTGAAGAGATAGAAAATAACGTTTATGTACATAATGTTTTATTCATAGAAGCTTCTCGGGGAATTAAAGATATGTCCGTATTGAGAGGCGTCTGTTTTGCAGGAGTGTCCATAACAGGAGGTTTCACTGTAGAGAGAGTATATTATTGTTGAAGGGGAAAGAATGTTGGGAGACAAAATCATTTCTACTGTTGAATATTGTTGGAAGTTAGAGGTGAGATGATGCAGGCTAAATACAGGGTGTGTAGAGTTTTTAAAAAGTGCTTATTTTTGATTTGCAGTTTTTTTAATAGCCCTTAAATGTGTTTTTTTATTTGTGGTTTGTAAAAAGTGCTTAATTTTTTATCTTTTAAAATGAGATTTTTTTCTTTGCTGTGTCAATTTGCATACTAAATTACAAAAAAAAAAAAAAAAATGCACGATTTTCACAATTTTCTCTGCAATATTTATCAGAAACTAGTTAGTTTACTATGATTATGTAAAGTTTATGAAAATGATTTTGAATTTTTTTGTTTATAAATTAAGAACTTTAAACGATCGAAAAAATATATTTTATTACAAATTTTTTTTTTTTTTTTGGAAAGTGATTACAAATATTTTTTAGTACTTAAAAAGTATGTAAAAGGTGCTTATTTTTTGTTGAAAAATCTGACTACGCACCCTGTAAATAGCGAGCAAGTTCATAGCCTGTGTTATGAATGTTTGAGATAATAGGTCTAAAAGCAAGTTGAGCATTGGGAACTTAAGGAAGGGCATAGAAATGGGCACAATGTGAAATAAAAAGAATAACAGTTGAATAAGAAGTGGTCAGACTTAAAAAAATGTGTAAGGAACAGCATATTCTCAACCATAGTAAGATAGAAACATAAAGTATCTACGCACACAATCCGAAAGTATCTGCAAGATCATGATATTTTTGATAATAGAATAATTTTATTAAATATACAAAAACAGTTAATAATTTAATATTTTTATTTATTCTTGATGAAAAAATATATATATACTTGCGCTTTAATATTAAGAACATTTGAAAAAATATTAATAATAATAGTTATACATAGAACTACATTCATATAAAGTAATTATCATATTAAGTAGTATTAGTAATTTCGCTCCTAACAAAATTACATTAAAAGATTTTCTACTGTCAGCGCAATCGTCTATTTTTGTTGTGAAGTGATATTTGTGTCGAGTTAAAAAAATCAGCTGATTTTAGGCTCTACGGCTAATGGTGGGATTGCTAAGCTTTGCACTGAAAGTGGCAGTTATATCTTTTCTCTTTGGTAGCTGCATACAACCAAACATTGGCTTTCTTCCACCTTGCATAAATTATGATTACGTTCCCCATATTTTTTCCCACACTGCAAATGTTTTTTTTTGCATGCGGATACTTATTTTTATATTACAATAAATATTAAAAAAGTATCTGCAAAATTGGAGAATCACCACCAATGTATCCTCACATCCTGCTATATTATCTAACTATGTTCTCAACATGATAATAGTAATCGGGTTTGTTGAGAATAACAATCTGCTTTTGTAATGAAAATGGCAGAATTGCATGGTTTATTTTTAATTATATTTGTAAAATTTAACTAATTAAAAATTGAAGTATCTTTATTAAATAAAAAAAAAATTATAATTCTTTTAAAAAAATTAGTTTATGCTAAAAAAATGTTTTCTTTTTTTTATGAATTTTGCTTTGCAGAGAAATAAGTATTAAAGCAGGACTCCCATGGGTCGGGAGAACGGGGAAAACCTGGAATCGTCAAGGAAAGTAAAGTTGCAATGTTTTTACAAAATACCTATATCATACCTAAAAAATAACCAGTCTTAAAATTGTGCGTAACAGTAATCAATTATTTAGATTCAAATTAAATAATTCTAACATCTAGTTCAATTATTTGTTGTAAAAATTTTGTGTATGTACCGAAATGTTCCCACCCTCATTTAATAATATTTTTTTACATAGAAAATCTAATATTTCACATTTCAAATAAAAGAATTAAAGTTTTCTGATGAAAATATGGTCTCAATTTTCATTGAAATTTACCTGGTGAAGTTGAAAGGGAATCCTCTAATAAAATACCATTTATTTTGTAAGTTAAAGTATTAGTAATAAAAATGAAAAAATGTCTATATTGATTAATTATGTATTAAAAAACTATTTTTTTTAATAGAAATAAGTTTGACATGTAAGTATTAATACATTTTTTTTTTCAGGCAATCCTTTCCAGGCTGCTAGGCCTGCCCCTATGACTATAAATGAAATCAGGGCACAGAACACAGCCTTTCCGTTACCATCCGAGAGCAGCACTCTGCCAACTTCCGCCAGCATGCCTTTACAGAGTGCACTCTTTGCCACAAATGCTCCACCACCACCAGTCAGTCAGAATCCTTTTATGTAAACTAGACTAGTCGCACCCTTGCGAAAGCTCGGTTTTGAAAGCTTTTATTGAAAGTACACAAATTTGAAATAAAAAAAAACTTTATTAGTGCAAATTAAAAAGAATAATATCACAAGTTTAGTTGTTTTATTAGATTATATTTATATATTAACTTAATAGTAATTATAAATGGGGCCTGGGGTTCCAATTGCAAGGATGAAAGCACTTACTAGCCGATGTTTTCAAATGGAATTGTTTAGTTAGAATACCTCACCAACACTAAATTGTTATGAATTATTTTGTTATTGGTTTACACAATTTAAAGTTGCATTGAATTTAGTTAGCATATTTTTCCTACTTAAAATACATGTTCTGTTATATCTTACTTGTTTCCCAATGTTTAAAATGATCTGAAATTTTCTATTCAAACATTTAGTAATGGCTACCTCATGTTTCTTTTTGGCTAAACAAATTTAGAATTAATGTTACTGTGGCATGATTAATTTAAAAATATGTTAACAATAGTTTTTTCCCATAATTATTAAAAAAAATTTTAAAACATCAATATTATTAGGAGATTGTAAAAAAAAAATTAGAAGAATTTGATTAAACTCAAGTCTTTGAGACTGTTATTTTAGATATTTTTGCACATTTGATTTTGCTTTTGGATATCTAATTGAAACATTTTAAATATATGGAAATCTGTATACTTTTTTATATAAAAATAAATAATTTTGATTTATTTATTGATAACAATACCCTTTTTTTGTGTTTTCACGAAACAAAGAAGCAATTTTTTTCTCTTAACTTTGTAAATTTTTGTACCACAACATAATTCTGTACACCTTGATATTGTCTAGTATTAGGTTCTCAGAAATCAGATTTTATTAAGAAAAACTTTCATCAATCTGTGTGTTTAAAGCAGCCCAGCAATAATGTGTGTTAAAGCAAACAGCCCAGTATATTCTAGTTTATGTGCTTCAAGTGTTTTATCTTGTTAATTATCTTTGATATTATAAACTTGTAAAAAAATGTAGACAGAACTAAGAGCAGTTAAAGCTCAATTGTACGAAATAGACGAAAACCAGCTAATTTTTGGATAAATTTGTTGTGGACCTTATTTTTGCTAGAATATGCATTTAAATCTAATTTTCTAAAAAAAATTTGCACCTGCTTTATATAAAAAAAATTTATTATTCACTAAATGATCTGTTAACTTCAATTTAAATGTTTATTTGCGTATGAAATTAGGAAAACTCTACTAAAAATATTAGTTAAAGAGTTATTTATCTGGGTAGATTTGTGATTTTAAGAATTTTCTGTACTTTTAAATAATTTTGTGAAGGAAAAAATAACATTAAATTTTGTCTTAATCATGAGATTTATTAAAAGAACTGAATTGATGGGCTCTTCACTTCTAATACACATTATTAACAAAAGCAGTTACAAATCCTCTGATTAATCTTTTTAAAAAGAATTGAAATTATTAATGATTCAATAAGTACGAATTTTACAAAGTGTAGCTGATGCTAATTAACTTTTGAGGGACCATGCTAATTTAATTTTAACTCCATATATTTTCTTGAAGGTCAGTAAAAAATTTTTAAACTATTTAACTGACACTTAACATACCAACACTTTACAGCCACTTTTGATCGGTTATGGCACGTTTAGTGTTAAAGAAATATAGAAATTACTATTTTTGAATCTTATCTTAAAATGTAAGGAACATTTTCTAATCAGTATTTTAATAAGTTTACCCTGCTTTTTTGATTATTTTGGTTGTATCCATTAACAATTCAAAATAAATCTGTTTATTAGCTGCCTAAATCAACATATCTTTAGCACTGCAATATTAATTTATACTATATCAATACAATGTTAATTTATAACTTCGGCAATATTAATTTAATGACAAGAAGACTAAAGAAAGCTCTTAACAACATGTACATTGTAGAGGCAAAAATGATACAGATGAATTCTATAAAGTTGGGATTTGTCTATGTTAAATTCTAAATTACTCTTGAAAAAGAATTTTTTTAAAAAATTTCTTAGTAACAACTTTTCTCTTTTTTTTTTTTTTTTTAAATAAATTATAAAATTTTTGTAGCAGATCTAAAATGTGTGCAAATTAAATGAGTTTCGAATTCATGTATTTATTTTTCTCCAACAATCAGTGTTTGAAAATAAATTATTAAGTTAAGAAACTTATTCCTATCTATTATAGTTTTCGTAAGATTCTATATCTAAGTAAATTCTACTTAACTGATTTTTTAATGTTTATGTTAAGAACACTGACCAAATTATTTATTGTGATATCTGAATATGAATGGTTTTAACTGTAAATGGATCTCTGAAGTCCTCTTTTTAAACTTTAAATGGCTTTAACTACAAATGATCCTCTGTTTTTTTTTTTTTTTTTTCTCTTAAAACATTTTGTGAGCCCTGTAATCTTAAAAATTGTTTAAAATGCATATGTGTATATATTAAAAAATAAAACTGCAACTGACAGTTCTTAAGTAAAATTTCTCCCTACAATAACCATTTGAAGAAAATTCTGGTTCCATACTTTTAAATGTCTGAACAATCAACGATAAAAAAAAATTTCATTATATATATATATATATAAACTTTTTAAAGTTCATGTTATTTGAGCTTTCCAGTTGGTCAAATTTCGGATTGTTAAGCTTTAACTGTATCTTGTTTCCTTACAGTCTTTTTAAGAAATATTTTTTCATTTAAAAATAGTTTTTTTTTTTCTTTTCAATTTATATAAGTATGTAATTAAAATTTAATTGATGAAATAACTGTTCAGCTGGTATTAATAAATAAAAGATAAAGCTATTGGAGCCCCTAAATGTAGAATCATTAGGTGTCAAATATTTGTTCTTCTGACTTGTTGTATGTATTTTCTGGTTTTAAAAATATAAAATAAGCAATACATTATATTTTTACTTCTAAATATATTTTTAAAACCAGTGATAATTTACCTCTATCTTGCCTGTTCAAATGTTGTCCTAAATGCTGTTCTTAACATAACATTCCTATCAACATAATAATGCTGCATATATGTGTGTGTGTTGAAAACAAAACTAGATATAACTCTAAAGAAATGCTGCATTTTTGAAAAACATTACACTTTTTGCTAAATACTTTTTAAATATTGTCTTCTAAAAACCAGTTCACTTGGCTGCAGAAATTCTTTTTTTTTTATGAGAAATATTTTTAAAGTCGTTATTTTTCTGTGAAGGTTACTATTTGTTCACTTAAAAAAATCATGATGAGCTCTCTGGGATTTCTGTCAGTAAAGACTGTGACTCATCTTCTGATTGTACGAGAGTATGTTCTCGACAATTCTCATCCAACATCAAAAGTTAAAAGTATTGTTTAAAAAAAATAATAAAATAAAATAAAACAGATTTTTCACTTAAGCCCTTAGTACTCTAATCCAACTATTTTAAAAATTCCTATATTGATTTGTGTTTTTCAGGAGCATTTACATTACAACAATTAGTCAATTTTCTTTTTTTTTCCAGTTTAAAAAAAAAAAAAATTATGAAAATTTGTAATAAGATTTTGTAAAGAAAGTAAAAGAGAGATTCACATCCTACATGTGACATCAAAAAATTAAGTGTTCTTTTGAAAACGAGAATTTTTACTTTTGCCCTTCTAAAATTAGTTTAATCCAATTATTTTAAAAATATCAATATTAATTTGAATTTTTCAGCGGCAAATTCATTTACGGCAAAACTTTTCTTTTTTTCAGTTTTAAAAATTTTTTATGAAATTTAATTAGATTTTGTAAATGTGGGATTCACAAATGTTTTTTAGGTAATGAAACTAAAAAGTGTGCTCTGAAGTCAACATAATTTTTTGTTTTGTTTAAATCTAAGATTTTGAAACTAATTACAAAATTCCAGACACTGTAATTATGAAATTCTACAAAAAAGGTATTCTTACAATTATACTTCCTAAAATATGTGCCAAATACAATTAAATTATCCAATCAGCACTTTTCTTGAAAAAAAAAAAGCTACTTTTGAGTTGAGCTTTTGAAAAGGCTGCATTTTAATCATAATAATTTAACATGGTGGTATTGATAAAATTTTAAAAGATATTAATATTTTTAAATAATTTTTGTAAACTTTATAAAATAATTTTGGAACTGATAATAAAAAGAGATTTATGGATTGAATGAATATGTAATTCAAACAACTTGTGCTTATTAAGATTGGGTATCACTGTGGTTAAGATCCACTGTAAATTTATATTTATGCAAATTTCTCAGCAAATAAATTTGTTTTTAGTGTTTCACTCTTAGTAAATATTTAAATAGACTATAACAATAAGTTTGTTTAAAATCTATTTTGTGAGCTAATATCCTGTAAAAAGTTTTAAACATGAACTATTCTTTCAATAAAAAGTGAGAATGGTGTTTTTCTACCAGCCAACTTCTTTTCTGGGAGTTCTTTCTAGATTAAGATATTCATCCTTTCATCTAAAGTTATTTCGACCACCCATCGAGCAAGACCTGGTGAGCGTGTGGTGATGCTTTTAAATGCTAGCAAAATATTTTTTTTTTACTTTATTGTTATTACACTATTTTTAAAGAGTGTTTCAGTCAGCCGGCAACTCTGTAGACGATTTTATTTTGATTGTATTAATTACTGAGACTTATTGTTATCTGGTCAGAAAATAGACCTGGATGTGGAGTTAGAAAAGTTCAATGCTCAGATTTAATTTTTCATTACCTGTAAAAAAAATCAGCTTTCATAAAATAAAGTTTTTATTATTATGTCCTGTATTCTGATCAGTGGTCGTAAAAACATTTTCTTTGTTTCAACAAATTCATTACAAATAGTATTTATTAAATGTACTTTTAGAAGACATACTTTCCTAGAGAGCACCAATGTTTCTCTACCACTGATTATGATACATAATTCTTAAAAAGTTTCTTTTGCTGTGATCATATCAAATAATGTGTGTTAATGACATAAATATCTATATATTTTTTAATTTTGGTAGTTAAAAAATGGCAGCTGTTTCTAAGAAAACGACCTAGTCAAATCCTATCAAACATCAGATATTTACCAGAAAATAAAAAAAAGAGCACATTTTAAGACCAGCCAGTTATAATTTTTAATAGCAATTGCTGTGATTCAAAATAAAAGTTAAGGTAAATGAATTACACTGAAACATCATTTCAATTTAATTTTAGATTGAATTCCAATTGCCCAAATCTCAAATTAACATACTACATTTATTAGGCCTGTTTTATTTTCTTAATTTGGAATACACTTAGTGATGCAATGTTTCTACAAATGACTAAACTCGTTTGATTTTATAAAAAACTTGATTAAATGTACAAAATTTAAAAATGAATTATTAAGTCTAAAGATTAAATACTTTTGAATAAGATAATTATTCAGATAAAAATATTGATTCAATATTGTGGGTAATCATTTAAAATAAAATTTCCAAAATCCTTAAATTAAACTCATTTTATTTTAATACTTTTTTAAAGGTGCTCTTTGTTATGTTCACTTTTTAAATTTGATTCAATTAAACTTTAACAGCATCTACACAAATTGGAATGTATTGTAATTTAAATCAAACACCTGCCATTATTTTATGACCCTTCTTCTTCCTACAAATCTTAATGCATAATCAGGGGCGCCCATATGTTTGAATTTAGGGAGGGGCTCATGAAAGAAAACGACAAATAACTTAATGAATTAAAAAATTAATGAAAGGAAATTTTATCTATTTTAATATTTTTAACTTAATTAGCTGAATAACTAATTAATTTAAATTAATTACACTTTTAATTATACATGAATAATCAAATACGCATATGTTTCATTACGAATATATTTTCTAGGGAGGGGCCCGAGCCCCTTCAGCCCTCCCCTATGGGCGCCCATGTGCATAATTTGATTTGTATGTTGGAAATGAAACAGAAATATTTGTTTTTAATTAGTAGTTGAATTTCTTATATTTATTTGATCGTACCTACTTTGAAAGGATTTATGCTTTTAAAAATGTTATAAAACGTACGTTTTTTTAGAATTAGAAATTTTCTTTCTTAATCCAACTCTGTTTTTTTTTTTTTTTTTTAAATTGAAAGTGAATGACAAATTTTGTCTGTTAAGACAGATAATATTTTTGATTAAAAATAAAAGAAATTGGATGACATGTTTACTTTTGTAATTGGATGGTTCATATACCTTTCTAGTTATTTTATTTCTTCTTGGCGCTCTAGGAAAATTGTTATTTTTCAAAATGTTCTTGTTTAAACAAAAATCATTACAAAAATAAATGCTTGATATTAATTAAATACTATTAATGTTAATAATAATATAATTATTCAAACATAGAATAAGTTAAAAATGTGAATGTTTTCAAAAGAAATTTTGTGCAAAAGAACATAATACATTATTTGAAGCAAAGAATTTTTCATTGTTATAAGGAATTATATTCTTTGCCTTAATTGGCACTTTTTTAATGTTCTTCGGAATAAGATAATTGTCTAACTAGTGTTTAGTTACTATATACTTTGTGTGTACTCTTGAATTCTGCACCAAAGTTTTATCTAGATGTGCTTCGATATATCTTGTTCGTATTTGTTACCATCAATATATAAAATGCCAGGGCAAAATTAATCATCTTTATTGATTGATTTTTAGCATTCTGTTGTTTTCCAGATTTTATACATTAATGGTAACTTATAGAGTCTTTCCCTCAAAGCAATTTTTAAAAAAAAATTTCTTTCTCGAAAGTGATAAATCAAGCTATTTTTGAACAATGAACATGATATGGAGACTTAGAAGGCAATACTATGTTTAAACTTTTAACCATTAATTAACCTTCAATTAGTCTCTAACGTTTAATTGAAAATATTAAAAAAAAAATTGCTCCTCAAAAACTGTTCACACTGCTGACTCAATTGATATTTACTCACTTGTGTTAATTGAAATGAAAATCAATCAGGGAGGATGCTTGCTTAAAATTAAATTTCTCATATTCGTCAAGTGAACTTTGCACCTCAAATAGTGTGCACGCTGCTGACTCCATTGAAACTTTTAGATTGTCTCATCCGTCTCCAAAGCTTTGAATTCGTAAAAAAAGAATATATTTTGTATCTATACTCTCTGAAGAAAAAATTAGTATATCTGTTGCCTTAATGTTAACTTTGATAATTGAGGGCTGAATCATGCTTGTTTTTTCAAGACTACTAAATATTTTTCTACTCTCAACTCGACTACTACTTTTGAAAACTCCTTTATTTATTTCTTGTCATTCAGTATGATGATTGTGCTTACTTTTTCTGCTGACAGGGTTTATTATTAGCTCACACAGGGATGTTTACCTTATTTAACATTCTAAAATGTACGGTGGTGTCTTGTAGAAATTAGAATAGATTTTTTTCTATAGTGTTTTGTGCAATTTTTTCTTTTTTTCATGTAAAAAATTTACGAGACCTCCAAAGCATTTCTTGGTGCCTCTGGACATTTTATAAGTATGTGAACAAAAGAGAAATGTTTTAACTAGTTTTTTTATAATTATTATTTATTTACTGTTTCGTGAATGTTTTATGTCAATCATCAAAATTCACCCAAAAGAACTAATTCTTCAATCTTTTTATTTTATTTATAAGAGGAATATTTTAACTATAATTTAATTCTAGCCTAATTTAAACAAAGAATAATTAGTTAACAATCCAAAGTAATGAATTTTCCAAAAACCTTGCTGTGTCCCCAGTATTAGGTCAATACTTTATTTAAAATTATATTTGCTGATTTGAAACAAGTCTCCGTTACAATAATTTTTTTATTTAGTTGTTTTAGCACAAGTAAAATTTTAACCCACTCTAAGGAAAATAAAAGAAAGAAATTTATTGTAAGGAAAATAAAAAAATTAAGTGTTTCAAATCAAATAAAGTATTTTAATGAGCATTTTAGTTATGTTGTGTATCTTTTAATTAAGTTTTTTCTAGAATTGTTGCATTTATTACAAAAAAAATTTTTTAATTTTTTTTCTTCCAATTGTATTTTGATAAGTTAAAATAGATACCTAAAATGAAAATAGAATTTTTTTATAATGAAGACTAATTTCAATCATAAAATCAATAGTATAAAATGATTATAAAAATTATCATTTATTAAACTTTATTGTTTCTACATATAAATGTGTTTAGCATTAGATATATATCCTAACCATTGAATGTGTTTATATTTTTATTTAAGTGTAAATGCTACTTAAGTATTTTTTTATTCAAAGCATGTTAGGTTATCTTTCTCCACTTATTGACTCTTAACTTTCTACTTTATTTAGATTAGGCTGGAATAAATGAAAAAAATATATATAAATAAAGAGGAAATTTGTGATGAACATCCCTGTGGTCTTTGGCAATTGTATGTGAATATTTTTGGCCGTTCCTTGTGATGTACATATTGACTGTGCAACATTGCATTGATAATTTTAATTTTTTATTTTGTAGTTGTACATAGATTTTGAAAATTATATTTTATAAAACTAGAATCAAATTATTTAAAAGTTCAGTTTTTATTGTATTTATATATTCTTATGCTTTGTATAGTGTCCACAAATACTGATTTCTCGTTATTGTTAGTAGCATCCAATTATATTTCGTAAAATTATTGTGCTAGCAAATAAAATTTTTGTAGGCCATGCATTTTGTTTTCTTTTTCATTTATGACTTATGGACATCTATTTCTGAAAAAGTTTCTATTTTTACTTTAATATTGCAGAATTCTTAAAGAGTAAAATAATAATTAAGCAATGTCATTTTGATTCTCATATCTTAATATCAGGGTGGCAAAGGAAAAAAAGGCAGGGAATTTCATCTGTTATCTTGAATTTCACTAAATTAAATAAGAAATGTAACATAGTATAAAGTTAACATTTTAATTTGTTTTATAAAATTGTGAATGTATGAAGTTATGTATTTTGTACAAACCAGTTTATTTTAGAATCAGGCAGTGAATAATCAGAACAATTACAACATTAAATTATTAATTAACAATGTTTCCCAAGATTATCACTAGCATGGTTTCTTCATTAACATTAAACTTTTATTTATTTATTTTTTTTTTAAATCTCATTCATAGCCAACACTTTAAAAAATAGAAACAAAAGTAACTACCGATAGTTTTATACATAACTATATCTACCTAGAGTATCAATAAGCTGAACAATTTTCCCTTTTAATTCCTTGAAAACAAATTTGATACCGTTTACAAAGGATTTTTCTTCAACACAAACTAGGTGAATGAACTAGTTTGCAAAATAACAATCAATTTTAAATTTAATTTTTTTAAAGGTATTTTTCCATTAGATAGGCACAAATAAATTCAAAATTTTTTATTTATTTAATGGAATTGTCCATTTTTTTTTTTTTTTTTCAAATAAATAAAATAAAAAATTAGTTGAATGTGCCTGGCTATCAGAATATACATTATGTCTTTCAGAAAACATTTCAATATTATCTGAAATATGCTAAAATAAGTTTTTTCTAAAAAGCATTGGAGTTTAAAGTAATGTGAATAATTTAATGAGATAAACAAAGAGCCAGAGATATCAAGAAAAATACTTATAGCATGCCCGTGGCAGAATCATGGCGACACAAGTACATTGATGCAGTACATTAGAATTCTTGCAGAAGGATTTTTTATTTGGGAAACAAAAAATAAGATTTTTTTTTGTCTGCAGAATTATTTTCAAGAATGCCTTTCGCATATTGGAGATGGAAGAAAGGGTCGTGAATTTTTTTTTCTTTTCATCCTTCCTTAGAGAATAAAAAAAATTCCGCAATGATTGGCTTTAGCTAGGATTTCAGATTGATATTATAAAAAGTAATTTCCAAATCGATAAAATTTTAAAAAAGTTAACTATACAAATATTTTTTAGAACAGAAGAATGTTGCCAATAATATTAGAATATGTATTCTTTTATATCTATATTAAAAATAAAAAAAATTATACACTGTTTTATCGATACATGAAGGCTTTTTCTTTTTTATGATACATGAAGGCTTTTTCTTTTTTATAAACAGATTGCGCTTCTGTTACTTTAAATTAGTAATATATATATTAGCTGCAATTCAAAATGTCTTTCAGAAAGGTATCAGTACTAGAGAGAATTCTGCCACAGGGATAGCATGGTATCAAATACTTTTCTCCATTGTGTGATTAATAAATCAATCTTTGAACAAATGTATTTATAAATATATTTACATACTGAACTGAGTCATGTAAACTACCATACATATGACATCCTTTAAAAGGAAAAATGAGTTCTAAAATTTACATGATGACAACAAATAGTGCAAATTTATTGCAAAAAACCTTTTTGAAATAAATCGTAATGGAATATAAAGCATAAATATTTACAATAACCAATGAAATAGCACAGTAATTGATATATATATATATACAGTGAAACCTCTTCGGAGCGACCACTCTCCGTACCGCAATAAAATTATTGTAGATGGAGGTTGGTTGTTCTGTTACCTCCATTGACTTCAAAATTATTATCGGGGGTACATGATTTTTTGAAAACTATATTAATTTTAGTCAGTGTCATTTTTTTTGGTGAAGAAATGCAACTTGGTCGCTCGTTTCTCCTACAGGTTTTCTTTAACACCAAGTCTATTGAAAGTGCCTACCAAAAGTGATCATAAATAGAGGTGGTCTTTCCTGGAGGTTTCACTATACATTAGTTAACTAATAGAAACAGTATTCACAAAACATAATGAAATCAAAATGTGAAACTTTAAACTTGTTTATCTCTATCATAGTGTGCAGTCTTTCACAATTAAGGATGGACAATTGAAATGTTATAGTTAAAGTAATCATTCATTTTACTTCAGTTATTGTATAAATATTAAGTACTTTTAGATTCAGTTATACATAAATTAAAAGTTGTAATAAATTAAATTGTTGATAGATTTGTTACACATCTTAAGCATTCTTTACCCTCCTAAACTTCTCAATATAGTTATGAGGATGAAAATACTGCCAAATTTCCATAGCTATATTCTGATAATCCAGCAACTATGCCTTACTATAATGCAGCAAAAATCAAGAACTTAAATTGAAGTTATTAGTTGTTAACCAGAAAGCATAATTCTCTAGTGAAAAAAATATTCCCGGTAGATCAAAACATTATTTCTCTACATCACATTAGTAATCTTTATTTGAAGTCCTGTAGACCACAAGGCCTGAAGATACATTGATTCATAGACAGTGTAATGCCGTTATGTTTTGCAATTTTTACAGATCACAATTTTATAAGAATAAAGAGTTAGATTTTTAATTGACAAAAACATGCCATTTGAGCAACTTATAATGATAATCAAGAACAAAAGTCCAAATTATGCTTTAGTACTTACAGATTAGGGGTTTCGATGGCTAAGGTGTGATAAAATGTTTTGATACATTATCTGCAATGTCTGCGTTAATTTTTGAACAAATGCAAGTTTGTTTGTTTTTTAAATTCTGATAACATGTAACAAAATCTATTCCATTTTTTAACACCATATAAATATGTAAATATTAATAGATTTAGTGTTTAAAACTTAAATTAAGACTTCATTTTACTTATTAAAATGGCATATAATTAACGTTTTAATTGTATAATTATTAGGAAATAAAAACATTGTATATTAGTTAAAATCAATTATTTTTGTACTTACATGAAGTAAACTTGACATAGTAAAGAAATATTGTAACGTTATTTTATTAATTAAAAAAGAAATCTTTTTTAATCAAATAATTAAAAATTATTAACAAAATAAACACTTTGATTTTAACGTTGTTATATTGTAGTGTATTTACATGTGCTGAAGAAACTCAGTGATTACCTCACATGTTTATGATTTTCTTACATATGAAGGGGGGGGGGTAGACTTTTTTTTTTTTTTTTTTTACTTTGAAAAACATATAAGAAGTAAAAGTATTTAAAATTGTCATTAGAATTTTCACTTTAATTTTTTCTTAACACAGAGAATAAAAAACAGCAAGTGCGCTTCTTCACAGAAAAGGACACTAAAGAGTTTTGAAAGGATATATGTGTGTATTTTAAAAAGTAAATAATTCTCACTCTATAACAAATAATTTGTAGTTTATAAAAAATTATCAAACGCATGCACTGTGCACACAAATTCTTTTCTTAAAGTAAACAGGAAAAAAATGACTAATTGATATACAGCTTGAAAATTTTTTCTACAATTTAAATTAAACTGAATTATGAGAAAATGAAAATTCAAAGCTGCATTTTAAAAAAAAAAGGTATTTATTTAAAAAAAATAACTTAAGTCGCATAAAAAATTCATTAATTAACCCCCTCTAAAAAAAAATAGAGATATAAAAATTTAACCAGTTGAGAATAACCTCATCAAAATAAATATTTTTAATCAGGGTTGGGGTTTTGGACGTCCTAAACTGGTTTTGGACAAGACACATGGGTTTTACTGTCTTAAACTGGGTAAAACAGTCTCAAAGTGTCCAAAACCTTGAACTTAGGTGAAAGATAAAAATTCTATAGGTGTATCAATAAATGTTTGATATTTTTTATACAATTTACTTTAACTTATTAAAGGAAAATAATACCATATAATAGGAAAAGGTTTATAATTTTTGAAGCTCCACAATTCATTGAACAACAAAAGTGAACACCTAATCCTTTAAATATAAATATGCTTTTCATACTGATAAATAATGTTTTTGCATAAGGATAAATAATGCAATATTAAAAAATAATACTGATTTTAAAAAAAAATACTAAATTTTTTAAAAATTAACCTTTTATTTTTCACAATATTTTTTTTAAAAATTGTTATAATTTCTGCATGATAAAAAAGACATCTATTTAAAAAAAAAATTGTTTTAAATATAAATATACATTAGTTTAAATTGGAAATAAAAAATAACTGATAAATGTATTAACAGTTTTGAAGGGCATAACATCAGTTTCAGTTACTGACACTGGCGATGTATCACTACTACGCTAAAAGAATTGAACACGAATGAAATAAAAGTATTCTTGAATAGTACTATAGATAAATAAGCCTGTTTATGACTAACCAAACACTTAGTTCCCAATAGCTTAACCTGTATGGCAAGGTCAAACTTCAGTTATGTACTATTGAATGAGAGGATCAATTGAACTTTATTACTTATTAATCTTCCTTTGTTTAATGTTTAAATTGAAGAGTCAAACAATATTAATAAAACATTATACTTTTAAAAACAAACATTTTCTAGTACATTTAATTATTTTATGTTATTAGTTCTATGTTTATTTTACCTTTTAAATATTGTTCAGATAAAATTGAGTAAAAGGGTTTTGGACAGGACGGTTTAAACCGTGGATTAATCCATTCTGTCCTAAACCTTGCCAACCCTGTTTGTAATACCAATCAGAATATAAACACATACAATTTAACCTGTGTGTAATTATTATTTCAACAATAATAAATTTTTTTAAATGGATATGAATAAAAAAGCAGTGTTTTTAAGGGCTTATCTTTATGAAAAGGTCATAGAGGGCCCTTCTAAACACGCTTAGGGAGAATAATGCTCAGTATGTGCATGCACAAGGAGACTAAATTAGCACTAAGATACAAAGATATCACTTTAAATCAGTTCTAAAGAATATAAGAGGTTACATAATTGTTAAATTAATCAGTTGATTATCTTCGCATAAAATTTAAATTGTCCACAGAATTTTCACATATGCTTTCCCACATTCGTGAACACACTAAGAGAGAGTAAATTATTGCATAAGAATGCTAAGACATCAATTTAAACCTGTGCTATATTATCAAACAAAAGAATTTACCTAAAAGTTAAATTAATCAATTGATTGAATAAAATTTAAATACAGATTTACAATCAAGTAAAACATTTTTTGCTGTACCCAAGTTGAAATTTTTACTATTGCTTAAATGTAATAGCTATCTTTTTTTCTTAAAGCAAGATTGACACATGATCTTTGGCCTACGATTTGCATCGAGTTCTACCACTCCTTTCGCAGAATCGTACAACCATTGGGCTTTTGAAGTCTCAGGTCCTGGTTTTGTTGCACCACATATTGAGCAAGATCCACATCGACGACACACCCACTTTCCTTGAGGAAGGTTTTTTAAACCCACACAGAATGTGTGATAACCCCGATCGCAGAAGTCACAAAACAGCATCTTATCTTCATCATTAGGATCACTACAATGGGAACACACTTTGCAATCCATACACTGCCAAGGATACGTCTTCAAGACGTCGACGACTTCGGTCGTCAGTTCGATACAAGAAGGATGTGCACTGTTGTCGCATTCGGAGCAATGAACGAGTTCGTCTGGTTTACCTTCTGCTCCTTTCTTACAGACTTTGCAGACAGCATTCGGCTTCACTTTCGGCCGGTAGGCCGTCGTTTCGGCAGTTGTGCCGTTCTTATCCGAAGGGGTTTTACCGTTTTCGTTTTTCTCAGATCCAGAACTGCTGTCATCGGCCGTTCCTTGACTCGAGCTGCAAGATCCTTCGGAAGCAGAACTGTCTTCAGAGTCTGACTGACTTCCTTCAGAAAGAGCTTTGGTACTTTGAAGTTCTTTGAGGGGTCCATACAAGACCGTATTGACGGGGAGGTACTTCAGTTCGGCTGGAGTATATTCCTTATAATAATCTTGGAACTGACCAGGAAGGAGAGCGACGGGATACTTCCCAGGCTTCGTGTTCGGCTTTGGTTTATTTGATTTTTTGACTGGATAGTGTATCGTGTAAGTTTGCAAGTCCATACAAGATCTCCTTTCTTCTCTCCTCTCTTGATTCAGGTGAGCGTTGTATTCAGCCGCAGATTGCATGGCTTTTTTCACCAAATCCACCATCTTCGTCTTGTCGGAATTGGTGGCAACAAACTCCTTGTGCTTCTCGGTGATACTTTGTTTTTCCTTTTCTCTTAAAACTCTGATATAATCTTTATAGTGATCTGGATAATCTTTGCTCATCAGCTCTAAGACTTCGTCAGATCTCAATGCCGTGAGTCCCAAATCGCATTGCATTTCGGTAACAACTCCTTTATCTTTTAGAAACTGTTTCTCGTCCATGTCGACAGATCTTCTGGCTAAATCTGGGTATTTCCGCTTAAAGGACTTAATATTTAAATAATCGCAAATCTGTTCCTGCAATATAAAAAATTCTCCATTTTCTTGAGGCCACATGTACTCAAATAAATTTTCTGGCAGAAAAGCATTCACTTCGTCATCCGAGCATCTAGCACGCTTGGAACTTTTTTGACTGCTGTGGCTTTTCTGACTACAATGACTTTTTTGACTAATGATACTGCTCCGTGACTCTTCATCCAAAGATGGTATGACTGTAGGAGAGATTGCCCTTTTGGAAGATTCTAATATTTTTTCGCGGCTTTTACGACTGCTGGTGCTCATTTGTGAATCTTCATCCATTAGGGGGTCTTTCATATCTTCTGCTTTTTTAAAATTCCATACGCTTTTTTCTGCTGTGGGTTCTAAACTTGTGGGTGGATTCTGAGATTCCTCATCTATAGGAACTTCTTTAGATTCTACTGGAACTGAATCAACATTCCATACACTGTCTTTTTCACAAACTGAGACATTACTTAGATTAGCATCATGTTTTTCCCTATTTAAATTTGAACTAAGTCTCTCGATGTTTGAATCACCATTAAGTATTTCAATATTTGAATCTTCATCTAGTTTTTCAATATTTAAATCCTCATTTAATTTTTCAATATTTGAATCCTCATCTAATTTTTCAATATTTGAATCCTCATCTAATTTTTCAATATTTGAACCCTCATCTAATTTTTCAATATTTGAATCCTCATCTAATTTTTCAATATTTGAATCCTCATCTAATTTTTCAATATTTGAATCCTCATCTAATTTTTCAATATTTGAATACTCATCTAATTTTTCAATATTTGAATCCTCATCTAATCTTTCAATATTCAAGTCAGAAATTACTTTTCCGACAGAAGAACTGGCCTCTATCTTTTCAATATTTGAATCAGATCTTAATTCTTCTACATTTAAATCTGATTCTTGTCTCTCAACATTTGAATCAGCCTCTGATTTTTCAGTGTTTAAATCAAGGTCTAATCTTTCATTGCAGGGCTCTAAATTATCATTATTTGAATCAGGTTCTAAATTTTCACTGTTTAAGTCAAGCTCTAATTTTTCATTGCTTAAGTCCAACTCTAATTTTTCAAGATTTGTATCAGGTTCTATACTTTTAATATTTAAATCAATATCTTCTTTGTCCATATTTTTGTGCACATCTAATTTATCAATGATGGAGTCAGTATTTAGCTTATCCATGTTTGAATCAGCATTTAGTTTGTCAAAGTTTGAATCTGATCTGTCAAAGCTCTTCTTATTTGATTCTACATCACAACTATTAGAATATTCAATATAAGAATCTACTTTTTCAACATTTGAGACAGACTCTAATGTTTCAGCAGAAGAGTCTCGTTTTCTAGTACTAAAATCTTCAATGTTAGAAGAGGCATCTGATCTGTCAACACTAAATGACTCTGTTGCCAAATTATTGACATTAGAGTCAATGTTATCAGTAAGCAAAATTTCATCAGACACATTCATGCCCGAGTTAAGGTTTGATTGGTCAATATTTGAATCGGCATCTAATTTGTTTTCATGTATGTCAGCATCAGGTCTCTTATTTTCAACAGATGTATCAAGGGGAATTGTATCGAGTATACACGTATCCCGGTCTGTTTCATCTTTATCTCCTGTATCAGATAAATCAGACTTCACATTCCAAGCACTAAGATCTTTCACAGGACTATCTTTACTACTACTATTATCAGATTCTTTAACAAGCGATGATTTATCAAGCTCTTTCTCGGTATCAGGGATTGATTCTATAATAATATTAGAAACTTCTTTCCTACATTTTTGGCTGTCAGTGCTGTTTCGAGAATCATCTTCTAAAACTGATTCTCTCAACTGAGTTAGTTTGGGTTCAACACTCCATGAACTACGGGTATCTTCTTCAAACATGGACATACCAGGAATTCTTGGACTTCGTGGACTAGTATGGATGGTCAGATTCAATTTTTGACGGCTAACAGCATCAAATGACTGATCATCAGACTGAAGATCAACAGCTGCTGATCCAGGAGTTGCAGCTGAATGAAAGGAACTCATAGAATCTCCTTCTGTAGCTTCAGGAGTGGACGGAAAAGAAGTTGGTATCCAATTATCAGGTTCGTTGGAGTTATCCATCTCAGCAACAAACAAAGGAAAATAAAATGAAACTGCTTGTTAAATAAGAAAACATTAAAAATGAGTTTAAATGTGGAAATTCCAGTTAGTCTATTGCACTGACAGGAAAATCACCGGTTCCATAACAATAATAAAATAACTATCGCGCGAGTACCGCCATTTAAAAAAACAAACAATAATTTATGAAAAAATATTCATAAGCGTTGAGTTGTGAGAGGAAAGACATACAGCTGCAAAATCAAAAGTTTAAACTTTTTGATCTTAAAAAACTCGAAGCATATCAACAACGAAGCAAACATTTTTCAACTCATTCAACTCGATTATTTTGTTGTCAAATAACAAAATATCCCATATGCAAAATTAATGTTAATAAACTAAATATAATGTTATTAAACTATTATAGAAAAAGAAATAAATTTTCTTTTTTAATTCTATTGCACCGGAACAACAGAGCGGAAAATTTAATTTTATACAAGATTTGTATGTGTCAATTCGTTAATTATTGCTCATCACCGTAACTGATCCATTTAAAAAGAAAAGTAAACAAAACGAAACCTGTAAACCAGCCTATTTTAGTGACATTTGAGATAAAAATTTCTTGAGATAGTATTGCATTAATTGAAATCACTCTCGAAAGATAATTAATTTTTAAATCTTTAATTAATACTACTGATAATTCACGTACAATTCTTTAATGCTTCTCTGTCGTGCCAGTTTTCGTATCATCTGTTTCAGGAAGAAATGTTCTCAGATTCGAAGTTTGCGATTAAGAAACGAAAGCTTTTTGCCATGGGGATGGATTCAAAACTCAATTTCAATTGGTAGATTTCCTTTGCATAATGTATTTCGAAATGTACACGGCTCTCGGCCGATCTCCTCGCATGCCAGCCGCACATTTATGCCGGCGGATGAATTTAAAGTCTCGAACAAAGATGGAAAGACCAAAACTAAAAATGGAAGTGTAAGCTTAAGGTAAAAACTTGCAGAATCATTACAAAAATTAGTGAAAACTTTATTTTTTCGGCAAAATATCAAAAAAAGTTTTAGCATAGTTTTTATGAATTATCATTACTAGCTGTCCCTCGAATTTCATTATTTGGATAATACCCAGGAGCGTAACGTACTTATATTTTGGGAAGAAGAAAATTTCTATTTTGCTAAATGAAATTAAGAATTTAACCGTATCATTAATTAGTAATTCATTAGCTTTAATGAAAAATTTATGTTGCTGCCAATATTTTCACTTTATGTTAATCTTTCCACCAATATATTACTGATTTAACAACTTTATATTTGATTATTATAATCCACGAGTTGCGATTGGTCAATGGGTAAAGCATTGAACCATTTTAGAGAACGGGGGATTTGATCCCCATAAGAGGTTTGAAGCTTCCCCTACTTCAGATGTGCTATTATGATCACACTGTTATAATCAGTGTATTTAATTGTAATTATACTCATAGAGCTGAAATACATATAGAGCAAGCCCCTGTTATATTTCTTCATCTCTTTTTTTCTCATACATAAAGTACCCACAGTTGGGTGTTCCCTCTTATTCTCCCCATCCTAATATTGTCCAATGATTTTGAGTTTTTAGCTTTTAAATTCCAGCATCGATTATCTTCCATTGAAATAACAAGGAGAAACAGAAGGTTGAAAATACGCTCTTGTTCTATTCGTCTATGTTTCATAATGAATGTTGCAGTTATTGTGTATTGTTCGCTCTATTATATTTCACCTTTATATTGATATCTGATGGGAATTTAACTTGAAATACTTTCTGACCATTGATTAATATTTTTTTTTTTTTTTAAATTTCCAGCAGAAGACCTTCAAGTTATATGATACCCTGCTCAAATGAACCTCTTGAGAGGGTTGTATAGCTTTCATATATGTATTATATTATTAAGTCGATCACTTACTTTTCAGTGAAAGTCCTGCCATAACAGAAAAAAATGTGGATGATATATTATTTGATATGTTTAAAGATCCTGATGGTAAAGTTGCAGTTGGGAAATTTCTCGCTGTAAGTATATGATATGTTTATATGTGCTATAATTCTCCTCTGGTGCTCTAGTTTTTATGTTTTAATTGTCATTAAAGTGTCTGGATTGTTATGTATTCACCAGATCAAAAAAAAATTAAACTAATCTGATTTTTACAAACCACTTTAAAAAACAGAGTGTCAATCACACTTATGTTCAATAAAATTCATTTTGCTATTGTGCCAAACCAAATTTCAATCAATCACAGAGAGCATACTTTTCACTTGACTTTTTGCTATTTATTTTTTACTTTTGATAATCGTCATGACCACAGTCGCTGTGTAACGTTTTAATATTTTCCTCAGGATTTCAATTTTTTTTCTTGTGAGGAATTAAAAACAAAATCTCAGAAATCAAGTACCCTACATTGATAGTTCTTTTTTGAAAGGTTAAGTGTTATTGCCTGTAATGCTATTGCTCAGTAAACCCTACACCAGGGATGAACTAACACTTTTGGATAGCGTTCACAAAGTAAAATGTGTGGTGATCATTATTAATAATTAATGCTGTAATTATGAGAATGCTGGGAACATTTAGATTTTGTTTGAAAATATTTTGAATGAGATATAAATGTATAATTAATATTTTATTCTGGTTCAGATAATAATAATGAAGCAAAATAAATTTAAACAATTATTAAGACTACATATGGTAAATGAATAGGAATATGAAGAAAAAAATCTACTTAAATTTATATTTATTCTAAAAGTTAACTTTCCTTTATGTAGAAAAATTTTTTGTAAATGCATTATTAGATAAATATGATTATTGTTATTAGAATTTTGAATAAATTTTTTACTATTTATCTAATTGACTTTTGAATTGTTATTTTCTTCTTTTTGAATTTATTTGTACGAATTTTCAAGTAATTACATTTCCTTGCGATCTCTAAACCTGTTCCATAAACAGAGCTATAATTATGAAATGGTCACTTTCTGTTGCTTAGAGAGGTGCTACAAACTACATCAATAACTTATCGATACTGTGTACAAAATGTTCTGCGGGCTATCTTTGACCCGTGGTCCATATGTTGTGAACACCTGCCCTACACTGATGTTTTTTTAAGATTAACCAGAGAGCCATGGTGGTTCAGAGAATAAAGCGCTCGCTTCCAAATTAAATGACCCAAGTTTGAATCAAAGCAATGGCTGGTCAATACAAATTCCACATCTGGCTCCCATTGACCACAGTGATGATGTAAAATATCCTCAGAGTTAGACAAATCATGAATTAGCTTAGGTTTTAGTGATTTTCCTCCCCATGTAACTCAAATGTATGATAGTTCCATCAAAAAGTCCTCCACAAAGGCAATCTTCTCCTAAAACTTGATCCAGGAGTTCCCTTCTCTTCTGGATTTGGTTTAAAGTTACATGGTTACAAAGTTAAACATTGGTAGTCGTAAACTCAAAATTGTGTCTGCTGTTCTATGACAATTAATGATAGTTAACTGAACAATTCACATTGGTTGAATAACATTACCACTACTGAACTGAACTCTTGCTCAGATTAGTTCCTATAAAATAGTGCCATTGTCAAAAGTTGGCAGAAGATTTTTTACTGAAGATCAGTGCAATAGCCCCTACCTGAAGAAGAAGCAGCTTCAAATTTTTCTTCTTAATATCTAACATTAACCTTTTTGTTTTCTTAAAAAAATGAAGTATTTATAATTTTTTGGCAGGCTCTGTCAGCTACTGGCCTAAGAAAGAGTGATCCTCGACTGAAGGAAATGATTATGAAATTAAGAGCAATACACAAGGAATTGAGAGATATGGGATCTCCTGATGCAATCAATTTAGATAGGGAAAGCTTCAAAAAGTCAGCCTTTCATTCAATTCATAATTGTATGTTGTGTTTCATCTATACAGTGATTCAGTTTATGCACTTATTGCACAAAGGAAAGTTATTGATGTGTTCTCTAACTCTCCATCATGAAAAATGAAAAAATTAGTCTGCCATCAGATTTATGTTGGCTGAATTAAACTAAACTTTAAAAGTAAAAATATATATTTCCTTTAGTGCAGAAAAATAACGCTTGAAAAAATCATATTTTAAGGAAACATAAATATTTTTTCTATAATATCAGGAGACAATGAAAGATAATTTTGAATATCAAATTAGATTGCTACTAATTCTTAAGAAAAGTGTTGGATCATTTTCAATTAAAAACTTAGATTTCAAATATAAATTTCACCTTATCTCGAAATTGTTGGTTTTGTGTATATATCGATAGGATTCTTATAAATGTGCACAATGATCGGTAGAGAACTACTTCAATTCAATACTGATCATTTTTTTAGTTCCTTTTTTTAATCTTGGAAGATTTCTGTTCACTTCCTTTCTAATTTTTTTTTTTTTTTTCACTTTATGAAACGTTACCTGTAATGCAAATTTATTTTATTTTGTAAAGAATTTTATGTTTTAAATTTTTTATACTATTTCCAATAAGGACAAATTTTTATTAAAAAAAAAAAGAATTTTGAAATTTTAAAATCCTGTGTTTTAAGGACCGTAGTTTTCAAAGTTTAGCAGAATCACTGTATAAGTCAAATTTAATAATATAAGTTGTTTGTGATTTTTATTGTGTGCTCATATTTAGTTCCTTTTACTGCACCAAGATGTCTTACAGCTCTCTTCTGCCCAAGTAGCTTGTTAATATTAATTAACCTAGATGGTGTTTGGCACAAATAAATTTCTCATTCTGGCTGCTATAATAAAGAGAGTCTATCAATCTGGTTCTTTAAGAATTATTTCTTTTAAATCAAATTGTAACCAAACCTGATTTAATTCCAACCTACTACACTTGAGCCGTGATGGCTCAGGGTAGTGTTTCCCAAAGTGTGGTATGCGTAAAATTTTGTGGGGGAACGAGAAATATCTTGCAACAAACAAAAATTTTAAAAAAAATTTTTAAAATCAAAGCTAGCCATGCAAATTTACGATCACCTATTTTTCTATTGGCTATTTTTCGTAGAGTTAACAGTTAATAATTAGTGGTGTCAACAGCCAGTTGTAACTTTCAACTTTTGAGCAATTTTTTTATAGTAGAAAATATATTAACTTTTTAATTAGTGGTACACAGCACTACGAAAAATTTAGAAAGGGTACACAAAAGTCATAAATTTGGGAAACACACTGCCTCAGGGGATAGAGCGTTTGCTCTCCAATGAGATGAGCCATCCAACATAATTGTAAAAATTGATTTGTTAATGTCATCTTAAAAGATAATTTAAATAATGGGAAATTTTCTTTTTAACCGATGACGATAAGTTAGAACCTTTAAAACTGATTTATTAAGCTCTTCCTCTGGGAAATTAAAAGCTATGGAATCAATGTCGTAAGTGAAGTAAAATTTTAATTTTCTGTTGATTATATAAACCTTTCGCAGCATTAGAATTTAAGTATGAAAAGCAGTTAATGTTAATGCTGGCATATTAATATAAGTATACTATGAGTTTAAAGTTTTCCTATAGTTAGTCTCCTCGAACAATCTGTCCCAATCATCTTGAACATTGTAAAAATACCTATATATTGCATGGGAATAAACAGTGAAAATAATATAAATGTATTGAATTATTTATTCCTACCAGAAGTTATAGAAACCAGAAGTTGGTGTTATAAAATAATCAAAACAAAAACTAAAATTTCTTCTCTAATGGCATATATTGTCCCATTGGTAAGTACGATTGGATCAATATATTCCACAAAACAAAATTTCTAAATTTGATGCTAAATAGGTACAATTATTACTTAATAGGAACAAAAAACTATTTTACATAAAATATGGCAATGCCTAAAGAACCCGGAAATCATAAAAACCCTTGTAAAATTGGGAACTGTTTATCCGTTAGGGAAGAAAGTTTAATCTTTGGGACGTATATGTCCCATTCAGGTCGAAAGGGTTAATTTTCCAACAATGTTTTAAAATATTTAATTCTATATTTTAATACCTAATTGCATATAAATGGTATTGTAATAAACATATAATGAATATATTTGCAGAGTAATAAAGGAAAATATCGTCCTGATAAGCAGAGCTTTTCGCAATCATTTTGTAATTCAAGATTTTCCTGATTTTGTAAAGTGCATTGAAGATTTTTATTGGAAATGTAAAGTTAACACCAGTGGTAAGGTAAGCAAATGATGAGAAGAACATTATTTATGCAATGGTAAAATATAATTTTCTTTTGGTACTAATGATAAAAGAGACTGTTACATATCGGCATGGTTGCCACTCTTCAGTCCTGGGAGCTGAAATCATTGTTGAAAAAATCAGTTGACTAAATCCTATTAATTTATATTTCTTTCCCAATTGTTTTTGAAATTAAATTTTCTTATAATGCCTTAAAAATATGGAATATTTTTTTTTAAATTAAAAAAATAAAATAAATTTTAATATTAAAGCTGTTTATTTTATATTTATTGTAAATCATCTAATAATGTCACATCGTAATGAAAGAATACTTAAGATTGAACTTTAATATTTTCTTGTTTAAACAAAATTTGAAATGCTAGTCAAAGTTAAATTACGATTATTATTATTTTTTTAAACGAAAGAAATTTATAGAGTTAGGAAAAATATTATGGTTAAAGGAAAAGTAGAGAAATGACTGGCTTTCAGAAAAAATTGAATAATTAAAACTATTGTTTTTGAAATTTGTTGTAACAATCTGTTTAAAATAGGGTTGTTATTTTTTTCAACTATTACTTATTGTTATAACATTTCATTGTTTACAAATAATCTATGTTAATTTTTTTACTCTTTAAACTATAATTAAAAAACAAAAATGATTTTGTAATAACAAAAAACAAAGAGTAAAAAAATCTCATCCAACCCCTTCCAAGTAGCAATTCTGAAACTTAATCTTTTCTCTTTATAGAAAAGATCATAAACTCAAATTTTAGATGCTGTGAGCAAAAAATTTTTTATGGTTCAAAGGCGGAATAATAAAAAAAACCCTAATTTAGCCAAAAATGTGAACAATGATTCCACATTATTCATTTAATTTTATAATTTTAATGTGAATGTTTCAGTCTTGTATACTTTTTTAATTAAGTACTTTTATCTAGCCTTTTTATCTTTTATTTAACTTAAATCCCCGGCCCAGACACGGGATTTTCGGGATGCAGAAAATCCTCAGCGGCCATGTGGTATGCTTATGGGGCATGTAAAAGATCCCTGGAGTGCTTTATTGGCTCTTAGCATTTCCGGCAAAATTAAATTCCTAGTGCACTTAAGCATCCAAAAAAAAAGTCTCGGTGCTACCATCTAGTGTGGCAGAAACTAGACGTCCAAATTAACATGGCCAATGGTATCTCACCCATTGTGGTGGTCCTGAAAGAGTGGATACCACTTCTGGAGAACGCACTAGGTCTGCTCATCGGGAAGACTGATTGTGCAGCTCATAGGAAATAAAATAAAAAATAAAAAAACTTTTATCTAAATGTTAATTTTTTATTTAATGGTGAATTCATGCATAATTTTATCAATATAGTATACCTGCATAGAATAAAGTAGTTTATATGCCTTAAAATTTGGCTAATTAGAATTTCATAAATGTTAGCTGTAAACTATGTTCTGCGTAAGCATTTTTAGAAAAGCTGCCCGTCTGCCCTTTAATCCTTAGAAACATCGCCATGTTATTTTATTTTTTCAGGAAAAAGTCGTTTTTTAACTACCTAATTTAATGAAAAGTCCACTTCTGATTTATTTAGTTATTGATAATTATTTAATTTCATTCTTGCTTTTTAGTAAGAGTTTTTTTATATTGTCTAGTTATAAAGTTAAAATTCTCATGATATTTAGCCTCAGAGATATTTGAATCTTTTATTTGGAGGTATATTAATGAGTTTTTTATTGATTTTAAATTTTAACCATTATTTTTTAAAGGGTTACAGTACCCTTGAAACATTTTTTTAAAATAAAGGTATAATCATTCATTTTGTGGATGCTTTTCATGCTTATTTAACTTATAATCAATAATTTATCTTCAAAAAATAGTTAAATTGTTTAACTTTTTTTTTAATTTAAAGAGAAATTGAAAAAAAATTTTAATTTTTAAATCCTTAAGGCTTTATTTTAAAATATTTCTTAAAAAAAATTTTCTTAGTGCTTACAATATTCATCTTAACTTTGTGCATTCATTTTTTGAAATATCAATTAGAACATTTTTTATAGATTATTTTGTAAAAAAGTAGTATAACATGCTGTAAAAATTGTAATACAGTCGATGTAGTGAACTTTTTTAGCGGTCCCGTCCGTACTCCTATTTGAATAATGTTATTTTTAACGCTTATAGTGAACATCTTAGAACTTGGAAACTCAGTTATAGTGGACTCAAATTTCATTTCTTTAAATATCTTTTTCAGTCCTCCATCTTTAAACTTGTAGGTGTTGGGACTGAAAATGAATGCATTCCTATAAAATGTGTCATATTTCACTCCTTTATGCTTATCACTTTTAACTATACTGTAATAAATGTCAAACAGATCATTTATCTTATACTCCCCCCTCCCTGACAAACCTCGCTTTGTCTCTTTTCCCCAAGCTTGCTCTACAACTAGTTAACTTGGCCACCTGCTGAAATTTCTTGTCTGTTCAAACCATATTCTTTACAAATCACCCCTTGACAATCAAGAAGGGGAACAATTTAACTCATTTTACAGCTGCTCTCTTCATATTCTTACATTATCTATTGAGATTTTTATTTCAAAAGCAGTGAAAATGGCAAATTCTCTAAAGAGAAAAGCGTTTTCGATAGAGGACAAAGTTAAAATTGTAAAGCGTATTGAGGATGGAACCAATCAATCGGCACTGTGTAAGGAATTTTCCTTGCCAAAATCTACAGTTTCAAACATTTGGAAAAATCGAAGTGCAATTCTTGCGGCATACGACAAAAACAGGGTTTCATCGAAAAAACTGCATGGAGCTGAAAGAGAAAACGTAGAAGAAGCTTTGTTAAAATGGTTCAAAATATAAAAATCTTGCATGTTTGCACATTGTAGATAAGAAAATTGATGAACTAAAATCAAATTGTGTTCAATCAAAAATCACATTTTTTTCATAAAAAGTGAAAATAAAACTAATATTTAGTGACGTAATTACTTTTTTCATAAATTTTTGCTTTATTATCTGTTAATTAGTTAGTAATTTTTTAAATAACTTATGTAAAATTGCAAACCCAATTTTCAATCATTCAACTGTCTTATGCAAAAAATATTCTTCAAAAAATTTGGATATAGTGAACCATCGGTTATAGTGGACACATTACTGAGTCCGCAGACGGTTCACTATAGCGGGGTTCGACTATACTTCATAAAATGCTTATTCCATGCACAGTTTAAATAAGTGTCTTATACTTAAGATTAAAAAAGTTTACTTCAAAGCTTTATCTTAAATAGAATAAATTCCTTAGGGATTTAATTAAGATTAAAACACAAAATTATCATCTATGAAATAAAGCACTTTAAAGTCTGTCTGCTGATCAAGTTTCTGTTTAAGGGCAATCTAAAATCTTTCATAACTTTTTTAAATATGTAGATAGAGAGATTTTTTTTTTCGGTGCATTTGAAGTAGTTTGAAGTTTTATTATAAGCAATTAAAAAAATATTGATATTTTGGTCATTTTTTGGGGACTGTGACCCCTTAAATAAATACTTTTTATTTAGAAATGCATCTTTAAATGTTTATTTTTTGCAATTTTCAGTTTAAAATATCAAAAAAAAAAAAAAAAAAGCTTTCAAATTGTGATTAAGTTAATCTTTTTTTCTTTTTTTTTTTAAATATATATTCTCAGTCTTTCAGCTTGCCCTTAGTTATTTTTCAAAAGCTTTAAATTTTTAAAGTGATAAGGAATGAGAATTACTTTGTGAAACATACATATAAATGGAGGATCAGATTCAGTTATTACATTATATTAACATATTTTTATAAATTTTAATGGTGGTAAGTGAGTGCCCTTTTTTGTGAGGAACCGACCTACCTTTTTTTATTCCTACAGAGAACTTTGCTGTTTATACTTTTTTGCGTTGTTGTACATCTGATTACAGATACCTACCCTAGCAACAATTTCACTTTTGGCCCCAGTTGGGCTCAAAATTAGCTCAATATGGATCCTATAAGAACATGCACCGAGGGACCCTTATTGGGAAGTCTAGATTCTTTCATATTGGTCCTAGAATGGCCTACATTGACCAATATAGAACCTATATTGTCTAAATAATAGATATGAAAATCGGGTGAATCTGACAATTCTAAATAGTAGGGGTGCACAACCTTTTTGAGTGAAGGGCCACATGCACAGCAGATTGACCAATGAAGGGCCGCGTGACAAAGTATTTAGACAGACATATTGAAAGCAATTGTTGGTGGTAATAGTTATATAAAAATCATTGTTTATATCACACTAAATTCTTTTTGTCGGTTAACCTTGTAATCTCTTTGCAGAAAATACAATACTTTAAAATGTTTAAAATTAGAAAATGCAAAACTGATTACTTAAAAAAGAAAACAGAATTCGAAAATCAGAATCAATTTATCAGAAAAAATTTAGATAAATTGAAATAATTAAAAAATTATGGAAAATTGAAAAAAAAATTTATCATATTACAAAATACAAAAGTCCATTTAAACATAAATTTTAACGTTAAAAAATTTGTTCATAGAATTAAATTTCAAATAAATATTCTAGTTATTAATATAAATTCAAGTTAAATACTTTGATTTAAAGAAAGTTTATAGGGTTAAAAACGATTAAACCTAAAACAAAACCCCTTAAGTTGGAAAATAAGATTTAGTATTTATTAGGGAATGTACTTAAACTTTCAGACATTTTTATTTTAAATTAATAACAAGAGGCTGAGAGAGGGAAGAAAAAGAAAGAAAGAAAACACATTAAATTTTAAGGAACTATATTCTATAATAATAAAAAACTATTAAGATACTTGTTTACAACTTTTTATGACGAATATATTTTTAACATGGCACTTACTATTTTCAATTAATACACATATATATTAACAATCAATAAAATTTACATTACTTTACGAAACTTATCTTGATTAAATTTTTTATACAGTTAAAATTTAATGATATACAAATCATTTCCCAGCATATAATCATAAATGATATAAAATGCTCCAAGTAGGTAGAAAATGGCTTAAAAAATTTCTTAATGGTTATTCTGTAATTTGCAAAATTTTTGAATATTGTTATAATTTTATCTACTTGATCATGTGATAGATTTTTTGAGCCATTAAATGAAAATGTAATGATTTTGTTTAAAGACTACTCTGTAATTTTAAACAGGCCAAATTCATTCTAGAAAACAAACATTCTGGTCTTTCGACAGAAGCTGTTGTTGGGGGCAGTATTTAACTTAGGGCAAATAACATAATCAGTTTTGGAATTTGTCCTAGATGGTGTTCTTCCTTTCTGGGTTTTTAAATGGCGGAAATACAAATAGTGATGTGTTATTTTTTAATTTCTTGAATACGAATTACTATGTGTGATTTTTAAATTGCGTAAATAAAAAACTCAATGCTTGTTTTTCAAATCGTGTGAATACGAATCGAGATGTGTGGCTTTTAAATTGCAAAAGGACTACTCACAACGCTTGATTTTTAAAATGCGTGAATATGAATTGCGATATATGGTTTTTAAAACACGTGCATATGAATTGCGAGAAAAGTAACAACATATGATATTTTAAATGCCAGAACACGAATCGCGGCATGTCATTTTAAATCCCGTAAATACGAATTGCGATGTATTATTTTTTAATTTCGTTAATATGAAATGCGATGCGCAATTTTCAGATCCCGTAAATACAAATTACGATGTATGACTTTTAAATTAAGAGAAGAATTAAAACATATGACTTTTAGAAGGCAACGAATCGCGACGTGTGATTTTTAAAATATGTGAAAACAAAAAGAACAGGTTGGTGTGTGTTGTTAAATTGCATGTGCTCATGAGACTAAAGAATTATGCCGTGTTTTGAGTTTTTTTTTTTTGCAAAACGGACCGCGTTTAATATAAATTTACACTTCTCACTTTTTTTTTTTTTTTTTCCTGGGAAGGTATTTTTTTGGCTAAGATACGTAATTATTTTTTAAGTTACGAAAAAAATTAAAAACTGAATCGAGTTTCCCGAGTTGTAATATTGTGTGAAAATATCAGGTATATTCTAAATCACAAGTAAAAATGCAGCAATAACAGGAAAGAAGAAAAAACACGTTCGAAAAACCTCTAAAAAAATGTGTGTTAAAATCGGTACAACGCAAATGATAAAATCGGCACAAGCAGGGCACGTAAAAAATAATTATTTTAACGTGTGATTCAAAACTCGCTTGTTGTCAAACCATAGTATTAAAAATATCAGAATTTTTTTTCAATCGCGGGGAAAACGTAATAATAACTAAAACAATAACCAAAATACTTTTATATTTCAGATGAAATTGGAGTAAATAAAGCCCCTCAAAATTTTATGTAATTTAATGCGGGATTTGAAATTAAAATGTCGCAATAGCGTATAAAAAAATATCGGTACTTTCAAAACCTCGTAGAAATGTGTAGCAATAATTTCCAATATAACGATTAAAAAATAATTTGATTTGCGATAAAATCGTTACAAATAAGCCATGTCAAAAAATGGTTATCTAAATGAGCGATTCTTTACTCGCGATTCGTAATAATATCGTGCTAAAATATCAAAGTTTTAAAAACCGGGCGAAAATATGCAGCAGTAACTGTTGAAGAAAGGATCTTAAGTCATTTAGATTTTCCATGAAGTCTGCACAAATAAAGCGTTTCATAACTTTCAAAAATCGCGATTTCAGAAACTACTTGAAAATGGGTAGCAAAAACTACCGAAAAGTCATTGGATTTACGATGAAATCGGCATTCACGAAAAGCGTCGAAAGTGATACTTAAAATTCCTAAATCGTAATAATGATGTTTTAAAAATATTGGAATTTTTCAGATGAATATTGGGATTATTAAAACTGTGCTGAAATCCGTAGCGCTAACCATCGAAAAACTACATTGATTGAGATTGGGTGCGTCAAAAACTTAAAAGTGTAAATTTAAATAACCGATTTTTTTTTCGAAAGCACATATTTAATTTTGTTTTCATTTTGTTCAGATTGCAGGTGTGGGCTGCACATCGCAGGTTGAGCGCCCCTACTATATAGAACCGATATCAGTTGTAAATTGGCTGTAAAATATCGGGTGACTTGGAAAATTCTATAATGGGCCAATATTGTAAAAATAACGGCCTTTTGAGCAATTATTTAGCCCAGATTCATGAATATTGGTCCAATGAGGGTCCAAGTTATTTTGCTGTCTAGGGTAATTTGAAAAGTTGGTATCTCTGTAATAATATTAAAAATCAACATTTTAGAGAGTTTTTTTTTTTTTAACAACTGAAAAGCTTAAAATTTTATTCACTTAAATTTTATTTTTTAGGTTGCTTCATACATTCCTCAGCTTGCTAAGTACAATCCTGATTATTGGGGAGTCACAATATGCACAGTGGATGGGCAAAGGTATTTTTAAATGCTTAGTTTATATTTTTCTCGCATTTATTCTTGAAAAAAAAACATAAAATCTCTAAATAAATATGGCTGAGATATTTTTTTTTTATTGTTAATTATTTTCTTTTCACAAAACGTTTCTTATGTGATTCTTCTAACTGGGAAGGGAGATTGGGACTTGATCTTCAAAAAGCAAACCAGCAAGGCACATGCTTTCTTTGACTTTAAGACCTTGGTTTATATGGTTGGGTTGGATTCTGTTTCTAAAAACATCTCTAATTCTTTTATAGTAAATATGGCTTGTATCCGCCCGCACCACTTCCAAGGTATCTGGGCTTCTTGAAAGTCATGGAAAAGCGTGATTTTCAGTGATAGATGCTAAAAATTCATGAAAACTCTCAGTTCATCAATGGATTTTTAGCTATTGGAGCCCTTCATAATCTCGCGGGAATTTCAAATTTCCGCATTACATATTCACTTGCAAAGACTGATCTTGAAATGTGTGTGTGTAAGTAGTTTGATAGTGCATGGAATGATGTTGATACTTTTGTTTCTTTGAAATTAAATTAACATTTAATCTATAGAATTGACCTTAAAAGGCATTATTAAACATTTTTAAATCCATTTTATAACTAGTATGTTTGTTACCGCAAATTGTTTTTTGTTTTTTTTTTCTCAGTTTGTTTAATAGTTAGTCTTTTTTTTATTGCTTTGGTTTAAACTGATTTATTAAAAAAGTGTGCAAAGGATTGCTCAGATAAAACAATATTTTTTTTTTTTTTTTAGAAAGAAAGTTATATTTGTGTGTTTAGAGATCTCCTTTCAACTTTATCGAGTAATAATGTATGCAAAGTGTTTGATAGAAGTCATTAATTTAAAAACTGTAGATTTAGCAGATACGCTGCACAATGAAAAATGAGTACCATCAAAGAGAACAACACCAAACTTACTCATTGCAGGGTACGGTTGCCATGCAATGTTTTAGAATCACACCCTGCTGCTATTGTAATGGAATTTGTAGATCAGTAAAATCGGAGAATGATATGTTTATTATCGACTTACATAGATAGAGAGTATAACACTAATAGAAAACAACACTGAAGTTAAGGATTTATTTGTATTTATAGTCTCTTTGCAGTCAAATTGAACATACAATCAGTGCATACTGATTTCATGCTGGTGTAAAAAAATAATTGTTTCAGATTAATGTGATTAAAGTTATTTTTGGACAGCTTTGAATTCTTTATTTATCATTTTATTGAGGATAAAATGGAGTAAAAGATAATTAATTTATCCAACTTTCAAAAGTTTGCTTTGTTTTTAAAATTTCTAAAATTTGTTTTGTAATGATTTGAATTGTTGTACCTGATAAGAAATATTTTTTGAAAGTTTTATGTAGAATATTTTATTTCATTAGAAAAAGTAAGATTAACCTATTTGTAAAAAATTATTTTAGATGAATTGCATAATTAATTTATTATTTAAAGATTATTGATTAGAAGACTTAACATTAGAAAAATATTTAAATATAAATCTTATTACATTTGTCTATTTTGAAATTACACTGGAATCTGGAGGAATTATAAAACATGAGTTCCAGTTCTGTTACTTTAGCCGGGACTTAATCAGAAAACAATCACACCTGTTAATATTGAGAATTATTTATAAAAAATGCAACGTTTATTTTTTAAAAAATGCAACTTTTTAAGTGCAAATTTGCGCAGTACTAAATGTAAAACATCAATGTACCAAAGCATCATGATGCATCCAGAATCTTGACATCGCCCAGTCCAACTTATCGCTTGTGATTGCAGGTGCTCGATAGGTGACACTGAGATCCCCTTCACCATCCAGTCATCAGGGAAGCCAATGAATTATGCCATCGCCCTGAGTGAGCTTGGATCTGATATTGTTCATCAGTATGTGGGTCAGGAGCCTAGTGGAAGGATGTTTAATGAGCTTGTTTTAGATTATAACAGTAAGTCTCGAAATTAAATTCTCTCAATTGGATTTTTAACTCAATTCGTAGTTGTCCAGATTTTATTGTGTGCTCCGAACTAAGAAAGATTTCATTTTCTAAGAAAATGATTGCAGATATTTTTTAAAAAAAATTAGATTCAAAGAATTGAAAAGTTTAGATTTTCAATTCAACTTTTTTTTATTTCACTTTATAATGATAGCAGAAATAAAAAAATTGAATAGCTTCAATTCTTGGGAAGACTTTCATAGATCAAACATATAGCCTGGCCTACAAAATTTTTTGCTAAATCTTTTTCGAATTCAAAAAAAGAATTAACAAAAGAATTTAATTATGAAAAAGAATTAACAATTTTATGTTATAAAATTTATTTGGTGATGAATTCAGGGATCATACACTTATTTATTATTTATGCTAATGCTAATACAGTAAATAATTATTTAAGATGAACTTTTGTAATTCGCAAATTGGATTTTTAACTCAACTATTATAGGGTTCGTAGTTGTCCTGATATTCCTGATAAAAAAATATTTTTTCCTGATTTTATTGTGTGTTCAGAACATCTCATTTAAGAAAACAAATGCAGATATTTAAAAAAATAGATTCAAAGAATTGATAAGTTTGGATTTTCAATTCATTTTTTTTTTTTTTTTTTTTTTTTAATATTATTATTTCACTTAATAATGATAGCAGAAATAGCCAAATTTGATAGCTTCAGTTCTTGGAAAGACCTTCATAATCCGTAGTTCAAACATACCTACAAAAACCTTTATTGATTTCAGTCTTTCTATAAAAATAGAATTAACAATTTTATGTTATTGTTTTTTTGATGAATCCAGGGATCACTTATTTATTATTTATTTTCATGCAGTAAAAAATTATGTAGGGTAGACTTTTTTAGTTAAGGAATGGTAAATGAAATCTTAGTATGTTAAGAAAGCTTTTCCATTCTGATTATTTTTTTGCTTAGGGACGCATATATTAAGAGAAAATATAATCAATAAAAAAAAAATAGCATTACACAGTTGATAATTTTCTGTCTTGTCTAATCAGTCTGTTTCAATCTTTTTGTCTCTTTCTCTTAGTATAATAATTATTAAATTGACTCCTTTATGCCTATTAACTATCTAACTATTAAATGTAATTTACTTAATTTGTTGTTAAAAAATGAGATCAAGTGCTATTTGAATTGATCAATGTGGCTTACATAGAGGGTTTTTTTTCACAATCGGTTTTGATAATTTAAATGATGTTCCAGTTCTGCTATCTAAGACTATAATTTTTCAAATTGCCACTTTCCTTTTATCCTTAATAATTTTTCCAGATATTTTGAAATTTTTTTAAATAGTATGTTTATTAATATCTCTTCTTATATGTTCAAAAACTTGTATAGTTAACATTATGTAGTGTTAATTTATGTTGACAAACTTCGAAGAACAATAGCTGGGAAAATAGAACATGAATAATGGTATTAAAACAGGCATACTATAGCTGCAGTTTTATAAACTTTTTCAATGTCAAATTGCAAAATTTAATTAGAGGAATAAACTAATGTAGGAAGAGGAATCAAATAACGGAATAATGTGCATGAAATCTAGTTTAAATAAGTTTCCAAACATTAGAAAAGAATGGAATACTAACAAAATGATTAAATAAATCATCAGAATTCTTCAAAACATGAAATGATTCCCATAAGTCAAGGTCAGTTGAAGAGCAGTGTGAAATGATTTTCGGATAAGAAAACAAACCTGAGATTAAAATTTCTTCTGTGTAGGTTGATGTTAAAACTTGTTTGTCTTGTGTTTTTTCTCTTATTCTATGTTTCTATACTCAGAAAGCTCTTGTTTATAGAACAGAGACTATCTGTTAATGCGCTCACAATATCCAGCTTTATTCACACTTAGCACAAAGTAAATCCTGTTTTCATTTGAATATCAGTATATTTGTTGGTTGGAAATGTTAGTCTGTAAAAATAATTCAATCTATACTAAGCAACCAGTTAAAATTACCTGACTTTTAAAGCTTTTTTTTTTTTTTTTTTTTTTTTTTTTTTTAAGATGCATATGTTGGTAATTGGATTTTTCTTTTTAATTTTAAAATCGGATGAAATTTATGCAGTTGAAAATTATGTTAAAATGTAATTTTTAAAAGCAATAGTATAGTTAAATAACTTCCAGCTAAAATGGTTAACCATATTTTGTATATAATTATTACAAATTAATTAATGAATAAATTAGACAAAATTGTTTTTGTATGATCTTAACACTGTCATAACTTTGTTAAAACTATATCCCAGTTTGTCAGTTAACTATCAAATAAAGAATTGAAATCAGGAAACATTAAAAAGAAAACAACTACTTATTCTATAACATTTTTGGAAAAAAACAACTCTTTTTTTTTTTTATCATAAAAAAATTTTTATATGCAAAATACATAATAAGTTTTAAAAGTACTTGTATTTAAATAAACATAAAACCTAATGGGTATAATTGAAATATGTTTACTAAACAGCAAATTACTTTACATGCAATTAATGGAAAATTATGGTTTAAACGTTTCAGGTCCCTTGTATGCACATTCAGTCTTTTTTTCTTTTAGGACTATTTTCAACATCAATAATTTACATATATTGTACATTCAGCACATTTACATACATCATTCATTTGCATCTCATTATTTCTCTTAATAGAATTTGTAATATCAATGCAATTAAGGTAATAAAGCAACACCCTCAAGAGTATATTTATAAATTATATTGAAAAATTTTTTCAACTTGAATCAATAATTTCTAAAGAAAATCTGGTGATTAAAATCGTTCCTACCCTGTTAAAGATATTTTTCGCTCTTAAGACAACAATTAAAAGTTCATTTACATCATTTAAAAATAGTTCATTTGTTTTGAATGTACATTCTTTTCTTCCCTGACTCTAATTTACTGACATTTCATCATTTTTTTTAGAAAAAAATTTTTTTTCATATTAATATTATTATTGTGTCATAATGTTTGTAAAGTAAAGAGAAACTTTATATTCTTCATTCATGTTTTCTTTTAAAAAAATTATGTATTAAAATTATTTTTCAAGTATGGCTTCACTAGCATTCCTTTGCTGTTGAATAATTTGTAACCCAAAAAATATTTTGATATATTTTATTTTATACAAAAAAATTTTATGTTTTAGAAATTTTTCTATTTTGGGCAATTTTTTAGAATCCTTTATAAAATTTTAAACTTCAAACAAAATTTGACTTTGAAGACTTTTTTTTTCTTTTTTTTTTTTTTTCTTTGTACAAAATTATTTTCCACAGTTATAAATATTTACTTTTTCAGTGACAAACAATCCTTCACCAATAGTCTTTAATAGGCATTCCATTTTTGTGCAAGTTATATTACTGTATCAATTGATATTCACTTTTTGTAACAAACTATTCTACATCAATAGATTTAATATTTAAAAAAAAAAAATTTAATCACTTTTTTTATGACATATAATCCCTTTTTTTCATGTTAATTGATATGAATTAACTTTAGGGGCAGATTATTTTACAGAAATAGATATTCCCTTTTTTTAAGAAAAAGAAAATTCTACTGCTACAGGCATTTTCTTTTTAATCTTTTGTGACAAATCATTATGTATCTACAGATATTAAATTTTTTTTTATGAAAATGACTCTATATAATAAATATATAGTGAGTTATGCTAATTTTTAATGTTAATGAAATTTAACCTTCATAGAAAATTAAAAATCTTTTTCTTTTCTTCATGAAAAACATTTATAACTGGAAAAATCATATATTCCAATAAAAAGATTCTTTTTTTCATTTCCCATAGTGTGTCCTCTATTTATCTACTATTTCATAAGGGATTTTAATGTGATTTTGCTTTAGAGACTAAAGTTCATGGTAACTTTCTATCCTGGTTATATTGAAAGAAAGAATTTTCTTTTAATTTTTATTCTTCAAGCTTTTTTTTACGAGAGTAAACCACTTTTTCCGACATAGAGTAGACTCTCATTATATAGTACTATATGGGAAATTAAATAAAAATATTACAAAATAACAAAAGCTATTATGAAAAAGTTGTTAGTTATTATTGATAATAAAAATACCAATAACCAAATTCTTACTTTTAATTGTTAATTTCTTCCTGTGTAATGTTTGGAGCAATATAGTTATAACCCCAAATTTTTTAAACACATTATTTTTGCATAAAAACTGTTCCTTAGTGTAGGATTCAGATTGGTAATTTACAAATCCCAGATTTTTCAATGACAGCACTACACTAAAAAATATCTTATTGTCTTTATGGAAATCATGGTGATTTTCATTTAAAAAAAATATAGTAATAAAAATTAAAGTTTCTTATCATATTGCTCCCAAAACCTTGCATAACTGCTCTTTGGTTTATTCATATGCATTTGTTGCAAAAAAAATTTCTTTTTTGAAATGAAGATTAGAGTAGTTCTCATTATTTTCTGACAGAAAGAGTGGTGTATAAGAATATATGATATACGCCACTCTTTCTGCTATATTTTTAATATGTAGTTTTTAAAACATTTCTTAATATAACTTTTGGTGTTTTAGAAAAACCTCACAATCCAATGGTTAATGCGGGTGCTATTGTTATTTGTTCCCTTCTTTTATACATTGTTGAGGTAAGCTTTTTCTCATTTAGTGATTGTCTTTTTGTTTTTAATAAATATTCTTAAAAGTTTACTCATGATTCATGTTATTAAAATTAAATTTTTTTGCTTACTTTTTTGTAATCATCAATGGTTAAGCCACTGATACAATATCATTTCAATATGTGCTGATTACAAGAAAATAGTTCTCAATAGTCTTCTGGACAAAGTAACCAATATCAGTGATGGTCTCAGGCATATAACTCTTCTGTGATTCTCAAGACCATTGATTTCCGGGCTTCCGCGAATGAATAATTCATATTCCAACAAAATTTTCTCAGTGTTCTAAAATTTACATTTCTCTAACTAGCCAAAATCTCATTAACAAGACTTTTATTCTGCCCTTACCACAGGGTTCCCACCATCCTTAGAAGTCCTTAAAAACTGCTTAATTTTTATTTTGGAATATAAGGGCCCTTAAAAGTACTTAATCATTATAGTTAATAGGAACAATATTTCAGTTCAACTTTTTAAAACAGAAACTTTTATAACCTAGAATTAGAACATGCATTGAGGGTACAGCATTTTAGACATGAAGGGATGTGTGTGAGGGGGCTACAGGCAAGAGGAGGAAAGCATGTCCTTTCAGTAATATATTCTGCCTTTTGCCTAGAATGATACTCTGAAGAGAGTGAAGCCATTTGAAAGAAAAGAATAGAATGTGGACAAAGGGATACTATACTGCACATGAAAGAGATTATGCTTTCTTTTTTTTTTGGGTGGGGGGGGGGCAGTTCTAAGGTACGTAATAGACAGAGATGCCAACTGCTCCAGACACGATAAAATAATTTTAAAAAATGGTAAATAACTGCAAATATTTGACTATTTTTGTTTGCTTTTTAAAAGGTACAGCATGACATAAGAATTATAAAGTTGTGAATTATATAAGCCTACGAATTATTAAGAAAAAGTGGTGGATAAAAATCTACTAAATTAAATTTATTAAACCAAGAATCACATCTGATGAACTACCACTTTAAAATATATATTTGCCGTCCAGAACAAGTTGGCATCTCTGAATAGAAGACCCACACTGACCTTCAAAATCGACAGAATTTAAGAAATTCAGCTCTACTGGTGTTCAAGTATTGGTGGTTAAGCTTTGTTCCTATAACCATCTGCTTATAGGAACAAAGTAAAACCCTATGAAAAGAAATATCAGAAAAATTGTTTGAGGTAGAGACCATAATGAAAACTATTTCCAAAAATCTTGAAGAATTAAATTTGTTTAATATTTCAATTTGCAATAAGTAACTGTAAATTTATAGAATGCAGTAACATTTTTTAAAATGCATGATAGTACTAAAAATTAAGCAGGTCTGTAATAAACAGGGTTTTAAAAATCCAAGCCCATCTAGGTTTTTCTTCAAAAACCTGTGGTTTATTGGGTTTTTGATGAAAGCCCCAAGTTTTTTCAAAAATACTTTAAATTTTTATTCCTGATTTGTTTCTAACAAAAAAGTTAAATATTTGGTAACTATAACTTGTTTTGTTGCAATGTAAAAAATTCTTTTAAAGTTTTTGATTGTTTTGCTATTATTTTTATTTCTTAAAGATAAGCAGATTGTTACATAAAAATTTAAATCTACTAAATGAAAAGATCCCAAATTTTTTGTTATTAATGTCTGTTAGAATAAAATTCAAACTTAGATTTTAATAATCATTTTGTTCAGTTGACATTGCTACTTCATATACTGTTTTGTTTTTAAATTTTTATTTAACTTCCTCAACAAGCACACGACTTTTGGGCTAGTGAAGGGAGAATGTCGGCTCACCGAAAGTGCCATTACGGCGGGCTTTTCATTGCCGTATCGGTTCCGTTAATAAAGTGAAATCTGGGCCAGAATGAGGGCCAGTGCATGGCATTTCAGGTAAACTTCAGGCAATCGTTAAAGGACCGGAACTACTTTGTTGCCTCTGGATTGCTTTGTCATTTTTGCCTGTTAAATACCGGGAAATTTTTTTTATTTCACAGAATAAAGAGAAAATTGCCGTAAAGGCTTTTATTGTACCTTTATGATGCCTTTCTTGCCTTTTTATAAAAAGCTGAATGCGTTCACTGGCACACGTCGTTGCCTCGCTTGCCGTTAAGGCACCTTAACTGTAGGCTGATTAGAAAACGTCTGTGCCGTTTTCGCCCGTATCGCACCTTTATTTCAGGTGCTTAGGCGAACTTCTTTGCCTTATTTACCGATGTACCACCCTTAACTCACCTCGAACTCGGTTCAATAGAAAGTTTTAATGCCGTCCTTGCCGGTATCACACCTTTATTTTAGGTGTCTCGGCATTTTTTTTATTGTTAGTTACTTGCCTTTATTAGAACTTATCGTAGTTTTTAATTTCAAAGGCTTTCTGCTGCATGTCGTTAACAATTCTTATTTAGGGAACATAAATTGTCACGAGTGTTTGTCTTACTCTGCTGATATAAGTAATTTATTGACTTTTAGCTTTTTATATTGTAATAAAACAACAACTGTCATTATATGCATACTTTTTTATGCCAATATAAAAAACAAATGGTGTAAAACAATTGTTTAATTTATAATCAAATATCATCCAATGAATCTTCTTACTATAAAGTAGACTTTTTTTTTAAAATTTCATTTTAATCAATTATAAACGCAATCACTTAAAGTAGAAGCATATAAAAAATATTTTTGAATTGAGTGTTTAAATTTTTTAAGCATTATGAGATATATGAAATTAAGTACAAATTTTTATTCTAAAATAAAACATAATGCAACTGAATAAATAAGTTATTTAAGTTTTGAAAATAATGCTTATATATTTTAAACCTAAAACTAGCTTTTATTGATAGAAACTTACACACAAAAGTTTCTTTATCCTATAATTTTGTGTCCATTCAACAAGTCATTAATTTTATTAAATATTAGATAAACAATATATATCATAAATAGTTTTAAAAAAAAAAATATTTTGTACCAGTAAATAACACACCAATTTAATACAATTTAAAATATATAAAAGCAGGAATTTTAATAACAATAAAAGGCTTAAAATAAACCATGAAAGAGTTTTATTTCCTTGTAACAAATCAATACATCAGAATGTACACTATTTATATATGGGCAAATATAGTTTCTTTATCCCATTCCAGAAGCTTCGTTTCAATGAGCCTAGTTTTCCTGCAAAAGATAAAGCAATTTATTTTACTATAGATATATTAAATGATGTTCACAGAAAAAAAAATATTGATTTAGACAAGCTGATTATTTTTACAAAAAATTATTAATTTAATTATAAAAATATGATATTGAATTTAATTAATAAATACATTCTTTAAGTTGAATTAAAAAAAAAAAAAACTAAAATCTGATTTCAGAGATAATGATGGTATTTCACTAAGAAATAATAAAAGAGATGTGTATGTAAATTATTATAGTCATGCATCCCTTTAATAATTATCCTCAAGAAAAGTATTGATTTAAATAAATAGATTCGGAAAAAATCAATTACTTAAATAAACTGATCATTTAACTATTATAAGTATAAATACTAATAAAAATATTATTTAGAGTATGTTTAGTTCAAGTCTTTTTTTTTTTTTTTTTTTTTTTCATTAATAAGGTTATTTACTAAGAAATGGTGAAAGGGATATGCAAGCAAATTATTATTTTTTAAAATAGATCAACTGCCAAAGAAAGATATTAAAATTATTCACATTTAATTTTTTAATTATTTAAATTCAGTTCATGTATATAGCTCATAGATATCAAGACTTATTCTACCCAAAGTATCTTAAAAAAATTTTTTTAACACTGTAGTCTGATCTAAACTAATTTAATCTGCTTTAGATATCTAATTGAAAAATAGTATCACAAACTTTAACATTCATTAGCAAGTTGAGAAGGAAAAACATAATTATGATTCTATTTATTCAATTAGTTTTGTAATAATTAAATAATTTTAACCTTCTTAAATAGAAAGGTTAACTATTGTGGCTATAATAATATTTTAAAGTAATGTTAAGTATTATAAAAACAATTTTTTATAATACTAGAAAATTTTTATAATATTTAATAACTAGAATTTTTTAAAATACTAGTAGAAATTTTTTTTTTTTTAAATGATTTTCTTATACCCTACAATTTATAAACAATATTCACATTATATTTCATTTCATTTAATGCGACATTACATTAATAACCAAATTGCTGGTACATTATACATTTATCAGTTAACTGTAAAAAATAATAATAATAATAATAACAAAAAAGTATAATTTGCTCTAAATATAAATTTTTTTAATTCCCGAAACAAAGCTTGAATAAATTTTTCATTCTATTAATGAGCAATTCGTAACAGTTTGAGATCGATAATTAGGAAATGTTAATAGTACTTCTGTATTAAAAATAACCAGCATCAATTATTTAATATTATTTTATACTAATATGAATATTTATTTAAAATCTGCAATTAAATTCCTGACATCTTTAATAAATTACTTTTAAGTGGGGTTTCAATAATTTTGAAAGGAAGGCAAAGTAAGTATATGTGTCTTAGCATTTATATTCAAAAATAATTTTCTGCATCAACTATTCATTAAAATAAAAAAATAATAAAAAATGATAAATAAATAAATAAATATATATATATATATATATATATATATATATATATATATATATATATATATATATATATATATATATATATATTACATTGGAAATACAAATTATTTGATTATTCAAACTGATAGTTTTAGGAACTGCATTAGTATTTGTAGAATATGTGATGTTCTGAGCACAGACATATCAGAAATCAGAGCAAAAAGCTAAAAAAAATATGAGAATAAAGTTTTTTTTATTTTTATCCGGAATTCAGAAATTTCTGGACTATGAGCTCGGATATTATATAACTTATTAAATAAACTATTATGCTAATATAAATGGGGGGAAAATTTATACTTTATTTAAACCATTAGTATAAAAACTTACTTTCACTATATCTTTCCTAATCAATTTTCTACCGTTTTATCAAATTATAATGCACCATATAAGATTTAATTATCATTCATATAAAATATATATGATATATTGCCTTAAATATATAAAAAATTTTATTATGTTAATGGATTAAAAAATAATTATGTTCCATAAAATTTAATTACATACTAATATCATAAATTATACACAGCTAAATAATAACATTAATTAAACAATATTGAAATATAGCATTTCTATATTACGGGCAAGCGAGGGAGAGAATCATTCTTGATGGTATCACTAAAATCAAATTTAATGCTGAATGTTTATTTTGCTTGCTTATACTTAAAGTATTCAGTTCTTTCCTTTTTTATTAGATATTTTGTTAACATATTTAAAGAAAAGAGTGGATATTTTTTAGTTGTTTATTGAAAATATTAATTAATTGTTAAAGGAAGAGTTAAATGCTATGAAAGACTTTGAATTGGTTTGGTTAATTTCAATTGGCTTAAAATATTGTCCCACATATTGTTTTAAAAGAACACAAAAACCCCAGTTTAAAAATAAAAAAAAAAATGGTTTCTTTCCAACCATGTGGTAACCTAAGGTAAAATATAAATTTATTTCTTACCATTCTTTTTGCTGATTTTTAAACTTTGAGTTTTATCTTCATTGTTGATCTTCCATTCTGACTCGCTATGAAAGAAAGAAAAAATTATAATTAGAATATGATAGTTGTAAAATCAGTTAAAGCAAAAACAACAAAATCAAAACATTAAAAAAAACTGTTTCTAAAATCAAATATGAAGATTAATGTAAGTATTTTTATATCAGTTATGGTATATAACAATAAGTTTATTGTTTATCATTTATCTTGTTTATACTCTAAGCACGTGGTGTGTTAGAGGAGCTAAATGTGAATTAGTAAATTCAATAAAACTTAGCACAAGCTTGTAGGGAAATACTTTTAGCCTTTCAGCCCAAATTCAATGTGGGCATAAAAGTTTTTAATTTTTTTCATGTATATTTTTAAGTAAAAAATATTTGCTAAAATAACTGCTTTTAACACGAATATTATATGCTGGTGAAACTTATGGAAAAATGAAATGTTATGTAATATTATCATTTTAAATAAAATAACGAAAAATATTTCGTTATTCATTTATAACCTTATGTAGTTATTTTAACTGTAAAAATAATTTCTTTTAAAATTTTGTTTTCTAACTAGTTAAAAAAAATAGAATGATAAAAAAATTTTATAACAGGCATGTAATGAAAACAGAGAAAACAAATACTAAAATATCATAATGATGTAAAATTGTCAGCACATCTTTTCACCTAATTTATACATTCATAAAGTGCTTTTTCCACTTAATACAAAACCTTATTAAGAAATTACTAAATAAGAATATTGCAAAAATATCAATATAAAAGCTTATATGAGTAATAAAAACACTTGTTATTAATAAAGACTGTGTTAGAGAAATACATAAAGTGAACTTAATTTTGATAAGCACAATTATTATTTCAAAAAATCAAAATTCTTTTGCAAATCAAAAATATGTGATTTAATTTAAAAAAATATTAATATTTTAAAAAAATATGTTTCCTTAAAATTATAAGCCATTAATTATTAATTATTTTAAATTACACAAATTATTAAAAATGTATTCTGTACAAATGCAATATAAAGGAATAAGATTTTTTAATTTTATAATGAATTTATTAAATATATTTCCCAAAATATGGGACATAAAATGTCACTGAGACAAAATAATGCTTCACTTACCTTATTTTCTGTTGATGGCTGTTGATTGTTGGATTAGCATTTCTTGGATCTTTCGTCCTGTCTTTCCATAAAAGAAAAGGAATTAATTAAAATATGATCGTCATAAAAACAGTTAAAAATCAACAAAATCTGTTTCTAACTAATTATATTTTATAATTTTTATTAAAAACAATTTCTCGATTTAAATGATATTAATTTTGATTTAAAGGAAAGAGAAGGATAATATATTAAAATTACGGCAAATATTTTTATTTTTGGTAACTGACAATAAATTGAATGTTTACCACTTGTCTTTTTTATGCTCAATGCATATTGTATTTTAGCATAAACTACTGATCTTGCTTAAAAATAATTATCATTGGAAAAGACTATAAAATTTAGTTCGGAATTGTAGAAGAACATTTAGAGGACAGGTCTGAATCTAAAGTAAATATTTAGACTAGAAATTTTAACTTATTATGCATCGTTTTTGGAAGTTGGATAAAATATATGAATTATTAAATGTTTAATAATATTTTTAATAAAATTACAAAATAATAATAATAATAAGTTAAATATTTTTCTAACATAATGAAGTAGTTTTTAAAGCGAAAAATTTAATCCTAAAATTTTTTTGATTCTAATTTAGAAAAAGAATAAGCATGTATGGGACCATGGGTGGTGCGGAAGACATGGGAGCCAATTAGAATTAAAGTAAATAGATAAATTAGAATTAAAATAAATAGATAAATTCTAAATAAAGCTTTTGTTAGTCAGGGCTCCGTCTCAATTTTAGAAATAAAATTTCCTGAATTTTTGAGGAAAGTTTCCAACAATTTCTGGATTATATATTTCCCCTACTAAGTTATCATCATAAATTAAATTTTAATTAAACAATTAATTAAAGTTACTTTTTTGTAGAAAATAAGTTAAGTATATACTTTCTGAAATACAAAATTGTCCAAGGTGAAGGCTGAACAGGTATATTTTAGAATTAAAAACCATATAAAAACTCAAAATAGTAAATTAAGAAAAAGATAAATTAGATGAGATAAATTATAGATTTGAACTGGAAAAAAAGATTTAGTAATCGTCATTATAGATTTTATTTTTCATTGAGGGCCAACAATATTTAATACAAAAAGCTTTATTTCATGAAGAAAAAAATTATTATACTGAAAATACTTATAAATAAATTTTAAAAATAATAATATTCTAATTATTCCATGAAATAATATTGTAATTTCAATTCAAAAAAATTTTACCTAATTTTAAATTTAATTAGTTTTATAACAAATTTAATTTTACAACATAAAAATAATTTTATAACAAATTAATTCATTTTAAAACAATTTTAATCGTAAAATTAAACTTAATATAAAGATTTTAAACGTTCTTATACCTTTACAGCAATTCATTAAATGCAAAAGAAGGATAAAAACAACAAAATAAAAATTAGAAATACTGTCCTTCTATTTAATATGTCCTTTTGTTATTTATTTATTTAAAACAAAAAATATATTATATTGAGTATCAAAACAAATAAATTGCTTATAAATATATATTGGGCCATTCTCCACTGTAAACACTCTAAACATCAATTTTTATCTTACTTGTACATATTTTTTATTTATTGAATAATAAAGTACATAGGTTAAATCTTAAAAAATTAGATACAATAATAGTTATATTTAAATTTTTATTATGGAAACAATTCTTAAAATTTAGCTTTGTACTTTTTAAGTTTTCATGTTATAATCAACATATTTACATTAATTTTTTTAGCTGAAAAAATATTATAGCATTTCAATTTTCTTCTTTTTTTTAAGTATATCTATATAATACTCTTATTTAAAAATGAATTAAAAATTTAAAAATCTAATTAAAATTATGTAAAAAATAACAATTTATTTGAGCAGAAATTGGTTGTCCCGTGCATAACACAAAAACATGATAATTTTTATTTTTCTCACTTATTTTTAGAGCGAAACAGAAACTGCTTCAACTTTACTTTCTTTCTCTTAGTACCGACTTATATTACAAAGGAAGTTCCTCTAAGTTTAATATTAGATAAAAAATTAGCACTTATTTTCATGTCCCGTGCATAACTTAGATTTCTCTAAAAATCGTGTAAATCAAATCCTCCAAGAGCATTTAAAACTATAGGTGGCTGAATAACTTTAGCAACTTCCTCTTGTTGTAAAACACTTTTTCTCCCGTTTAGGCCATTTCCAATATTTTCCAGGCTTTACCATGGCAGAAACTTCAATATCATTTCCCAGCACTTGCTTAACTTCTCTAGCATATAAACTATAATCATATTTCACAACAACCCAACTTCCTCCAATACTTTTTGTGGTGTCAATTGCCCTGGTATTAAGATTTCCGTTCATTGGTGCTGCAGTATTTTTATAAAATTTTAAACCAGAAGGTGAATATGTAATTCCATGCATTTTAGAAATTCCTGGTAAAGTATTACTCTTGCGTTGGTTCAGATATTATTATCTCTGTTTATATCTTTATCTAAAAATAGCATCACTGTAGTAGATGTATAGCTTTTTTTACAACATTTACAAATTCTTCCACAGACTGCACAACTGGAGCTGTAGATTTTTTTTTGACTCAACAGGGTTTTGTACCAAGCATTTTGCCTCACCACCATTTCCATCCACCACACCTTTGCCATGGGCAGTTGCAAAATATTTCCAGTAGAAAGTCTTTTTGAATTTCTATGGTCTTGTAGCAGCAAGGTCATGAACCTATTTTTAAACTTTGATGAAGGTTTATCTGTCCAGATTACCTCTTCAAGAAATTTGTTTTCTTCAACATTTGACTTGATTTCTTTATAAATTTTTCACTGAAAGCTTTGACAGTATTTTTTTTTTCTTTCTCACAAATGTCGGAACATATTAGGTAAGTACTGCATTTTTCGTGCAAGAATACTGCAGCTGTAAATAAAGTTATACCTTTTTGAGTCCAAAGTACACTCTGTACTTGATCCTCACATGAACAGCTATAGTTCATAGCAAAATTCTTTTATCAGGTGAACTTTTATCATTTTGGAATTGAATTCTTTTTGCGTTAATATGAAACCTTATTGATGAAAAATTGTCGCACGTACTTTCCAAAACTTATCCAATGCATGTCTGCTTCACTTGGCAATATAATTTTGCATCTTCACTTTCCCCCCTTTTTTTCCAACAAACAATTATGAGAAAGATCTTCATTGCATTTTAATTTTTGCCCATAGCAGCAATTTTTACAAAATCCTTGCCAACATGAAGAGTTTATCGAATCATTACAGAGTGTTTCTTTCCAAAATAGTTTTGAATCATATGGAACTTTTAGTGCTTTAAGTTGAAGAAAGAAGTTTTCACATACTGATCTTCTGGTGTTTGATGCAGCAGAAAAACATTTTCTGGTTTTAACTTTCAAAATGTGGAAAAGTTGATGGAAGAATTTGGGTATTCATCCTTAAAAACTGAATATGCTTCACAGGGGCTTAGTTTTGAACATCCTAAACTGGTTCTAACAGGACATGTGGGCTTTATTGCCTTAAACTGGCTAAAACTGCTTTGTTTTACTGGAGATTTAGGTAAAGATTTTCATGATTTTCTCATTGCTTTTCCGAAAGCTTGAAAAATCTTGTTGGTATTTTCAATTTGGCTTCTTGATGGTGTATTATTCCTAAACTCTGTTCTTTCGTTGGTGATACAGTTGTAATTATCCTTTATAATGATTTATAAAGCTTCTAATCCAGATCACAAACTAAATTCAAAATATGAATTAGTGTTGCCACGTCAAAATATGCATAATTAAATCAAGTGTATGCTTCTGTGTGTAATAAATTGCAGACATGTCCCGTGCATAACATTAGTTATGTCCCGTGCATAACACAAATAAATTAAATTTAGAATTTTATCGAATTATGTATTTGGAAAACATGTAGCATAATTTAATAGAAGTAATATTTATCAGCTGAGAAAAAAATATAATGACAGTAAACAAGTTCTAAATTCACAGAGTTTATGAAAAATAGAAGTCAGGGTAGAAATTAATATTTTTTCTGAGTCCCGTGCATAACGACTATATTAAATCCCTTTTCAAGTATTTAAACTTTAATTTTTGATTTGTTTTCTATACAATCTTTAAGAAACAGACCTGTTTTGAAGTGAATTGTTAAAAAAATATTTATTACCCCATTATTTTACTATTTTTATATACTTCAAAAGCCTGCAAATGTCCCGTGCATAACAGGAGAATGGCCCTATTGTTGTTGTTTTTTTAAAAATCACATTTTTATTAATTTTTAAAAAAAAATAATATTGAATGATTTGTTTGCCAAACAATCAAAATCTTTTTACCCTTATTAAGAAAACGCATTGCTTGAAGACATTATTCTGAAAATGCTCAAAAAAAGCTTAAAAGTGGAAGTGTTTAGTGAAACAATTTTTAGCATGTTTACCAACGTTATTTTTTTTAATTTAAAAAAGTCAAATCAGAAAAATATCAATATTAAAGTATAATTAAAATATAAATTAACTAAGTAGAGATGAGAAAATTTAAAATCTACTATTTATTTATTTATTTTATGGTGGTTCAAAAAATATTTCAAATTACTTCTTTTATCTAATCAAAAGTATTATTTGAAACAATAAGTGACACCCGCGGTTTAGATAATTCAAATAATGTTTTTTTTACAGTCCTTCAAAGAAAAAAAATGGCTACCGAAATGAAGTAAATTATTAAATTAATCAATGCTTCTGAAAAATGAAAGAGGCATTTGTTATTAATGACTAAGAAATTATAAATTCTTCTTTTTCTAGATAGAGTTAATTGAACTTTTATTTATTAAAAAAATCGTCTAATTCATTTTAAAACTAAACTAGCAGCTTACAGGAGAGCATGAAATAGCCAACTAAAATATTATAGTTTTAAAACATAATTTCTAAAAACTTAGCAAATAAAATCAAAACGAATTAAACTAATTATAAAAAGCTATTTAATTAATAAGTAAAATAAATTTCTAAAAATACATGAGCTGAAGAGAAAAAACTTGTTACTTACTTGTTCGTTTGAAGTTGAACCATTTCTATTTTTCCAAGAAAGATAGGAGACCCCTTCAGAGACTAGGGGCTATGTTTATCGCCCTTTTTTTACACCTTTTTCGCCAGATGAATCTTTTGGCTTGTACTATACATATACAAGTAATCACCGACCACCTACTGAGCAGCTTTTCCGTACTTGAAAGGAATGTTTCTTAGAATTGGGGGTAGGGGACAAAATGTGCTCCTTTCCTCTTCTCCCCCTCGTTCTCCCTTTTACTAACTAGGCGACGAAAAAGTTTTGCTTAAACTACCTCATTCTATGATAATAACATTTTTTCAAAACAAAACCATAACTCTGTTAATAAAACCAAGTATTTAAACCATTTATTTGATAATTTTTTTGTTAAAATGATAGCAGTTTACTGGATACTCTAGCTTTCAAAATTATAGCTCTTATAACCTCAAATTTAGTAAAAAATATAAAACTGAATAGTAAATTTTTCTGAACAAATGGATTTTATACAGTGCTCTAAACTATCATGGTAAAATTACGAAAATTTACCACGTTTATCGCATTTCAACTCATATTATAAAATCTAAATTTTTTGTTATTTTTTCCGAAAACATTACTAAACCACTACGTTAAAAAATACTGAGCTTTTTGGTGTTCCAAGCCAGAAATAAAGTAAGTTTTAGAATATTTTGGTAGTTTTGATTAAATTTTCTTTACTAGCAAACATATCAACCAATCGTAGTCTTTTTTATTAACAATTAATAACTTTCAAGTTAACTATCGAAATCGAGATTTTCTCTACAACTCATCATAATTTCAAATAATAAATCATGTCGTTTTTGCACAGTAAAACAAAATGAATATAACGTGAAAAGAAAAAGAAGGGGAAAAAAAGGTGCGTAAAAGGCAATAATAAAATTACAATTAATTTTCGAACATATTTGAATACCGGTATTAAGTTCATGAACAAAATTAGCCTTTACAGAGCGTAAAATTTCAAATTAGTATTTGCATTTCTGTGTTCTGCAGAGCAGCCAGTACAGTATTTTTTTACACCAGATTTTACAGATAACAATTTCCAAACTAATAATAGAATAGTCATTTTTCTATTTCATCGTCCTCCCAGACCATTTTTCTGTAATCCTTCGTAATTTTATTTTATAACTGTCATTGAACAGCCGACCCGAATTTGAGCTTACGACTATCAATGCTCAAATTTGCATCCTTGTAATTTTGAATCTAATCCAAAAAATAAGAGAACTCCTGTACAAAAGTATAGGGAGCGAATTGACTTCGTGGAGAACTTTTTCATGGTGAGGAAAACCACGAAAACCTCCCACGGTTAGCAGGACGAATATGGGACTCTAATAATCCACGATGCGTCTATCACTTGGAATATTTTATTTCAGCCGGTTACGAAATTCGTATCAGCCAGTAATTCTTAGGATTCAAATCCTCAAAACTCATTAGTAGGCTAGCGTTCTTTCCCCTGAGCCACCACCGCCTACCCTTCGTAATTTGAAGTTTCTAAATCTTATACATTTTGTACAGCAAAGCAAAATGTAAAGTTAAAATAAGCATCGAAAAATAGCGGAGGGGACTTCGCTGCTTAGGGCTTTTTTATTTAGAGGGAAACGTATTATAGTAAATATTTCTTTCAGGATTCGGCTCAATAATTTTAGTAGTTTCCTCCCGCTGTTTATGAATTTTTTCATATAAAAAATTAAATAAAAATACAATATATTAATAATTTTTTTTTTCAGAATATTTTTCTAATTAAAAAGATGAAATCCAGTTTAGAAGTATCTGAGTTAACACCTCAAAGTAAATATAATAAAAAATAGACATTTAAATGCATAAATTATAAAAGATCCAACATTTTACGCATTTATGTCTAGATGGAATATTTAAATTAAACTAATTTTTGAAGTTGCGAAATAAGAAGACTTAACAATTTTATTACCATTAATTTTCTTCCTTTTTTTAATAATTTATTTACAGTGTCTAACTTCTGTCTGAAAAAAAAATTATTAAACATTTCTTTACTTAGTAAAAAAAAATTTAACAAAAAATTTTGAAATAATCCTAGTTATTACTATAATGAGAAAAAAATACTATGATGCTTCTTCAGAGTTTTATAATAGTTAAACATCTGTTTACGTATTTGTTTAAGAAATATAATGTGCTTACGTTGTAAAAAATCAAGATCAAGGTTCAAGAAATATCGCAGTGATGCATGAACAAGAAGCTTATTACAAATTTATTAGATAAATTACTCAAATTTCTGAGGGTTTAAAGAATCTAATTTCTTGTTTCTTAATGTTCTTTTTTTTACCTGCACACAAATATATCTGTTTATATTTGAAGCATTTGAAGAAACTTGATTAATTTGAGTCATTGCGTACTAAACGTAAAATTATCTCAATAGTTGTGAAAGACTCAAATAGTCGTTCGCTATGATTTAAATAATTTACAAACTTTCTACAAAGAGCTGAAAGATAAAGAAAAGATTGGAAAATGATGTTGTGTGGCCTCGATCGTTATGTCCTTTTATTAACTGCAAAAAATAATAAGCTAGAGTGGTACTAATTTGAACAGTACATACTTATAAATGGTTTACATAAAGCATAAAAGTGAAGCTCTTTCCATTTTGAAGTCCTCCTCATCAAGTAAAGTTGTCTTACTAATCAAAAATTAGATATTAATAGTAAATCTAAAATTATTTTTTTGAAATTTAGAGTTTATTAATGTACTTATTTTTTTATTTACTTTTGTAGTTTTCCATATCCGGTAGAAGCACTTCTGTTTGATATTTTTTAAATTGCATTTTGAGCTGTAAAAGATTTTTACTCTGTATTACTTACGTTAAAACTGTTTTATGAGTAAACTACAAAATATGAGAATTTTGTGTTGGTAGAGTTTTTATTTTTTCATTTATTTACTTTTTTGAAGGAAAATAAGTAGTTTAATGGAAAACTAATCACAAACGATTTAAAAAAAAGTAATTTCATTAAAATGTTAACTAATAATAATGATCAGCATCATTAGCAAAGAAGTAAAAAATGAAATGGATGTTTAGGGGAGCTTCATTCAAAGTGAAGTACTATAAGAAAATGAAACAAAGTGCCGAAAAAGCCCAAGGTTTCTCAAGAACTGCCACCATCAGGGAGAGATGAAAAACGCATAACCGGACATCATTAATTTTCCTTTTTACCCTACAGAAAGGGGGTCTACAGCTGCTCCCCATCAACAGCTCATCCCTATTAAAAAAAAAAATATAAAAAAAAAGAAAGAACTGCAACTTCTTATTCTAAAACAAACGTATATACTTCTTCCAGTAATCAATATTTAAATATCATGAAGGACACACTAATATACATACAAAATTTTTTTATTCCTAAAATTACATTGCGTAAAATTTATCCTTATGATTCTCATTTTGACATTACATTATAATCATACATACTGATTAATACATATTGATACATAAAAAACTTAAAATTTTCAGATGTGCAGAAAAAGAGTTCTAGTTCTTACCACTACAAATTACTAATTCTAGAGCATTCATTCCTAAAAATATTTAAATTATTATAATATTATCGTGCACCGTTTTAACGAGGAGACAGTGGGTAAAATTTGTATCTGTTTTTGTATAAATAATTCGAAATAATATTTTCATTCAAGTTTTTTGAACAATCTATGATTTACCAGACTTTTCAATGAAAACACCAATAAAAATGCATCATTAAAGCTTGCAAACATTCTCATCAATAACAATGTTCTTTGTTTTACAGCAATTGTTTAAGAGTTAACTTAAATATGTTTCCTAGGAAGTCACTAAATTCTTTTCCTTCTTCAGCATTCATATTTATATAAGAAATGATGCCAAGACAAAGGACAGTAATCATGTATAAATTAACCATACAGGAATATAAAAACACTTTAAGGTAATTTCATGTAAAAATATTAAAACCACTCCCTGATGAAAAGAAAAAGAAAGAAAATTCAGCTTGGGAAACAATCAATTCCAAGTATAAGAAGATCAAAAATTATTTATAGCCTGTTTTGATCTTTTTGTGCTGCTTTTTTATTAATGCTTATGTTAACCCGATTTTTTTATTATATTATTTATTTATTTATTACTCTTGCAGATTTTTTCTTGAGACTATAGTGTTGAAGTTGATCTAATCGATTAAGTTGCTCCAGTCGAAAAGAGTGCAAACCTGGAACAACACCATTTTCGTAAAGAATAACATTTCCTCTGACCAATCCTAAAAATTTCCTTTCATATAAACTTGGAAAAAGGAAAAAAAAAAAAAAAAGGCTGCTTCATATGAATTAGGAAAAAAAAAAAAAAAAAAAAAGGCTGCAGTGCTTACCGAACTTGATACTTGCTTTTTCTCAATATCAAATAAATTTTTATTAATTTTTTTTCTATATCAGAAAATTGAAAGGGACACCGCTTGTTTTAGGAGTTTAACTTAACGTTTGCTATTCATTTTGCATTTCTGCTCACTTAGAACTTTAAATTACTAAGGTGTGTAGAAAACTAACAGGGAAAACTAAGAACGGTTTATGTCCACTGCAGCAGGTTCTGAGAAGAAGAAAAAAAAATGTGCACGGACAGAAACTGCATCTTTATTGTGTAATAACTCTCTGGGAGAACCAATTTTTTTCCTTGTTTTTTATTTGTTAAACTAAGTAATCTTCAAAATACAACTAATGGCAATACAATAGTAATTTTATAAAAGAAAGGGGGACATAAACAGTTCTCCTCTTTTGATCTACAATCATGAATGACAAGCAACTACTGGGGCTGATGAGCGAAGCGAACAGGCAACGGACCCTCCCAGTAGAAAAACAAAAGGATACTTAAAAATAATCTATGACGAAAAACTAATATTTGTGAGTTTATGATGCACATTTAGAATCATTCTAAAAGTCGACTGTGGAGGCTGATGAACTGTAGGCAAATCATTTGCTGCGTGTTTTTAAAAAAATTATTAGCATTATTTATTATTATCCGAATTCTACTTAACAAATTTTAAAAGAGTTCCACTAATTAAAAGGGAGGTATGAAAATGATTTTCTTTTGTAGCATGAAAATTGCCATTTATAGGCAGCAAGAAATACCGCTTTATTTTTCATCTGTTCATGATTTAATAACCTCCCCTAATAAGTCCTAATTACAAAATAATTTTATTTCATCTAAACAATTATGCCTTTTCTGAAATATTGAGATTCAGTATCTTCAACTATAAATTGGAAATTATACTAATATTTCAACTGGAAAAAGGTCAAAATTTCGTTACTCTTAACGTTCGTTTTATATTTCAAACAGGGTTCGCCTACTAACTCCTGAGATTTAAAACATTTTACACAGACTTATAGTTGTTAACTCCCCCCAAAAACTAGTTGCAAGAAATCTTTTAATGCATGCATAGGAAACATTTTTTCCAAATCAGCTTTGAAAATGATTAAATGTGTGTTTATTATTTTGTGTTGCCACTGCAAGTTATGTTTCTTTCATTATTCAATAGTTACTGGGAAAGGAGTAATTTTTCAATTCCATATTCAAATTATCAATTTCATATTCAAATCATAAGACATACTTCTATATGTCTTATGATTTGAATATGAAATTGATTTAGTAGCAGAAAAATTTTTTAACTTTTTTTAAACTATGCTATGACTCTTGTATTAATTTTCGCTTTAATTCGAGTGCTATGCAAGTCTTGAATTAAATTCTATGATAAATTTAACTATAAAGCAAAATTGAAAGGGAGAAATTTTTAATGTTTATTTTAGTCTAATTTGCTATTTGAATTGAATTTAAAATAAAACTTCTTAAAATGAAATAATTCTAGTTTAAAAAACTATTAATACGCTCTTTAATTGGTTAATGTAAAATGAAGTTGCTTATTTTTGTATTAAAGATTTTCCGAATGACACATTTTATGCTATAATACGATCGCAACACATGAGTTATAAATTTCTTCTCAGCTTGATATGGACAGCGAAAACTTAAGGTTTGAAGGTCAAGCCCGGAGGGGGGCGGGTTCCCTACCACGACCTCCTCTCATTATCAGTTTACAGACACCAAGTAAATGTTTTTTGGCGAGATTCTAGAGAATCAAAAGCAAAGCAACCCTACAAAACCCCACACCCTCTTTAGAGAAGCATGTGGTTTGGATTTTTTCCACTTGAAACTTGTGTTTTATTGCAAAAAATATATAATTTAAGAAATTTTCAACAGCAAGATAAAAAGTATCGGATCTTTCGTCAATAATTTTGTGCTTTTATCATTCGTTCATGCATTTTAAAATATTATATATCAAGCCGTAGACAGGATTTTCTTTCGGAAGGGATTTAAATTTGTAATATATAATATCGCATTTCTTAACAATTACAAATTCCTTATTAACTTATCTTGCATTTATCTTCAATTTATAACGTTATACTCACAAATATATATTTTTTCCTTATGCATTCCTCATTACATGCAAAATATTTGCTTTGCATCTTCTGTCAAACCTTTTTTATTAATCAAAAAAAGAAAAATATTGTAAGACAACGTTCTCACATAAGTATGTAAGATTATTTTTTTGTAATGATTGAAATGTTTATTCAAAACTCTTAGGGAAAAATTTACTATTTCAAGAATAAGGAAAATTTCTTATTTTACAAGGGAAATTATTTTTTGTCGATTATTTTCTTTTCGGGAGGTGTTTAAGCCCCCCTCCATATTCTATTCCTTGCTTACAGCCCGGTAATAAATGATAGGATATTGAGTTTTAAAATATTTTAGTTAAGCTTTTCATATAAGGGAATTTTTCTTAAATTAGTGATAAGTCAAGAAAACGTTGGTGAAAATTTTACTGTAAAATAGAAAAAGAAAAAAGAGAAAAGCAGGCAAAGAAAATCATCGGAACATCATGAGGGAAACAGTACTTTCATATAACACATAACAGTTTTATATAACAGTATTTTCAATACAACTTAGGGTTACTAAAAAAATATTATTATCCTTGGTACAATTATTATATATTTCCTCAGGAATTTTTAAGAACCTCACCATAAATTAAGTCATTGATTTTAAAACTATTTTCTTTTTTTTATTTTAGTCATAGATTTCTTTTTGAGTTATTAAGTTCTTTTTTTAAAGAAATTCTTTTTAAAGAGAATGGTATAATAAGAAACAGAATATAATAAAAAAGAAAATAGATTTACTCAAATTACTCTATTTATCCCAACATAATGGAAAAATTTACTTAACTCGCAGCTCTTTTTTTTGATGCTTTCATATGTTACACTCAATCTCTTACCACATAAATATCAAGTACCATCAGAAAAACAACATTCATTTAAAAAGTAATTTTCGTTTGAACTAGAAAGGGTTACTTATAAAAAGGCTTTTTTCATAAAAGTTTAAAGCATTAAAAATTAACTTTCCTTATTAATTTTTTTTGAAATAAAAAAAGAGGTTTTAATTAATTAAAATAAAACTTTATCTATTCTATAACATTTTAATTTGTTAATGCAAGATTTGTCGTAGTGAATAGCATGGATGAGCTGTCCCCATAAATCATAACGTTCCTTACATAACACTATAGTTTCAATTTAAAAAAGAACAAAATTTTGATTTTAGAGCTCAATTAGTATTTTCCCCCTTCATGGGAAAAAAATTAAAAAAACATTTCACTCGCAAAGAATAAAAATACTTAAAAAAAATGATAGCACGAATTTTTTTTTTTTTTTTTTTTTTTTTTGCGAATTTTTTTTTATAAAACTAACATTAAATTTTGAGAAATAACATATTAAATATAAAATAGGTTTTATTTAGAGTATTATTGACAGTATTAAGTCATCTATGACTGAAAAAAGACATGAAAAGAGCTTTAGTTAGCCGAAATTAATTTTATTAACCATGCTATTTTATGGAAAGGGATTTCCATTTTCTTTTATATTGTTGTTATGTCATAATATTTTAAAAGAAAATATCTTTGATACTGTTGTTCTTATCTTGATTTTTAGCGATATGAAACTGACTGTTCAATTAATCTTTTCGAATTCTGAAGAAAATAAAGTCCTCTTTCTCCCTTTGGTGATAAGCTAGTTTTTGTTGCTGTTCATTTCTAGCTCGTAATGATGTGAAAGCTAGAAAAATAATTTCCCTGCCATCTATCGGAAGGTTTTGAAAACACGTCAAAAATAATAAACAGCACCCTCTTTATATGGTATTTAAAAAAAAATTTTTTTTCATTATTTCAAATATAAATATAATGCTATATGAAGAAATATTTTTGCGTAAATGAAAAAAGAAATATGTTGAGCATTTTGAAAGTATAATTTTGATTAATATAATAAAATAATAAACAGCGCCCTCTTTATATGACATTTAAAAGATTTTATTTACGTTTTTTTTTTAAATTATTTTAAATATAAATATGATTCTACATGAAAAAATATTTTTGCTATGTAAATGAAAAATAAATATATTGAGCATTTTTAAAGTATAATTTTGATTTTCATTTATATTCTGTACTAAAATTTAAAATAAAATCATTTTATCAGTAATCATTTTATCAGTAAATCATTTTATTGTAAATTGTCCAATATTTTGAAATTCAATTAATAAAAATTCCAAATTTTTTTTTATTATTTAAAAACGAATTTTTAAAAACAGAATTTCTTTAGCAATTACTATTTTGAAATATAGCCCCAAAAGTTTTAGAAAAAAATATGATTGAGTTTATTATACTAGAGTTTTGTTCTAACCATTCAAAAAATTTAAACATATTTTATTTATGCAAAATTCATAAAACCCTTTTTGATTCCTGATTTTAAAAATTAAGTAATTAAACTGAGATTTTAAGTTAAAATAAACATTAAATATTGAACATTTAAATAGATGAAAACAATTGATATAAATTAAAAATGTCCTATTTTAACATTTATTATAACATAATACTTTAATTGTAATTAAAGTTTGCAAATTATTAAAATAAAAAAGTATATTTCATAAAAAATCGTTACTTTGAACTAAAAAAATTTATGATTGAAAGCAGGATTTTAGCAATTTACAGTACTTTTTCCTTCTATCTATAAATATATTCATTATTTCTGAATATCTTCATCATTTCTGAATTGCGTATTAATTTTAATTTTAAAGAAAGCTTAAAAAAGGTAATTTATATATATATACTATATATATATATATATATATATATATATATATATATATATATATATATATATATATATTTATGTTATAAGTTATAGTAGCTCATTTCAGGCTTCTTCCTAAAATGCAGTAATACAAACAAGAAGTACATGTTTTTACCATCTATTATTAAAATAATAAATTTTTAGGAATAATGTAACATTAAAAATAAATATATCTTTTATCTAATAAAAGAAAAGTCTTTATTTTAAAACACATGTTTAATACAACAAATTAAACATTTTGTAATAAGGAATTAAAATAAAAATAAAAACATTTTTCAATAAATTTAAGAATTGTTCTAGTTATAAGTTAAAATCATTTTATTTTTAAGGGAAATATTAAATTTTATCAAAAATATTTACTTCAAAACAAAGAATATAAACGAAATTAAATATTATACTTCGTAAAATAATTTTTAGAAAAAGAAATTCTTATAAATATTTATTTAAAAATTTTAAAATATTTATTTCAAATCGAATTAATTTTTAAAAATATTTAATAAGCAATTCCCGAATTCATATTTAGGTTATAGCAAATTAATAAAATCCTAACTTTTTAATGTTTTATGTAAAAGTTCTGCAAATTTTAAAGAATAATGAAAGTGCATTTTTTAAATCGTAATATGCTAAATATTATATGAATTTTATTCTTCTCCTATATTTTTTCAAATTTCCGAGTTAATAAAAACTTTTTATACCAACTCTACACTTTCTCATTATTAATTAATCTATTCATTGTTACCTTAAAATTAACAATGGCATAAAATGAAGGTCTTGTAACCAATTAATAGCAGAAGGCCAAATGACAATTTTAGTTTTCGGGCCTGTATAGGTGACGAATTATATCACCGCCTCTTTATGCTAAAGGATAGGAGAAAAAGAAAATCGATGAAATATGCTTAATATTTTATTCTTCGCTTATTTTTTTATTTTCTTTATTCATCTTTTCGAGTTAATGACCAAATTTTCTACCAACTCTACACTTATTCATTATTTATAAAATAATTCATTGTAACTTTACAATTAATTTATGGTGTACATATGAAGGTCCTGTAACCAATTAAGTGCAAACGGCCAAACCGCACTTTTATTTTCCGGGCCTATATAAGTGACGAGTTATACCGCCGCTTCCGATAATGCCTCAAAACCAACGGTAACGGACCCCATTGTGTTTGCCTTTTGCCGCTAACGTTCCGAAAATGCCAACTTACGGCCTTACGTTTGCCGTGAGGTGTGTGCTTACTGGGTCTGGTTTTAAAATTAGTTCATGTTTTTCGCCAGTTTGCTTAGTAATACTGTGTTAAGTTAATTTCTAATAACAGTTTTGGTTGTAAATAATTTTATGTACAGCTCATCATAAAAGTAAATATAATACATTTGCTGTTTACTAATAATTTCAAAATGGTTAAGTTACATACCGTTTTCAATGGATTTTTTCATAAAATTTTTCAATATTTCTTTTAAAACATTACCTGATAAGGTGATGTTACAGAATAACTTTATAATAAAAGAGTATCACTTTCAGTTTTAAACTGTTAATTTGCGATAAAAATAAAATATCAAATTATATTGATAGATAATATTAAGAATGAGCGAGGATTATGAAGAAATATTACAAGGTAAATCTAATATGATGAAAATTTATAAATGATGAAAAAATAAATAATTTATCTGTATTTGTTAATTAAGGAACCTTATAAATTTTCTGGCAATAGGAATGTGTTGATACCTTTGAAAAATCTTTTTAGACCCTTTTATTTATATGTTTCACTGAGAACTAATAAAAGACATATTGGTTTGAAAATTATAAATCTTCTCAAACTTAATTGTATTTATATTCTATAAAAATATTTATTGCAATGAATTTTAAAAAAAATAATATTAAGTTAAGCCTATTAAAAAAAAGTTACGGTGCTTAGATATTAGTATGTCCTGTTTATACTTAAAATATGACTTAATTTAACAACATAGTTAAGAAAACTACTCTCATTCATTATTCTAATTCAACTTTTTAGTATTAATTCTTTTAATGTATACCCTTATAAATAAAACTCATACTCTTATAAATGAACACTTATAAATGAAATTCCTTATTAATAGAAAATAATTTTTTTGGCATAACTGGATATTTGGCAAGATTGGCCCACAACTGAATATGTAATGCACGTTTAGAAGCAAAATATAAAAATTTTTAATAATTTTTTCAATGTTTTCCCCAAGTTTCTATATTTACTCTTTTTTTTTATATATATATATGAAGAAAAAAAATTGCAAATCTTACTTTCTGCGCTTAATTTTTACAATTAAATTTCAATGAAATCTTTAAAAACGGAATACTGATTAGTTTCATAGATGCTGTTAACCCTTAACAATCTGAAAACATTAAAAATCCTGATCCAGGTTTTCAAAAGTTGCCTGATCCAACATTGGAAAGCCCTGTTAATTAATGCAATTGTATATCAGTACTTACATTATAATGAAAAAAAATTTATTATGTTTTTATTTATTGATTTTCTTTTTTAAGAAAGGTTAATAATTGAAATTGTCACTGGTGGTATACGTAAATTGAATGATAAACAATCGTACTATTTTTAAGGTACTTAATTTTTCAAAAAAAAAGTCCTTAATTTTTTAAAAAAGTCCTTAAAAGTCCTTAGTTTTCACTTTGTCAAAAGAGTGGGAACCCTTTACCAGGAGCCTCTTTTTTTTTCTTTCCATCATAAGTTCTCATTCACGAGCCATGACTTTTTTTTATTTATTTATTAGAGAAAAACGCAACTTCAGATAAACTTCAAGAATGTGAAATTGAGAGAAAAAAATTCCATAGTAATTCCAGCTAGAATTAATGAACTACTGGGGCAAACACAAAAGTATACAATTGATAATCTAAAAAGTAATTTCGAAAAGGCAAACATTTAAAAAAAATTAAACGTTGGGGAAAAAAATTCAGATAATTTCTTTTTTAGCAATCACATTGTCTGTGATCTGTAAACACTAACGATAAGGATTGATATTAATCCTTCTTGGTATGCCATATTCCAACAAATAAATCTGTAAATGTTATTAAACCTTTTTTTTTTTTTAAATTATTTTTATACTTTTTTTGTCATTAATCAACAGCAGATTTTGTTTGCACTTCTTTTAATTCTCTTTCTTTATTATAGTGCTTTTTTTTAGATTTTGTTTTTCATTTTATGGAATATTTTGCACTTAGCAGCATTTTTTTAGTATTATTGCAAAATTCAGAATTTTTGAATATTTTGGTTTTTTATTTTGTACTTCTGCAAACGTATAATATATTCAGGGGTGATTGTATTCCTAGGGTGCCCCAAAATTCCATATTTTTAGTATCATTTTTCCGGGTCTTAAAACTAGTGTTATGTGTTACATTGATTTTTTTTTTCTATTTTTAAGGCTAATTTGCTATTTTTAAGTCATTATTTTACAACTCATATTTTATACTAATTTTTTTAGCTTTATCATTTCTATACAATAGTTTTTTTATCTAAATATTTAAACTAGCTTTGATCATTCCAGTCATCCATTAGCAATATTAAGCAAATTTTTTTTTAAATATCAGCAAAAAAGCTTTTAAATTAATAACACCATACTGTAGTGTTGAACTTTAAAAAGACCGCAGTGCTTTCAGGGTAACAAATTCATTTGATGAGTAGCTATTTTGCTCGATCTGATGATGATTTTTTTAATGTTAAAATGATAGTTACAGTATTTGACCCAAAATATTACATTTTAAATGAAAAGTTCCCAGTGTATTTTGTAGTTTATATGAGAGATTGTTTTTTCTAATCTTTAAATTTAATTAGACTGTTTTATGAACATTTCCTTTATTTATTTATTTTTTTTTTAAATTTTCTTTAGTAATAATGGTTTGAGCTGTCTGTGGATTATCTTTTACAAGTAGCCAACATGTTTTAATGTTTCTGAATTTCTATCATTACCCAGAAAAAGTTTATAAACCTCTAGAATGTAATTTCCTCTTCCGTGAAATTGAAATTACAGTAATAGTTCCTTCTGACAATAAGTTGACAAAATTGCCATGCTTGTCCTTGTAAGCAAGTGTTTTTATGTTAAAATAGCAATAAAAAACTAAAAATGAAATATACATATACCTTTTTTTTTTTAAACACCGATTTAAAATACTTCTGTGGAATAGATTCTGCTTTTGCAGAAATATTTGAACAGCAAGTTTTTGCAAGAAGAAAATAAAATGGAAAGCAGCTGCTTTTGATATTATTAATAAGAGTGAGTGTTGATTTTAATAATTGTCGAGAAAGGAAATGAGGTGACAGGATAGATAGGTGATCGGTGCATTTTCTTGAAGTGTACAGCAGGATTTCTAAAAATTGTCAGGGAAACTTCTTTTTTTAGAAAGAAGATAATTTTGCCTGTGGTCTCCCACAGAATGTTTTATATAAATGAAGGTTTAAAATTGTATGATGAGAGCAATTTTGTTTTTCAATTTCCAGTATTGATAACAGAAATAAATAAAAATGTCTTTCATTTGAACCATATTCATGTAATATAAACGGGAGAAAACCGTATTTCTTGGGAAAAAAAGCTAGTTATTATTTTCAATTTTTGTCTCTTTAATGTTAGCATTTTGGCAGTGACTCTGTTATAATAACAAATTTGTTATAACAAGCTTTTACTGTAATTACTTTTTATGTATAACTTTTTTTTCTACCATTTAATTATGATTAATTTACACAATTCTATTATTTATAAAAAAAAATTATGATGATATACCCTACAATAATGGAAGAGACAGTTTTCGACATTTCTTAAGAAATACTTAGAGAGGTTTAGTTCATACATTAACAATAAAGTTTCACACTTTCAGAGAACAAGCATTTTTGAACACACTTATGCCAGAAGACCAAGTAATAAACTTCTACTTGGGTTGTTGTTTGAAATAATTGTATTAAATTTAGTAAACTTTGCTGAAATATTCATGAAGATAAAGAAATTTTTTTTAAACACTATTTCTTTTAGTCTTACTTTTTTTTGCTATTACTTTAAAAATATTCTATAAATTAAAAGCCTAATTTTTTGGAGCAGTTTAAAAATAATAACAAAATTTTTGTTTTAAAATTTGAAAAAAAAATCTTAGAAACTATGTAAGATGTGAGTATTTAAAGTAGTTATTTTATACTGAGCTTGCACAGAAAAAAAAATCGCAATTTTGTAGTAAATTGTATTTGGCAACTATTAAAAAAGTCAACTTTTAAATGTTTGAATTTCTTAAACATTTAAAAAGTTTCTTTCAATTCTCTGAGCATTTTTGTATGAGGAAAATTGTATACTTATTTTTTATACATTTTAAAATAAAGCTCTAAATGATCAGGAATTTTCCACAAATTTCATTTTAATAGTATTGCAAACTACTCTTGCCTGTAATAACCAGACAGCATTATGTGATTATATAAGGAAAGAAAATGTTTGAAGTCTAACATACTTCTAATAGGAGTTTTCCTTTTTAATAAATTTTGTTTTGTAATACAAAATTAAATTTTGAGAAAACTCCATATCATTTTTAGCTTTCTTTTAAAAAGTACAAAAACTTTTTTTATTAGTTGCCAAATGCAGTTGACTACAAAATTATGAAAAATATTTGTTTAATTTTCTCCACTCATGTACTGTATAAAGAAACTACTTTAAATACTCTTTATCTTGCACGGTTTTAAACGAATTTTAAAATAATAATTTTGTTATTAATTTTAAAGTGCTCTAAAATTTTTTATATTTTTAAAATTACAGCGTAAAAAATTATGCAAAAAATTAGTTTTTTATACAAATGACCATATCTTCATAGATAATGAATTTCCAGGCAGTTATTTTAGTAGTAATCAATGCAAATTACAAGCTTACTGCTTGATTTTATGGTATAGGGTGCTAAAAAATGCTTGGTCTCTTGTAATTTACTGTCGGTTCTTCAAACTTTATAGCTAAGTATGAAAAATCGCATGAAGAAAACAGCTCTAAAGTTACAATATAATCCTCTTAGTAATTCTTGAGAAATTAAAAAGAAAATCTCTGTGTGAAAAACGTGTCTCTTCCATTATTTTGGGATAGTGAATGTTTTATGTCTATATAAATTCATTTGTTTTTTCCAAATAGTGAGGCCTGTGTTAATATCGATTGCATTGATTCATTTAGTTTATAAGAATAAAACTACTTATCTTTCTTCTAGCCTGAAATGAGAGTATCAGAAAAATTTGATTGGGTAAGTGAGCTCTTTTTTTTCTACCAAATATTGTTTTTAAATATAATTATTTTGGTTTCAAATAAAATCAATCAATCCTCCCACTGATAAAGTACAATTTAGCTCTAAATTCATATTTCTTGTAAGAAACATTTTAAGATTAAGTTTCAAAATTTCAATAATGAATAAAATACAAATGGAATATTATTTGTCTTGTGTAACCTATTTGTCATATTCATCTATTCCAACTCTGCAAACGTAAATACTAATCCCAAAAAATTTTTTTTAAATGAACTTCTAAAAGTATGGAAAATAGTGAATTAAAGTATTTATATTAACTTAACCGTTTAATAACTAGATAATACGCTTAATAAAACAATTCAATCAATAAAAAATTAAATTAAGAAAAGAACACTTCTGTACTAAAATTGTAATATTTTTCTATCTGTTGTTATTTATTTCATATCTATTCACCTTTATATAAAAATCTTATATAAGAGTTTATTAAAAACACTAACTTTTTAATCAAAAACACTTATTTTGTAACTTATACTTTGTTTCTATCTTATTAACATTCTTACAAAACTAACCTATTCTTCATTATAGATTTGTCAATATTACAAGGCCATGGCTGGGGGAGAATACCTTGGATTTAATAATGCCACGTATGTCTAATTATTGTATGTCTAATTTCATAAAAATATTAATCTTTAGGGTTGCCTATAGTATTATAACTTATGCATTCCTATCTTACAATTTTCCCCTATAAATTTTTTTTTTAAATATAGAATGGTTGTTGATATAGCAAGCTTTAATCAATGATGCAATCTATCATCCTCGTCATCAACGATCTTTTGCCATCTAATGTGCACAATCTTCAATGCTGGATTAATAAAATCAATTGGTTTTTTGAGCAAAATATCTGGAGTTTGATGATCCAAATTTTTTGTATCTTAGAAAATGTTATGAGAGATGAGACGATATTATAAGAATATGAGAAAACCACTTATGGCTTTAATAAATATCTAATGCATTTGGATAAACAAATTTTGCCAGCAACTCTTGTGCAATTGTAAAACTCAGAAAGCTTACATTATGTGTCTCTACTGCCATTTGGCCAGCCGTAGTTGCTTATTTCGTAAAAATATCATTTAAAATATTTTTATAAAATAAATGCGTTTAATAGATGAATTCCATTTTAGGAACTTATTTTTTACAATTTCTTAAAGTTTAACCGTCAAAGAATTTATCTTTTTCATGTAACCATGGTTTCCTAAACTCGAAAGCTATCGATATTTGTCTTTCCCCCCCCCCTTTTTTTTTCACCATGTCACGTTATTCTTTTAAGTGTGGTAGAATCTAATTCCAGCTTAACACTACCCATCTTCAATCCAATCTTTGAAAAAATTAATTAATTGTAATTAAAAAATAAATAATTTTTTTTTCTTCTGTAGATTCCTTTCCGAGCGTGAAGCTGCTGACAGAAACTATTCAATAGGTTTTTACATGAAAGAGAATAAGTGCTATCCTGAGAAGGCAAATTTGAAAGATATTATGGATTTTTATTTCCAAGTAAGGGATGAAAAATGATATGTATTAAATATAAACTAATTTAAACTTTCACCATTACTTTATTTTTTCAAAACAGTGAAAAAAAAGTTTTTAGTTAAAAAGGATGGCTCTGCAGTAATTTAAAAGCTTTTTAACTATTCATAATTTAGGATGGTTCTCAGAGATACAGGAATAGTTAAATAACATAAGCAGGCATGTGATTTTTAAGCTGATTCGTACAATTCTGTTAATTTCAAAGCCATTCATTTACAGATTTCCGCAAATCAATAATTTATATTCCGACGAAATTTTCTTGAAGTTCCTCTAATTTAAATTTTTTTTTTTTTTTTTTTGCAAAATTTCTTTATCAGGACATTTATTGCACCCTTACCAGCTCACTATTTTTTTTCTTCCTAAGTTCTTTAGGCGCAATAACGACTTTTTTTGTCTTTTTTTATGATTCTTAGAGGAAATCACTTTATATAAACCTTAAAAAAAACGAGACTGGAAAAGAAATTCCATATTGATTTCAACTCGAATTAATGAATTACTGAAGCAAACACAAAAATGTAAAATTTATAATCTTAAAAGTAGTTCCAAAATGACAGATATTTAATAGATCGTTGGAATGAAAAAAATGGTAATTTTTTCTTGCTTTCTTTTTTTTCTTTTTAAACTTATATTTTAGTGAGTAGTCATTTTTGTTGCAAATTACGATTTTTAACAGAAGAATTATTTAACCAATGTGATATATTTAATAATTTTTTTATTTGGCTACAATTAAAACAAATTTTTAATATGATATTAACGACTTGGAAATTTTGAAAGGTGCATTTCATTGAGCTCGATACCATCCTAAATCCTTTTTTTTTAAAGTTAATGTGATGGCGTTATTCCATGGTTTTTTAAATTCCGTTATTATTACGACACGTAAAATTTGAATTGCGCATTTTTATAATCCCTTTTTGATGCGTTTAATTTGCATTGATACAATCATAAATCCCTGTAGTGTTTCAACTGTTTTACCGTTTTTGGTATTTAAGCTTTGTTTTTATTTAATTTGATAAATAAGTTTCCCGTGTATTTTATAAATTTCTTAATAACTATGTATGAAATATATTGCATTGTTTAATCAGTAGTTTTGTTTCATATTAGTTAATTTGGTGATTTTAATAAATCTTTGTTATAATTTGGTTTTATTTAGTTTATTGTAATTTGGCTTAGCTTTAATTAAATGAATAACATCAATTAACTTACATATTTGCTAGTTTCTTTTGTGTCGGTTTGATATTTACCATCAAATAATGTATTTTTTTCGTTGAATATTTTAATTCATCTCACAATTTTACCATCGTAATTTATATTTTCTATCTATTTATCCATTTTATTTATGATTAATTTTATTTATTTTTTAATTTTATTCTTAAAAACGTTCGTCAGTTGATTAAATATGATTAAATTTCAATTAAATACAGATTATTTGTGTCATTCTTTTTTTTTTTTTAATTTAGTTTTCTTTTTATAATTTTTTTAGGGGACTTAGCTGTTGAAAAGTTCTTATATTTTATTTATTAATAAGTTCTATATTATTGTCAGCCTTTCATCCCTTCAGTGGGTCGATAAATGAGTAACAAGCATGCTTGGGAACTAAACATTGGGGGTTCCGCATTCGGCTGACCACCTGACCGGAACATCTGCTCCTGCGCCCCAGAACCCAAGGTCAAGAAAACTGAGATGAACACAGTAGGCCTTGGCCCCTTATGGGCTGCCGCGCCACTGAGAGAGAGTTTTTATTATTGTTCATCTTCTTGCAACTTTACTTCATATTTTAGGAAAATTTATTTATCTTATAGCAAGAATTATAAATATTGCATTTTTATAATTTGTTTATTTATTTTTTGCTTGTCAATTGAGGAAGAGCATTACCTTTTAGCTATTTATTCTATTTTCTAAATATGGATAAATTTTATTAAATATGGATAAATTTTATTAAATATGGATTAATTTTAATTAAATATGGATTGTTTATATGTTTGTTAGGTTCTCTTTAGGATGGTTTGTTAATTGATGCTGGAAAAATATATTTTTAAAATTATTTATCGCTCAATTAAGATTTGCATTTTTATTAGTGCTTATCTTTCCTATAATTAATTTTTAATGAATTCTAACTGGGTTTTAATTCTTTGTTACGTATTTGTTTTCAAAAATTTTCTTACATTGATAAGATTTAACTTCAATTATGTATAGATCATTCATATTTTTTTTTTCAATAACTGATATTTTTTAGTAAATTCTTTTAGTATTATGACCCATATAACATGATCATAATTGTCAGTACTATAAACGTGACAATTTATTATTCCTAGTCAGAGTTAGCAATATTTAAATAGTCTTATTTTTTTAAATAAAAATACTTCATAAATGCTTTCTTAGAGTTACAGTTTTATTTATAATTTTAATGTACATTTTTATAAATATAAATCTTGTTGATTTTTTTTTTTTTTTTTAATTTCTGAATTTATCATAAATCTATTTGGAAAAGTCAGGGGGAAATGTTTTTTTTTATTTCTTAGTATGTACCCTGTAATTGCTATTGAAGAATTAATATTGTTGCATTAGGAACATGATGATTAGCATTACTGAAAAATTAAAAATAAATTATTATTATTTGATAATAGTAAAGAAATGTTACAATACTGACTTTTTTGCACCTTTTAGAAAACTTATAATCAGGTGTTATTAATTAGTATATGAACTTCAATGTATTTTATGAAATTTTTTATTCAACTATCATGTATATTTGTATGGATGGAAAATTTTATTCTAATATAATGTTATTCTTAATTGTAATTGGGCCAAGAAAAATAAATCTAACGAGGCCTGCTTAAAAGCTGTGGACGTTTTTTCAATTACTTTTTACAACCACTAAAAATTTCATTCTAGCCAACAATTAATTGGTATTTTTCCTGTCAACTTTTGTATTTGGTGTTGATTTATAAAAGAAATTTATGCTTTATAATGACGAAATTTGGTGCAGTTGGAGTTATATGGTATAATTGACTAATTAAAGATTGTGATGAAAACAAGATAATGAAAATGACAGTTGAAGATGAAAACTGGATCATAATTACAATAAAAGTTTTATTCTGTAGCATTTGTAGAGTTCAAGATAAAAAATTATATTTTGTCTATAAAACTTTTGAAGTGGAATAATAAATTTTGCATAATAATATCGATAAAGACAGGCCATGGGAGATAAATTCCCCATGACCAGCTTAATCAAAAGCCAAATTAAAATGTGAGTGAATAGTTTCCAACAGACAGTTAGAAGCGTGGGAAGATATCCATGGTTGGCGATTCATTGAAAGATAAAATAGCCAAAAAGCAAAGCCAATCCCCCGTAATAAATATTAATTTAAAAATAATTTGGCTATAACTAATTACCAAAAAGAATCATGAGAATTAGTATAACCCTGTAACTGAAACGTTTTTGTGGTTAGAGAAATTAAAATTAAAAAATAAATTTTGATGTTCGATTTAATCGCGACAGTGAATGAATGAGTTTTACATTTGTATTGATATAAAAAGTTAGTCGTTACATTGATTGTTTAGAAAAGAATAAAATACTTATATTAGCTTTTTATAAAATGTTATAAAAATAAATGATTGGTTCCATTTAATTAAGAATAAAAGCTAGGAAATATGTAATGCATCACATGCTGTTGTGTCAAAATATTGAGACTATCCTCTATTTTAGATGTGTTCTTTGGAAGTGAATTGTGAGACAGTTGGTGTGATGGCTGCCACTTTGGCAAATGGTGGGATTTGCCCAATTACTGGGCAGCAAGTTATTGACACCCATTCTGTCCGTGATGTTCTGTCTCTGATGCATTCTTGTGGCATGTACGACTATTCTGGTCAGTTTGCATTCAAGGTAATACAATCATACATTTATCTAGCCTGGAACTTATTACAGCTCAGGGAGTTTTATTTTAACTCTATAAAAAAAGGTAATAGTCAGGGAAAGTTGCAATTTTATAGAAAAAACATAGAAAATTCCTATATCATACCAGGAAAATAGCCAGTCTTAAAATTGCCCATAACAGTAATCAGTCATTGAGATTCAATTTTAATAATTCTAACATCTATTGCAATTATTTTATAAAATAACACCTTCTAGTAAAACTTTTCCATGTTTCCATTCTTATTCTATTATGTGTTTTTGCTCACAAAATCTAATATTTAATATTACAAATTTTAAAAAAAAAGCAAAGTTTTCTGATGAAAAATAGCATGATAAAATATGGTAGGGTTTTTCATTAATATACTTGGATAAGTCATGGAATATTTTTTTTTTGAAATTGAGTGGAAACCCTGTTATTATATATGACAGACATATTGGAAAAAATTTATGCATCAATTTTGTATGTCAGTAAAATAATGTTATAAAGTATTGCTGCTATTCTTTTTATATCTAACTAAATGACCAAAAAAAAGCAAAAGCAATTATTAAAAAAAAATTGAGCAACTTTTTTATTACAAGGTTGCGCCACAGGCGACTAAAATGCAACTATTTTGAGCATGAGGCGACTATAGCAACTTTTTTTGCCTGAAAAGGCTAAAAAAGCAACTATTTTCAAGAAAAGGAGACTGTTAAGAGACTTTTCTGTACTCCTAGTAATTTTTTTTTCAGCATAAATTGGGTTGAAAACCTGCAACCTGGAAAATCTTCTGAACACACTGAATTTCTTTTCTTAAAAAATAAAAATGTAAAATAAGAATAAAAAATTTTAAAAAATAAATAAATAATTAAAGAATAAAAAAATTTAGATTGCAAATTTCAGTCATCACTTTTTAATGCGTTCAATTTGCACAGATTCTATTGTAAGTCTTTCGTTTCTTGACCGCCTTTTCAATGGTTATTGCTGTGAAATTCTGCATGATTTTCAAAAACCCAATTTTTAATACGACATTACAATGCATGATTTTTGAAACTGAGTAATCACTTTTCACAATATATATATATATATATATATATATATATATATATAGGGGAGAGTCAGGTAGCCCCGCCCACTTAAGGAGTATTGCTTATATTTCTGTATAATATTGAGTAATAATCAATATTTTTTTATGTTTCTATTGTTTTATCATCTAATTAAATAATGCAAAAAGAATAAACCGAAAAAGAATAGTTTAACTTAAAAAAATAGAAATTTAAAAAATTTGACTACTGTATTCAACATATTTTCAGAACTATTGTTTACCATGTTACCAGCTGCATAAATACTTGAAACTTTGAAAATAATCTTTTTTTAATATAACATTTAATGTCCGATGGCCCATTGACTTGAAAAAATATTCTATATATATGAAATTGACAGTTAGCCGGGGTACCCGACACTCCCCTATATGTATTTGCTAAATCAATTATTGATAAAAGGGAAAATTTCTTAGAAAAAGTGTTGTTTTTTTTTTATGAAAAAGTATTCTTTGTATGAATTCTAGTAATTAAAAGTATTTAATTCTCTGCAAATATGCTAATTTTTTTATATAAAAATTTAGCGCTAGAACACTAACGTTTATATAAAAATTATCATATTTGCCACCAACTTGACTAAATGGATCATGGTATATGACAATTAAGTCATTTAATAACATTTTAGTCTTATTTTTGCTAAATTTTAATTCTTATATAGGCAACTATTTTCATTGTTTTCGGCAACTATTTTCATGCTTTAGCCTACTAAAAGCAACTATTTTGTTCATTTTTTTTCTATGGCAACCCTGTATTATAAAAGAAGCTTATGTTAAATTGATTTTAATTTGTGGTCTAGTCCTCCTTTTTTTTTTTTTTTTTTTTTTTTTTTTTTTTTTTTTCTTCAAATTTAGGTTCGGTATTTTTATTTCATGTAGGTTTTACTTTCTATACTCTTCAGATTTCATTATTAGAAAGAACTTTTGTAACATTTTCCTTTTTTGATTTATAGTAATTTTATCTTTGCATCAAAATAATAAATGCAAAATTCTCATTATTGTATTTGCAAATTTATTCTATACTTCTGCTGCAAGTTAAGAAAAAACCATTATCCCTATGGAGAGAGCTTGTTTGCATCTAAGTACACTTCAAATGGACGCCCAGCATGAACTCTTGAAATGACGTTGCACAGCCTTCTTTTTGCTTTCTTTCTTAAATTGTGTGCAATGAGGAAAACAAAATTATGTGATCTCTTATCTAAAATTTAATAGAAGTAGAAAACAAACACTTACATTATACTTTATGAATATTTCTTGTTGGGAGTGAAAAAAATACTTAATAAAACGAAATCGTTTTTGTTCCCGTTCGATTCTGACAAATTATTTTGTCTGTTTATTTATCCAGGTGGGTCTACCAGCTAAATCAGGTGTTTCAGGAACGACAATGGTTGTGGTTCCCAATGTCATGGGAATCTGCCTGTGGTCACCTCCCCTAGATTCCTATGGAAATTCTGTGCGTGGAGTTCAATTCTGTGAGGTCTGTTTACAGTATTTACCATATTTAATCTTTAAAAATTTGGATTATTATGTTATAAATATACTTATACAAATAAAAGTAAGGGTTTTTCACAGTAAATGTTATTAACAATATTTATGCTCTCAATTAATTGTTCTTGATTAAAACAATTAGCGTGCCAACAGATGTATCTAAGCAGAATTTTACAAAACTTTAAATACAATACATATGAACTAATTCTTTTCCTTATCTGTCTCTTTTCTATCTTTTTTAATTTTTTTTCTATTGTATCAAATTATTGGGTGTACATATAAGTTCCGGCCGTTCGTCACAAGATTGCACTACCAGAAAGGTTATGTAGAAATTGACTAGTGTTCAACGTCTTGTTGTTGTTGTTTCTTATCCCTTTCTGGCCTGACGAAGTCAGACCAGATCTATGAACCCGTTGACCTGAAGAAAATCATAGACCAAAAGAGGAGTAGAGTAAATGTCTTCCCAGAGAAGACCAAGACAGTTCAGGATGTGATCGGCGGAAGCCTGGTGTAGATAGCATTTAGGGCAAATGGGGTGGATTTTAGTTCCTTCGGAAAATAGAAAACCTTTAAGATGGCCAGTTGCTAGGCGGGAGATGGTGGTGCAGATTCTCCTTTCAAAGGGAAGAGTCAAAGAAACTCCAGGCTTATTTCCCTTGTACCAATGGTGGGTGGGGGGAACCAGCCAGTCTCTGAGAAGCTGGGACTTCTTCAGGGAGTAAAGTTCAAGATAGGTAAGATCAGAAGAGGTAGGGTACGGTTGGCTGCAATTCTCTTTAGCAAGGCTGTCCGCTAAATCATTACCATAGAGGCCGACGTGAGAAGGAATCCACTGCAGGTGAATATTATGTTGAAGGGACTAGAGTTTTAGTTTGTTTAGGATGGAAATACTGGTTTTGTCGCCAATTTGGGTCCAGTTGTTGAGATGTTGCAGGGAGCTGCAGCTATCAGAGAGTATCCAAAGGTCTTTAAAACAAAGGTCATTTTGCATAACAAATTCCAGACCCCTGTTGATAGCAAGAAGTTCACTTCTGAAAACGGAGCAGAAGTCCGGGTTACGCTGGCAGAGAGAAAATTTATCATCAGGACTCTCGATGTAGACTCCACTATTAGCATGACTATCGATTTTGCTGCTGTCAGTGAAAATTTTATTATCTTGTTTTGGAATAGAGTAAATAATTTCAAGTGCCAGTTGCTTTAGATGGTCGGGCAGGAATTCCTTCTTATTGACAGGAGCGGGAAGGTTGAAATGGAAGAAAACTTCTGGAAGATTTTCAGAAGGGTTCACAGAACAGTGAAGGGAGTGCTGCCCTACATTATCGACAAGGAGGTTTTGAAAAACTATCTGGCTAAATGGACTGTTTTTCTTGAGCCTTTGGGAGAAAATCCAATTGCTGAGGTAGTCTGAAGTCTTGTTATGTTGTCCAAAGCTGAGGATCTTGTTATAATATTTTACCAGACTAGCTTGTCTTCTGGTATGGAGAGGCAAAAGGTTAGCTTCATAACATAAAATGTTGGCTGGGCAACTCTGTTTCAAACCAGTGATAATACGGGCAGCACTTAGTTGGACTTGTACAAGTTTATTTAGATTGGTTTCAGAGGCACAGCAGAAAATTGGTGAACCGTATTCGAGAATAGGCCTTATGAGAGCCAGATAGGTAGTTCTCAGAGTGGTCGCATCCGCACCCCAGTCTCTGCCAGCGATGTACTTCAAGATGTTCAAACGCTTTCTAGCTTTCAGGGTAATATGTTCAATATGCTTATTGCTGGTAAATTCAGGGTCAAGAATAAAGCCTAAGTATTTTGGATGTTTCTCATAGATAAGTTCCCGGCTCTCAAAGACCAGTTTTGGGTGATAATTATACAAATGCTTATTTGTAGTGAAGAAGGTAGTTGTAGATTTGCTTGGATTGAAGTGAAGTTTGTGGTCTGCAGCAAATAAAGAGATAGACGCCTAAGAAGCATTTAGTCTGGACTCCAAGTCATTCAGATTGTTTCCTGAGCTCCAAAGGGCAATGTCATCAGCAAAGAGTCCAATATTTGTGCCCAAAGCAGTTAAACACAGTTGTGTTAGTGTTCAACGTCTTATTGTAAGTATGTTCATCTGGTAACAACATAACCTTAAAGTATTAGTGATTCCATAATAGCATTATGTAATTGTTTTCATGCAAAAATGTCAAGTTTTGTGCCAAATAAGCGTCATTTGCAGAAACTTTTGATTAACTTCTTTAATTTGAAGAGATCTGCAGCTGAAGCGCATCGATTGCTTGGAGAAGCATATGGAGAGGCTGCTTAAAGTGAGAAAAGTTGTTGTGAGTAGTTTCAGAAGTTTAACTATGAGTTTGACATGGAAGACAAAGAACGGTAATTGTGCGAAAACAAGAAATTAGAAGAATTGTTGGAAGAAGATAACGCAAAGAAAACTTGCTCTTACATTACAAGTGACTCGGCAAGCAATTTCCCATTGTTTAAAATTGAAATAATGAAGTTGGGTTCCATACAAACTGAAGCCAAGAGACATTGAACGTCGATTTTGCTATTTGGAAACATTTCACTACTCCACCCACTGTATTCGCCAAACCTTGCCCCATTGGATTATCACCTATTCCGGTCGATAGCACATGGTCTGTCTGAGCAGAAATATGCATCATTTGAAGAAACCAAGGAATCGGTTGATTCGTGGATATCCTGAAAAGATGAAGAGTTCTTCCGACGTAGTGTCCAAATGCTACCAGAAAGATGGGGGAAAATAGTGTCTAGTAATGGAAAATACTTTGTAAAAAAGATAATGTACCTGCTAATTTTTTATAGAAAATGGCGAAAACTTATTTGTACTCCCAATACATTGTTGCTTTTACTTCATGCAGAGTTTTGATCAGACCTAAATAAAAGCTCTAATCATCAAATCTTCTTTTTTCAAGTTTTTTTTTCTATCAATAGACAGAAGAATTATGAATGTACATTTTAATTGATGGATAAAGATGTAGAGAATTCCTATTTTTAATAGAGACGTACTTTTTGTAAAAGGGGACACAGAAATATGGAAATCCTCAGTCCTAAAACGTGCAGTTTTCAAAGCACTGTTATCGTAATATAATATCGTACTAAAATATTGGAATCAGAAACACCCTGTGGAAAAGGTTGACAAAAACACTCATATATGAGGAGGATTTTCTGTAGAATCGGCGCAAAATAAAGCGAAACCAAAAGTAATACAATCAGATTTGACCTATGCAGGTTACAATAATACCTTCTTTAAAATATATAAATTTGAAAAAACAAGTGGCCAAAGAAATAAACATAAAATTACAATGGTATCAGACATAACAAAAAGTGAATTTCAAATGAATCAGTAACAAATAGTCATTCTATTGTATGTAATTAAAAATATCAATAAAAAGGCAAAAACCCCATAAAAAGTAGGTAAAAACACGGTCTTTAAATGATGTGGACTGATATTCAAAATTTGCGGTATGTAATAATATTAGGTTAAACATATCGTAATTTGAAAAACCTTGCATAAATGGGCAAAAAACAACAATGAAAGCTGCACGTCCTGCAATACCCCTGTTGTAGAATTTACTCTGCATTGATGATTTAATATATAATTTTAATGATAGTATGTTTTTATAGGTGATGGTTAATAAGTTTCATTTAAATTGAGAATTTTATTTAGTTTGAAATATTATTGGCACATTTATTTGAATATAAGCCTGCAGAAATGAATTCTAACCAGTAATTCTCTGTTAGTGGTTGCATTTCTATTGCATATTTTTTTATTTAACAATGCATTTTTTCAAGCTCTCTTAAATATGATATAAAATTTTAATTTATTTGCTCCAAAACACATTTTTTCTTCTCCAAAATAATTATGCTGATATTTCATCCCTGCAATTGTAATGGAAGCTGAAACCATTACTAAAGATAGATCCTTGTACTAGTGACTGTAGTAGATAATACTACCCTGTATATTTTCACCGGTCTATTTAAATATCGCTATTATTATAAAAAAATTTTATTGATGAAAGTTAATAAAATGAAAAATTACAATTTAATAAATGTGTAATGTTCACAGTTATAGTGAAATATGCTATTTGTGGCTATTACATAGATTGAAACACGGAACTGAAAATCAAGAAACCAAAGCAACAAACCATCTTTTAATATCGATTGCTGGTTTGTCGTACCATTAATATTATTTTGTGAGGGACTGTGTGAAAGTTTAGTGGTCCCAAACGAATGGGCTACTGTAACATTTCACAAGTTATATCTAAAATTATTTTGCATATATTTTTTTCCTCACATTTAGTCTGCTTTTGTTTTTAAATTAGAGATTTTATGAGTAGCTGGTAAAGCAAAAAGGTGCTTCAATATTTCTCTGCTTTGCCCCAGTTTGGTCATCCTTAAAATGCTCTACTTTTTAAAAAAACAAATAAATAAATAAAATTCCTTTTTCTTGCTTGCGAAAATTAGTTTTTTTTTTTTTTTCTTTTTTAAATAATGAACATGCAACGAAAAATGACATCTAAAACAGGGGTGAGCAACCTTTTTAATCAACGGGCCAATTAAAATTTTAAAATTTTTTGGCGGGCCGCACATAAATTAACACTTATTAATAATTTACAAAACTTTATTTATAATAAACATTAGAATAAAAAAATATTAAATTTTAAAAAAAGTAAAAATTTCATATACAAATTTTAATGCAAAATAAAAACAAACAAGAAAAGAACAATAAAACGAATTTACTTGAAATTTTTAATGAGAAATTTGGCACTGTTTTTTCGATACAAGCTGATCAATATCAGCTGGAATTGATGAGGTAGCTACACGTACGCAGCTTTCTAATCGTGCATCACTCAATCTTGATCGGTGGTCATTTTTGATTAATTTCATGGTTGAAAATAATTGTTCGCAAACATATCTACCACCGAACAGAGACATCATTTACTTTGCATTTTTCCTCAAAAGCAGAAATTTCTCAGGGCTCGCATACGATTTATAAAAATTTTCGATGTTTACTGAGAAAAAAAAAATTTTTAAATCGGTATTATTCTGCATGTCAATCACTTCCATTTTAAAGTCTTCAGGAACTGTATTCACATCGATATTAAATGGCGAGGAAAACATTTTCATGGCAATCCCTGTCTTCTCAGCTTTGAACATTTGGAATCGTAATTGAAATTCGTTGATTAAAATGTCTATATATTGGGCGTATTTTTGAGAAATAGTAACGTTTTCTTTTTCTTAATGTGGAAAGTGAGACACATTATTCTGCAAAAGATGCTGTTTCCACAATTTTAATTTGCGCTCAAAGCCCTGAATTTTATCATATAAATTGTGAATAAACTGTCTTTTGCCGAAGTTGCACATTAAGATTATTGAGATGCTGAGTCATGTCGATAAGAAACCCAAAATTGCACATCCATTTTTTATTACCAAAATGAGGAATGGCATATCCCTTCATATCCACGACCAATTGTATTTTGCTTTTTAAGTTGTATACTCTTTTTAGCATTGCAGCTCTATTAAGCCAACGTACTTCGGTATTAAAACCATGTCGCCATATTCAGTTTCTAAATCTTTGAGGAATTCTTTAAATTCACAGTGATTTAACTCAACTTTATAAAATTGATTAGTTTAATTATTGGTACTGTGACATTTGGCAAACTAAATCTTTTTGCAAACAAATTTTCCTGGTGAATTATGCAGTGGTTAATGAATATTCCCCTTCCTGTGACCTTCTTAATGTCTTGAAATAGCCTTCCCGATACTCCTACCTTCATGCTTGGCATTGCTCGAGCTCCATCTATCGATATACCAATGATCTTTTCTAATGGAATTGAAAAATTTTCCAACACAGACTTTAGTTCATCGTACAGGTCTTTGCCGGTTGTAGTCTCTTGCATAGGAATCAGTGAAAACAATTTTTCGGTAATATTAAATTTGGTGTCAATACCACGTAAAAATATAACCAGTTGTGCTGTATGGCTAATATTGCAACTCGCATCAAGTGCCAAAGAACAGTATTTGAATTTTGCAATGCGTTCACGAAGCGTTGTTGCTATGTTCTCGGATAATCTTCAATTCTTCTTGCAATGGTGAATCTTGATAAACTATTGTTTGAAATAATATTTATTTTATCAGGAAATGCTATTTCTGCAACAGCAGTCAGACATTCTTTTATCATTTCTCCATCCGCAAAGGGTTTCATTTTTTTTGCCAGTATTTGACTGACAACTAAACTAGTCTTTACTGCCATATTTGATAAAATAACTTGATTTTTAAAAACATCCTGTTGGTTTCCCAAGTTTTTCTCCATTTGATTAAACTTATCTATCCGGAGTTGTCCTGTTAAGTTTTTATATTGTTGTTCATGTTTTGTATCGTAATGCCTTTTTATGTTATATTCTTTTAATGTCAACACGGTCTCTGAGCATATTAAGCATACAGCTTTATCTTTGACGAAAGTGAAAAAATAATCAAATTTCCACTTTTCTTGAAAATGCCTGTGCTCATCCGCAACCTTCCGTTTTTTTGTTTTTTGCTTTTCCGACATGCTATTATGGATTGCACTCACGCCTTTCAAGAAACACAAGAATTGCTAAAATTGCTAGTTAACAGCTGACCAGTCTTACTGATTGTGTGACAGAAGCGAACACAAACAAGCACAGGCGCGGCACCGATCAACAACAAGTCGCCGACAAGTGAGTAACTCGTCGCAAAAAATTTTTTCGGTTTAGTATGTACTACCATTTTATTATAATTAATTTTATAACAATACGATGGGAGAAAGTCGATAAAATAAATTAAATTTTAGAAATGCTTGGCGGGCCGCATAAACATGTTTAACGGACTGCAAGCGGCCCGCGGGCAGCACGTTGCTCATCCCTGATCTAGAACAAATATCAGTATAACACATTTGATTTGAAGTATATCATATTTGAGTAAAATGTAACCAACTACAATCAATCTTAAATTATGATTATTTTGTTCAATGTATTGCAGGAGTTGGTGAGAGTGTTCAATTTCCATCATTATGACAACCTGAGACACACGACACAGAAGAGAGATCCCAGAAGACAGAAATACGAGACAAAAGGTCTGAAGATTGTTGGATTACTCTTCAGTGCTGCCAGTGGAGATGTCACAGCCATGAGAAGGTGACATTGTGTGCCATATTCATTCATCAGCTTTAAAAAATAGTCCCCGTGTAGTAAATGGTAATTTAATCTGCCGGGTCACAAAGTCCTCCATGCTCCCATAACAAATTATACCTCTAGAGGTACTGAATTGGAGATGGATTGTTATCTAGTTCAGGTCACGTTATAGTTATTATTCTATAGTTATATTATGTCTTTATTGTTTTGACATTTTATTATTTCTAATCAGAGTTTACATTATTTAAATCATCTATTTTTTAAAATAAAAATAATTTAATGCTTTCCTGAAGTTGCAATTTTATATATAATTTTAATTAACATTTTTATTAAATGTAAATTTTGTTGTAATTTTTTTTTAAAGAAAAAAGTTCTGGAATTTTATGCAAATCTACCTGGAAAAGTCAGAGAAAAAATTCCTCCTTTTTTAGTATGAACCCTGCAAAGTCTCTTAATTAATCTGCTGCCTCAATGGGGTAAAAAAAATTTTAAAAGAAGGTTTTATTTCGTTGATGCGGGATTTGATAACACTTCACTTAACTTTTCTGGTCTAAAATATTCAGAAATCTTGTATTGACTTATTCTATTGCAAATTTCTGATTACACATCTTCCATTAATGCTTAAAGGCACTACTTGTCCGGAATGGACATGGGTCAGAGTGACTATGATGGACGGACAGCACTCCACTTGGCTGCTTCTGAGGGACACCTGGAATGTGTTGAATTCCTACTAAAAGTGTGTGGGGTTGACCATAAACCCCAGGACAGGTCAGTCTTCACTTTGATTATATCGTGTACGTAATTTTCGGTTCACATGCAATTTTAAATCGATACCTTTTACAGATTTATTGTTTTGAACTCTTTCACTGTTTTTCTGTAAATTAGTTTTTGCATTTTTTTCATTAATCAGTTCAATTATATATATTTAACTAATCGTAAGTTGTTACTAAATATAAAAACACTTACATTCCTATTATTTATATTAAGCTATTTTAAACAACTTTTCTATTGTTTAAAAAATATGGATGAATCCACTCCTTTTCTTGAAAATGATAGTAATTAACATAAATGCTTCTAAAAATATGCATTATTTTTAGTACTATTTTTACAAAGTTTGAGCAACCTAGCACTTTTTTGGTAAATTATGTTATGTTAATTTTACCGTATTACCTTCTGCTTTTTTTGCTGACATTTTATTAATAATATATTTTCAATGAAATTTTTATAGCATTTCACATATTGTTTTATAATTTAATTACATGAAGGAAAATTACTGATGTTAAAGAATGTATGATATATATAGAATTGGAATACATGGTAAAAAAAAAAAAAAATTCAAAATGATCTTTTGATTTGTAAATGGTCACTGTACTTCAATTGATCAATGTAATTACATCTCCCCAAATCAAGTTCTACATTCAGAGAAGAAATTGAGGGTATTGATTGGATTAATGCAAACCTTGCAGTTGTCCTATATTTTTGAGTCTGAATAATGTCTTCTTATGTTTAGAAATGTTGTTTTGTCCTTTATTTTTTCATAACATAAAGTTTTGTTTTAGATTTAGTCGAGTAATGATGAAGATTTTTAATCTATTAATTTATTATTTGCTTCTATAGCTTTTGTTGCTTGTGTTCAAAGTTTAAGAGGGGGATTTTAAAGACCATTTTAAATTTTGGATAATGTAAAAACTTAAATCTACCACAATAGGTGCTACATTTATTTTTAAATTTTACTTAGAATAAGATTTATATGATGCTTTTAAAAACAAGGTAACTTCATAAGTTTTGGATTTGATTCAAAATTTAACAGCATATGCAGTGTTTTCATTACAGAAAAAAAATGGGAGAGAAATTATCTCCCTTTCTCAAAAACAGAGAGAGATTTTAAAAAGTTAGTGAGATTTCTAAAAATTACAAAAAAATACAAATAGACTTGGAAATTTTTTTTCTTTAATTATAATATTTAACATCTTCTATTTTTTAAGGCATTAAATATTTTTGCTGCGGAATCACTTAGTGAATTTGCAGCATTGTGCACACACCTTTCCATCCTCTTCATCTGCCAGCATACGCTTTTCAATTACTTCACGTTATTGTAGCGAAATGTGTTCTGAAAGGGGCGTTCAGGGGTATGATGTTCTGCTGTTCGCACTGCCTCTGAACAATATGGGAAAATAAGGAAGCAGCTAGATAACAGGGACCGATGTTGAAAATAATGAAAGATTCAGGTAGAAAAGTGAAACGGATTTTATGGTGTGAGACGAAACTTTTTCCAAAATGGTGTGAGACGAAACTTTTTCCAAAATGGTGTGAGACGAAACTTTTTCCAAAATGCGCCAGACTCTCGCATTTTAAAATTAAATAATAGAGTGCGCCAATTTCGTGCGGTAATAATTTTTTCATGTGAGAAAAGAAAAAAATATGAAAGATTCTCACGCTGTAGTGAAAACACTGGCATATGTTGCAATTGTAGTTTCTATTACGCTTTAGTGTTTTTGATTGCATTTTTTGTTGGAAGATAAGCATTCTTACTAAAGACTAAAAATATCACCTTTTTTTGAAAACCATTTTTTAAAAAAAAAGAAAACATCTGCAAGACAAAATAAAATATTGGTAGACTTCTTGTTCAATTTTTAGATAAATTAAAGAAAAGTTAGAAGAAGTTGATGATCCTGCAAATATCAAATGAAGGTAGAGATATTTAAAAAGCAAAAACATTTTACTCTGGAATTCATTTTTAATAATTTTTCCTGAATTTGGCACCTCTCCAAGGCTGCACATGTGGACAGATTTAACCTCTCTAGCTATACCAATACTTCTTTTCAATCAAAAAATGCTTGCAAGTAATGTAGTGTAAGTATTTTGATCCTAATTGGTTGTTGAAACGTAGCATTTGACTGCTCTTTCCATTCTATTTCGAGTAAGGCAAGTCTGTCAAGTACCAATTCTCTTATATTGCACAGCTTATATACTTTTACAAAGATTATTTTGCAAAGATTTAAATTCTTTTACTATATATTTACACAAAGACAGGCAAGAAGCTCCGTAGAACATAAACAAACTTATTGTACATCGAAGTTGCCTGTTACAAAAAAGAAAAATATATCACGATTGCAATAAAATACAATACATAAACAAATTATTACATAAAGGTTAAGTCAAAGAAGTAGACAAGAAAGAAATATATTTCAATAAATTCGATGTTCTATACGGCTCTGTATTTAATTAACAATAATTAAAATTCTAAATTATGTAGAAAAACTTAGCTCAACTTTAATGCGCCATTTGGCTATTTAAGATTACCTGGCACTGTTGTCATATGTGTGGGTATGGTTTGTCTTCTTCTTGGAATGCAAGTACCTAATTGACAAACCTAATCGCTGTCACTTTGTTTCTATGCCCAAGTGTTACTCATTTTTATAAAACCATATGTTATTTTCAACATTTTGTTGAAATATTCTGCTGTAGCGTGTTGAAATATCTTACTCCGCTGCAAAATGATTCAAATTTGGGATTTGCCTAGTACAGGGTGGCCACTCACTCTGGAAACCGGGAAAACCGGGAATTCTCAGGGAATTTTGAAATACCACTGGAAAACCGGGAATTCTCAGGGAATTTCACGTCGATTCTGGAAAATAATTTTGTCGCGCGTCGCCGCTCTTTTCTTCCCATTCCGTTATGTTTACTTTTTCGGAGCGAAACGCGTCTGCTTCATCGCGATCAAGCATCACGTGATTATCCTCCAATGAACGCTTCATGTCCTTGTGCCTCTTTGTGGATGTTGTAACTGAAGAACAAGAATCAGTAAGAAAATCGGAGCAGTGTTCAAAGGAAGTTCGTTCTGGAATGATATTGGTAAGTTTTGATTTTTGTATTCTATTAATTTTACAGGATCGCAATTTTTTGAGAGTTGAAATAAAAATATTTAAAATTGCTTTAATTTATGTAAATAAGCTATAATTATGCTTTAATTTATCTAAAATTTCGATTCCATATTTGACCATTACAAATTATATCGAGAATTCGAATTAAAATAATATTCTGATTTAAAAATCTCTAATAAGAAACTGATGTGTTTTTTTATTATTAAATTAATTAAACTATTTTTCATTTTAAACAAAAGTCTATTGTAGAATTTCGAATATTTTTTGCTTTATTAATTTTTAACTTTTTTGTGTAAATTTTATTATTCTTCATCGAATATCCCGATTTTAAAACAAATTTCCTTATAGAAAAGTTTTATTATTTTTCAGTAACTTTGTACTTTTACGCCAAGAAATTGAATTTAAAAAAAAAATAAATAATAATAAATTAAAAAATCATCGATGTATACAATTTAAAGTAGAAAAAAAAGTAATGGATTTTTTCTTTGATTAATAATTTAATCTAATTATTTGTTTATCATTTCATTTGAAACAAAAATTTTATCGTAAAATTTCGAATTAATATCGGAAATTAAGTATAATTTAAGAGACAAGTACATCGATTAGGAAACTTTGTTTTTCTATTTTCCAGTAACTTTACATTATTTGATTTTTATTATTTTTTCCCCCAGAATTCCAATTTTAATTTAAAAATTGTTGTCTAGGGACGTTTTTGTTTTACAGCAGAGAACCATTTATCCGATACCCAGAAAACCGGCAAAACTTTTGCTCGGTTTTCCCGCCATTTAAAACTAGAACGATTATAAAAAAAAGTGGAAATTGGACTCATCCTTGAAGTTGAGTAGAGGAAAATGTGAGAAAGGGGAGAATGTTTTTCCCCGTTTACCCAGAGAAACGTCATTTCTTCGGTGACCTTAAAGATCTTTAAATCTAGAGGGGGCAGGGAGGGGACGAATGTTTTATTTTCAAACTCAAAAGAGAGGCTTGCTGTTTTATTTTTCTCTTTGATTTATGAGGGGGTGGGGGAAATGCGTTGCACCTGCATATCATTGAACCGAAGATGGAAGAGAAAAATATATTTATCTATTTGACATCGATTAATAAAAATAAAATATTTTTCTTTTGAATAAATTCTGATTCTTTAAGAGTGCGGTGTCATTTGCAAGTTTTTCTTGATGTTAAATCACATCTGCTTTCGTTAAGAGTCTTGTTTTTATAAAAAAAATAAAAGGAGAATTGTTTATTAATTTAAACATACGATTATTTTATGAAGCAGATTGCAGTTTTGTTTTTCTGATTCCACTACGTTTGATTTTTTTTCCTTTTCACTATAAATTTCGCACTCAATAAATTATTTCTTTTTATTCATAAATTTTATCATTAGTTTTTTTTTTTTGGAAGTGTCGGCGATTGAGCTGATTTTATTTCTTCATTATGGCCAGTTCTTTTTAAATTTTTCTTATATATATTTGCTGTAACTCTTAAACATGATTTTAAAAAAAATAATTACAGCTGTTTATGATTGCAAATCTTTTAAGAGTTTAATCTGATTCCGATTTTAAAGGATTTTAGATTTTATTTTGCTTTTAATTTTTTTCTATTTCTACTATAATTATTAAATGCTTTTTTTAATATTACTGTGATGAAATTTTTAGTTGCGATTGGGGAAATAATTATTTTCTTTTATTTTCTAATGCAAATTAATTATAATTTTATTTAATTTTATTCACTAATTTATTTTATTTATATATTATCGCCGAAATGTTGCATTTTTACAATGGACGTTAACTACTCCGAGCGGATTTTCCGGAGGTTCTAAAAATAAGGGGTGCATATTATAGGCCAGAAATTAAGGTAGATGCTTTGTAACCAAGGTGGTCATTAATCGTTAATGTTTTTAATTGACAAAAAAATTTTTAGATTGTTTTTTATTTTCCTCAGAACAACGCCTTTTTTCACTTATTCATTTTTTAAGATTAAAATGAAAACATTCATTTATTTTTCTTAGTGCAGTTATCATCTGCTATGATAATAGTTAGCTAGTGGAGTGCATTAAGTATCTAGACTTTTTCTCAAAAAATGAGCGGGAATATTTAACAATGCTGATTTTTTGGTAGGTCACTAGCCCCTTTATTGATAGAAAAAGCTTATTAGAAGTTTTAATACATTTATGACAAGATTTTTATTCAGAATGTGACTAACTAAATTCTATTTTGGAATGTGATTAGCTAAATTCTATTGTTTTTAGCAGATTTGTAGTCTATTTTTCTGCAACCTTTTATCAGTAGTTAAATTTATTTTCAAAATACAAACGAAAACAAAGTGTTCATTAAGATTTTATTTTTAGGTGGCTTGAAACGATGGCGCCTGGTTTTAAAACATCATTTAAGACAGAATGGATGGAAAATCCTCATTATGCCCCATGGTTACGTGAGTGCCTGACTGACAAATTTTCTGCAGTGTGTAAATTATGTAATTCTGTATTTTCCCTGAGCAATATGGGAAAACAAGCACTAACTAGTCATCAGAAATCCAGGAAACACAAAAAAGCCGTTATTAGCAGAAATATGTCTGATGATTTGAGGAGTGCATTTAGCGAACAAGATTCTACTACCAAAAATCTTGTATTAAATTCTCTAAATGAGCCAGCTAAAAAGGATGCATCATTAGTTTCTTTTTTGAGATCAGAAAGTGTATCAGAAGCAGAAATCTTGTGGTGTTTGTATGCAGTGATGGAACACTCTTCTTTTCGTTCTGCGGGTCGGGCAGTACTTTTAATGAAAAAAATGTTTACTGATAGTGAAATAGTGAAAAAAATATCTCTACAAAGAACCAAAATAACATACACCTGTGTTCATGGTATTGCTCCATATTATAAGGAGCAATTACAAAAAACCATAGCTAGCTGTCATTATTTAGTTATGGGCTTTGATGAAAGTCTAAATAAAATCGCTCAGAAACAACAAATGGACGTAAGTGTTCGACTTTGGAATAAAGATACAAATAAAGTCCAGACACGATATTTGACATCAGTATTTCTTGGTCATTCGACAGCAAAGGATTTGTTGGATAACTTCAAAGAAGCCATTACCCAATTTTCCATCAATAAAAATAAAATAATTCAAATATCTATGGATGGACCTAATGTCAACCATAAATTTCTCAATGACCTTAAAAAAGAACTTGAGGAAATGCCGCAAGATCCTGTGATGTTAGATATAGGTAGCTGTGGACTGCATACAATCCATTGTGGGTTTAAACATGCAATAAAGTCTACAGGGTGGAATGTAGTGGACTTTTTACGGGCGCTATACTACATTTTTAAAGATGTACCGTCACATAGAGCTGATTTCATATATTTCACAGGATGTGAAAAATTTCCAAAGAAATTTTGTGCAATCCGATGGATTCAAAATGTAGAAGTTGCTGAGAGGGCATTAGAAATGTTGCCTCATATTTTCGAATTTGTAAAAGCAGCAAAGAAGGAGAAAAAAATCTATGTTGGCTCAAAAAATTTCGGTGTACTCTCGGAGTGTATCAAAGACAGTTTCTTTGCTGCAAAATTGGCATTTTTCCAGTCATTAGCTGCTTTTATTGAACCATTTCTCACAGAATTTCAGACTGATGCTCCATTAGCTCCTTTACTTTTCTCTAATTTAACATCAATTTTAAGATCCCTTCTTGATAAATTTGTAAAACCCGATATTTTAGTGGAGAACTCTTCAAAATTAGGAAAAATAGATTTGTCATTGGCAGATAATCTGCTTCCAATCAACAAAGTTGCTCTCAGTTTTGCAGTTAAGGATGAAATAAGGAAAATAAAAGATTCTTCACCTTCTGAAGAATTTTCATTTAGGAAAGAATGTGCAATTGCTTATAAAAAATTCTGTGAAAAGATTTTAGAAAGATCACCTTTAAAATTCCAGTTAACAAGGGGACTATCTTGTCTTGATCCTGGTGTAATTTTAAATACAGCAATTGCTGAAAAACGGCTTTCATCTTGCCTTTCAATGTTGGTATCTAGCAATTGGATATCAGGTATCAAGGCTGACAGTGTGAAAGATAGTTACAAAACATTCATTCGGAATCCTCTAGTTAAGAAAGAAATGGAGCAATTTGAGAAGAGGGAAAAACGACTGGATAATGTTTTCTTCTCTCTATTTGAAGTTTGCAATGCACCAGAAAATTTACGTTCCTTTGTTAAGTTTCTCCTCATATTGTCACACGAAAGTGCTTTTATAGAAAGGGGCTTTTCTATTAATTCAGATTGTTTAATAGAAAATCAACATGAAGATAGTTTAGTTGCTCTTAGGCAAATTCATGATGGTGTTATGGATGCTGGTGGTGTTGAAAATATAACTGTGACGAAATCCATGATAAACTACGGAAAACAGGCTCACACACGTTATATCGAAGTATTAGAAAAAAGGAAGGAGGCAACAGAAGAAAAAAAGAAAGTTATGTTAGAAAAGAGGCAAAATGAAAAATTAAAAAAAGAATTGCATGTTAAAAAACAAAAATTAACGGCTGATTTTTATTTAGAAACTTCTTTAATTGATGAACAGTTAAAAGCTATCAGAAATTAAATGTTAAAAGCTTTCAGTTATTCACTTGTTGAGCTATTTATGCTGTACAATTTGATTAACTCCACTTTTTAAAACATCTCAAACTTAAGTGTCAAAGAATATATTAATATATATATAGGTATATTTTTTATATTTATATTTAAAATAAGTTTCCCAGATAATATAAATGAACATCATTATATGACTAAATATTTTTGGCTTTTCATTTATTGATAATTTATTTCACAAGTAATTTCGATCTCAATTCTAAACTTTTAGTTTGATGGAGTTGATCAATTTGTGTAATAAGCTATTTATATAACAACTTTTTATTTTATACAAAATAAAGTTTCTAAAATTCATCAGATCTTGTAAATGTGTATCCACATTTGTAAAAGAAATTCATACAACACATTTTAAATGCAACACAGCTGTATATATAATTTTTTATTTACTGTATATTGTTGTATAACTAATAAATTTATGAAGTCTCGTTAATGTTGCGTTGTGGTATCTGGAATTTTAGAAATTTACTCTGGAAAGTCTGGAAAACTCAGGGATTTTTTTTTGGTCTGGAGAGTGGCCACCCTGTAGTACCAAAGAGAATGCAGTGGAATAATTTCAAGAGCATGGTGAAGCAAGAAACACTGTGGAACTACCCAAATACACTTGGATTCGTATTTAAATGAATTTATGTGTCAGCAACTGCACAAGGATAATGACTTGTTTGTTTGCGCTTTATAAGCTATCAAGGGTTTCTGGCCGCCAAAATGATTCTAATAATATGATGTTAGGTTAGATACAAGAATAATTCAATGTGTAATTATAAAAAATAGAGGGTTTTACTTTGTTTTGATTCTTTTTATTACTCTCTTTTTTTAGGTGTTTTTTGTAATATTATTATTAGAAAAATGTAATGTGTTTAGACTGTTTATTTAGGAAATCGCTTTTCTTTATGAAGGCACCAAAAGATTTACTCATTTTCACAAGCGCTGACAGGTGGACGGTATAACCCCAAAGTACCCATAACATTTATCCCTAGGTTCTAACTTAAAGAAAAAATAATTTCATACAACATTTTTAATTTGTTTCAGATGGGGACACACCCCTCTCGATGAAGCTTATGCTTTTGGACATTCAGAAGTAGCCGAATTCCTGGAGAAATGGGAATCCATGCGGGACGAAGACATAAACAAACTTCAGAACGCAGAAAAGCAGAAGTCCCGCCGTAAGCTGGAAGATCCATCCTCGACCATCGACAAGAAAATTTTCGAGTGATTTTTCTTCATTGTTGTGATATTATACATAGATTTCAGATTTAAAAAAATTTATCTACTTAGTGCCTGTGATGAGTATAAAGACTTTGTTGGTGATAAATTGTATTGAAAAACAAAAAATTAGAATGGTGTTTACACTATGTCCAAACTTTCTTAGATTTTGTCCATGGGTCGAGAAGTCTAATTTATTTTTTTGCGGTCGTGTGGAAAAGTTAATAATTTGTTCTCATTAAAAGTAGGCAAAGTCTCATAACCAAGGCTAGAATATTGATAACTAATGCTCAGATTTTGATAATCTAAAATATCACTAAAAGTGTCCTTAAAAAATTCCAAATAATGCATTTAAAAGGGAAAAAAAAGCCTTGTAATGAAACAAGAATTTTAATCTAAAGCCTCATTTCTTTTTCTGATACTCCATATTTATATTATATATATATATAGATTTATATATGTAATATAAATGCAGCATACTCTTGATATCTCAAAAACCTTGGGTTTTTTTTCTTTTTCTTTTTTTCTCTTCTCAAAATAGAAAATGAACTTTTTTGGATAAATGGCAATGTAAGTTCATTGTAAACCAATTTTTTTCTATTCAATGCAGAATTATTTTTGTCTTTTGCAAATAAAATTATAATTGGTGTATTTAGACTTATAGCCAACTATCATTACATACATGTTTATTAGTAGTTACTCTTATGATCCCTTACTCTACTTTTTAGAGTATTATTTAAAACATATTTAGTGCTGAACTTGCTATCTCGAAATTTTTTTAGCGCCCCTTTAACTTTTGAGATTATACTGTATTAGTAATTGTATTAAAACAAGTATATTAAAGAAAATTAAATGGTAATTTTCATTAAAGTTTGGAATTAATGTTAAACTCAAAATTACCAATAGACTAAAGAAGTAATGAAAACTGTTTTGATACATGTATATTGTCCAGCCAAACACAAAAATAATATTCTGAAACTGGCAAGATTTAGTTAAGATTGGCATGTTTTAAACACACTGTATTTCTTACAGAAGCTTTAAATCGAATTAAGTGTTACAATTATTTGTGACTAGAAAGATGAACAGAATAAAATTGGTGAAATTTGTAAAAATGAGCTATTAGTTCTAAAAATTTCAAAAAACTTACCTAAAATTTTTTTTAAAAATGCTCTAAATGATCTAAAGTGTGAAAAAATGCAAGTGTCATCAAAATCTGAGCTTTATTCATAACAGAGAAATTCTTAAAAAATGTTTTTTAAAAAAACAGTTTTTTAAAAATCATCAAAAATGACTCAAATAAAAACAATGCGGTTTAAATTTTTGATACCATGTTTTTTATCAACTTTTTTTATTTAAAAACTTATTACTTGTAACTTTGCATTTATAAATTTACTAAAATAATTAAGGTAGTAATTAAAATAAATGTGAAATTAAAGAATAAAAATGTAAGTACCTGTTAAAGATAAAATTAATTATTAATCTTTAGTTACAGTCTTCAAAAAATAACTGAACTAATTTATATCAATTTCTTTTTCATATTCTTAAAATGAAAAGAATACCTTTTGTCCTAAAAGCAATTTCTTTTATTGTTTAACACAAACACTTGTTGTCGTAGCATATTTAAAATAAAAGATTTGTTGCAAAATTTGCTGTAATTTTTAAGAAAAAAATTCGTTCAGGGGCAAAATGCTCTTAAAATAAAATAAAAATCATTCACAATCGATTAAAAAATTACTAAAGCAGTAGAAAATATATAAAAAATAAATTATAAAAAAATGATAAAAAATACTAAGAAAAAATTGCATTTTATCAATATTCTAGCCTATCTTATAACTCTGAAATGCTACCATCTGTCTCCTCAATAAGTCAAAAACATTACATATAAGAATTACATATAAAAATACTTACAATTTAAAAAATTATAATTTGTGTTTTCTGATTTCAATTTCGCTTAAAAGTTAGAATTTCTTACTAGACTATCGTTATTAAATTATAGAATTAAAACTCAGTGTCTTTTGCTGCATTACTTAAGTTTAGATTATTCCTTTAAGGTGACAGAAAAAAATCTTCCATATTGATATTTTCTTCTACCACAAACTACAGTGTTGTTGAGATGACAGAAGATGTTCAGTTACCATTCTAAAATTTTGTACTGATACACTTTTAAGCACTACTTCAAGCTGATCAACAAAATCTATTATTTTATTTTTAATTATAATTTTAAGCATTTTTAGTAAAACTTATGGTAATTTGGAACTAAAAATCTCAATACAAAGTTATAAGATTTTGTGTATTTCTTAATCAACAACTAAATTTTCTACACCACCTCTAAAAAATTTTCTACACCACCTCTAAGACACTTTTGAGTTTCCAACGCTTTCCACATTATTTACTTAACTTCTGTTAGAACATGCTCTTAACACATATCTTTTAATCTAGTCATGAAACATAATTAATTGTTTTGCACAATTGCAGCAAAAGAATAAGAATTCTTTTATATTGAATTTTTAATTTCTTGTACTACTATGAACTGCTGGGAAAGGCTTTATATTAGTATGGGTACTTCAGAAATTAATTTTTTGGTATTATAATAATCCCTACTTTTTTTTAAAAAATTCTCTTAAACCTCTGAATGACTTCTTATTTTTAGATCTGTTTTTGCAAATTTGGGGATGAGCTATTATAGTGTACTGTCATTTTTAGTAAAAATCAAGTGCAAAAAATTAACAGATTGAATAACTTACTTACAAAGAATTGAATGAATGGTCTATTATCAAAGCTTGTAAAAAGATTCTATGTGTGCTTGCAAATTTTCTGAAAATCATGTTTTCACTAAATAAGTGTGGTTGCACTATCCTAAAACAGGGTGCGTAGCGTTTTTAAAAAGTGCTTAAAGGTGCTTATTTTCGTTTTTTAAAAGCCTTTAAAAGTGCTTTTTCCATGAGTGTTTTTAAAAAGTGCTTAATTTTCCCTTTTCCGAAATGTGATATTTTTCTTTATCATGCTGATTTTTGCCACAAATTATGTAAAATGGCATTGTTCTATTCAGCATTTTCACAATTAATTCAACCCCAATCTATTTCGGCGTACCGCCGGTATGTAGTGTATGAAAACACCATTTGTTTTACATGTTTGATGAAATACTTGTAGGTCCGCACTTGCGTATACTGAGCTGAATTCAGTGTTAAGGATTTTCGACTCTCATGTGCAAACCTGCTGCATTTTGCAAGAGATTCTCAATTTCAGACTTTTCCACACTCTGTAATAGAATAGAAAAATATCTCGAATTTTTGCTGATTACAGGGAGCAACTATACATTGTCAAATTTTTTCCTCTATTAAAGATAGAAAATTTCATTTCTCTTGTTATTTTCATCGTTTGGGACGCACCATCGTCTTTGTCACGATAAATAAAACCGGATACAACCATCAATTGTCAAAAACTTGCCAATCCGGTCTAATTATGATATTTTTCAAAGTGCTTCAAAATATTTTTTGAGTGCTTGAAAAATGCTTAAAAGATGCTTATTTTTTGTTGAAAAATTTGGCTACGCATCCTGTAAAAGCAATATAAAGAAGAAGAAAAACATATGTGAAAACTATTTTTAATATATTCATTTCACATATTCATTTAATATATTCATTGAATATATTAATTGAAAAGTGTTTCTGTATTATTATTTTTTTAATAAGGTCCTGCTAAAATATCCTAATAAAAATTATAAACTTTGGAATAACTTATAATTCCTGGAAATGATTCATAATTTTTCATTTGGAGTTTAATGAGTATAAATGTAGATGTACCAATAAAACAAAGAATAAAATCAACTCTGCATTTATTGCTCTTACCCATAAAATGTAAAATTAACATTTGAAACATAATACATAGGGTTAAAGTTCAGCATCCACTAAAATGAAAAGCTTGTGAATTTAAAAACTTTAATATAAACTGATAAAAAAACAAATTTATATACTGGTTAACTTATTCATTCAATATACTCAATGAGTTAAGTCTGAAAAGAATAAGAAAAGTTAGATTTTATTATTTTTGGAAAATTACTTCAAATGAGTCAATAATTTAAATAGTTATAATTAATATATAACTAACCTGTAATTAAACTTTTTTTTTCTTTATATTTTAAATTTAACAAATAGAATTAGAAATTAATCATCAAGTTATTACAATAATTTATTATTACTACTAATAAATTTTTTTAATAACTTGATTACTAATTATTTACTAAAAAGTTTTCTTCATAACACAATTTTTGGTTGACTTAATTTTACACTGCGTTCATTATTCACTAATTTGAATTTATGCATTGTGCATTTAGATTGCTTCAATATACACATTGCTAATAATGTTATTTTATAGATTATAAAAAATTTTTAGTATTAAGATACTACAGTTTTTTTCTTCCAAGAGAGTTTTGACAAACATTTTTATAGGAATATTGCTATAAATCTCAATAAAATTTGTAAAAAAAAAAATGAAAACAAAAAGTTTTAGTCTAAAAATCTAACATAGTAACAGTAGTCTTTGCTTAATGTGATTGTCGTTGTTATCAAAATTAATTCTATTCATTTGTATGTCAAAATAATCAGTTTCCTTGGTCATTTAATGTTTATATTTATTTTTGAGAAAATCATCTTTAAAAGGAGAGGAATAGGGTGATTGGCTATTAAAGCCATGTTATAATTTGCTTCGTGTCTTCAGGAGAGGGTAGGGGAGTGTTCTTATCTGAAGTGAGGACAAGTGTGTCAACATTTTAAGTTTTGCTCACTTCCGTAAGAGTTAAACAACATGAATAGCAGAAAACGAACTGATTTAAATGAAAGCAAAAGATTGATATTTTAAATGGTTACGATAGATTACCAAAAATAAAAGATTGCGATAAAAAGTTGGAGTACATTACCGCTCTGATGACTTAAAAAATCCTGATTAGAAACCATTTTTGAATGATCTTCTTAGGAAAAATCGCAGACGATCATCAAAGGATGTTTTTTACAACTATATTTAATTTATATATTTTATAAGCAATATCATCATCATCAATGGCTCGACAGCGCAGGGTGGGCCTTGGCCTTCTCAAGAAATTTTTCCAGACTAAACTTTTTCCTGCTAGTGTTTTCCAGTGTTGGTTTGAATTTTTAAGTTTCTCTAATTTCGTAATTAGTTTCTCGTTATCAATGTTACCAAAATTATTGTTCCAAATTGACTACATTAAGCGGAGACTACTGAACTTGAATTCATAATTTCGAATATATGTTACACTTTAAAACTTACTTTAAAAGTCCAGGATTTACAGGTGAACTTATAGAAATCTTTATTCATAAAACCAAAGCTTTGAAATGTCTGAGAGCATAATAAATTTTATATTGTAATATTTTATAATTTTTACAATGCTCAAAAATCTTGATTCGATAAGATAATTTTTGTTGTGTTACAGGCCAGTGATAAGAAAATACTGATCGTTGTAATTCATTTTGTTTTTTCATAGCACAGTCATTTTATTTGGTTTTTCATATTTCATTTATTTTAATTTTGTGCAATATTTTAGTTATTTTGTTGTTTACATTATAGATTCCTATTTTAGAAACTTTTTTTTTTTTTTGTTTATTTTTAGAGTTTTACAATAATGTAGTATTGAATCTCATTAAAAAATTTTTTTGTATATTTTTGTTTAGCATTTATATTATTTTTAAGATGGAAAAACTTTGTTTGCTTTTTCTCATTGCGTTCTTTTTCCCATTCTTAATTTTATCAAACCAATTTTTCTTGGGATATGCTGTTGTAGATACATCTTTATTTCTTCTCAAGTTTGTTTCTAATTTTTAACTAGCTTTTAATTTGAATTTTTTTAATCTATTGTTCTATTTTAACTTATGTTATCTATTTTTCATTTTTGACAATTTATTCCTTTATTTATTATTATTATTGTCAAAGCTTAAGATTTTATACCTATTTATTTTACAAATTACTGTTGATGAAGTTTATTGAATGAATATAAAGTGCTTCAGATTTTAATTTCTTCATTCAATTATGTCAGTATTTTATTTAGTTTGCATTTTTTCTATAACCATAACTTTATTTTTATTTATAAATGTACTTATATTGTGAAATTACTTTACAATTAAGAAATTTATATACCTTAATAATTGATAATCAATCTTATGACCATATGTTCTTTTAATTAAAAAGCCAATATTCTTTATGTAAAATATCATTGAGAAAAAATCACATTTTTCTTTTACCTCCTGCTTTTCTTTTTTAAAAAAAACTGGTTCTTTTCTGTTAAAATGAAATATTTTGCTCTTCCATTCAATTTTATAATTGTAAAGCTTTATATAAAAAAAATTTTTTTTTTTTGCATTATTAAGAAAATGTAGAACATAAGTTATCATTTGCACTGTAGGAAAGTAGCAAATGATAACTTTTACTTCAATTTCACTTTCAGGTAAAAATTTATATGAAAAACCTAGACTAAGTCTTGCATCTGGATGAGTCAACTCTATAAATTTAATTTCTTTTTTTAATATGAAATGAAATATCTATTAAAAAATTGAGCCAATAGTTGTATTTTTACTATTTTTTGTGATGTATATGTTCTTTAAATTTCAGTAGCTTATAACATTTTAAAATATTTAAATTGTCAAAGTTACACTATTGCAATGATAAATTTACAACCAGCATTATTTTTCCAAATATAATCGATGCTTAATTATTAGCTTGCACATTTATTCTTCTTTCTTAAATGTTTTTGTAACTGTGATATTGCTTAATTCTGCTCTTTCTATAAAAATAGTATTTTCTTTTTATTTTGTAATCACATTTTACAGGGTAGTCATAAATTGAATAAAACCCCTAAGAGTTATAGTTATAGATGTAAGATCCTATGTTAGACAAAATTGTTACCGTAGACACTCAATTAAAACTTTTTATTATTCTTTATTGCAATTATTTGATGACTTTTCTAATCAACTGATTAGACTAGCTAGTTGTAAACAACTAGCTTCAAAGTAAACACTTTTACAAAAGATTTATCAAATCCTTCATTAATTTATGTTGTCTTCTAATTTTAATCTTGTTCCATGAACTTTGGTATTCAAATAAAATACACAGAGCAATAAAAAAAAATTATTTGATAGGTATTGTACACCTCTTAGATATAATTTTATTTTAATAAATGTACTAATACGTTCTTTAAAAAGAAATAATGCAAAAAGAATTTAGCAATCAATTATAAACTATCATAATTAAATATTAATGTTTTACTGTTTTGATAAACATAATTGTGTGTATATTCATCTCATCATAAAAATTTGAAATGTTGTCTTTGAAAACTGCAATTGTAATCAATAAAACTTGTGTGTTATATAACTGTATGCTAGCCATAAAAGTCAGACACCACAAATATAAATTATTTTAACTCAACATTATCTCAATAAATATTGTTCCTGTGGTAAAATTTTCACAATTGTATGTTTCGATTAACGTTTCTCAAACTATAATTTGTAATTACCAAAATTATCTCCTTTAACTCTAGCCTAAAATTATGAGTGGGCTGTAAGAACAATTTAGAAAGAATATTTTAACTTTTTTTTCCTTAATAAGGAGAGGAATATATTTGCTTAATTTTTAAACAAATGCTTTTTCCCCCTCGAGTTAATCCTAAGACGGCAAGCTCCTGGCTTTTTAAGTTTTACTTCGAATGTTTGCCATTTCAAAATAAGTATTTTTCATAATAGTTTACCAGATTTGCTTTCACATTTCACTAAACATGAAATACAAATTAAGATTTTGTTGCAAAAGTGAGAAAAAGATAGTAAATTCTGTTTAATTATGGAAGAAGAAAAAAAAGGTGATGGGTTATGACTGCCACATAAAAAATAAAAAACTGGATTTTTAAGTTTTTGTTTATTATTACTACACTGCTGTGTAATTGAAAAAATGTAAGTTCTTCACAATAGATTCTGAGATAAGTGGCTTGACAACAATTTTCTTTCAAATGCTATTACTGTGAACGCTTAAATAGAATTTCAAAACACTGATAAAATAAAATTTATTTTTGGGAAATATTTTTAAAATAAATAGCTTATTAAAAAATCTCAATTTTTTGCCACTTACAAAATTATTTGCATGTCATTATAAACAAGCAAAAATGTAGTCACTCTAAAACCCATTAAAACTGCACTGTTTTTTGCAGATTTTGTTTGCTTTACAATGTTTAACGCATAAATTATTCATGTAACCTTAATTAATTAATGAGAGTAAACTCTTTGTGTGCAAAGTGGTAGAGAATGTCAGTTCTTAATGCATATTTTTATAATCCTTGTAAAAAATTAACCCAAAAAAAATATGCCCATAAGTAATATTTTTTGTCTGCATTGTCAGCTGTATTGGATAGTAATTTGAAAATGAAAGAATTCAATGTAGAGGCATGTACTTAAGTTCACCTCATTTATTTAGTCACAGATTAATTTTTGAGGAGAGAAAGAAAATAAAAAACATTTCCAAACTTTGACTATTCATGTCAATTAAGGGTGGATTTCCACCTTTATTTTTTTTTTAACTCAATTATGATGGATATTCCCTCTTAGATGCAGTCATTAGAGAACGCCTTTTTTATATTCAAACATGCTATGACTACCCTGTATCTAGTCCTTTTTAATAACTAGTACTGTTTTTATCTATATGTTAATAAACCTTTGTTAAATATGTTGTTTTTTTTTTAACCTTTTTAGGTTATTCAAAAAGGTACTAGTCATTTTTAGAAAGAATATTCTTGTTATACTTTGTGGGAAAAAAATAAAATTTAAATATGTGGAAGAATGGTTTTTTGGTCAATTCATTTCTAAAATCATTCACTGAAAAGTTATCTTTTAAGTACAAAAAAATAAAAGAATTACCCTGTATAACTTTTGATCCGATGATCGGATTTAGAACTAAATTTTAATAGTTCACGTGTACCTTAAATATGCTAATTAATTTGTGCGGACAATGTTTTAAGTTACGAAAGACACGAAAAATGGAATTTATATGAATAAACAGAATTTTTAACCCCAAAAATATGTTCCCAATAGTTTGGTAAGAAGAGTGGTCAAAAGTTTAGACCCTTCAACATTAGTTTTATTTTTTACACATTTCACTATCTCGAAAAGTTTTTAAATTGAAAATTTTTGCTCGCAATTATAAATTACGTTTATTCGAGAATAATTCCATAAAAAAAAAAACAATGTTTAATAATTATGTTTACTAATAGTCAGAATGATTTTTAATTGTGAGGTATATAATTTTTTACATCATTTTAAAGAAAGTAATTTTATATGACAAAATTTGAACAAAATCAGTTGATTAGTTCCTGAAAAATTGAATTTTAAAATATAGTGGATAACTAAAAATATCGTTTGCACAAACTAAAGTTACCCCATCTACAAACTAAAGTTGCTATTAAGATAGAGTCTAGTTTAGGTAGAAAATCAGACATTTAGGGTGTTTCATTTAATTTTTGCACAAAACATTCTTTTATTAATAAATATACTAATAATAAATAAAATAATTAAATTAATAAATTGGATAAAAGAGTAAGCTAATGAAAGCATTGCAGTAAGAAAATGCTTCTTTTTTTTTTTTTTTTTTGCTATTTCTACTTTTACCCATGGTTCCCACTCTTTTATGAAAGAAAAAATTAAGCACTTTTAAGGACTTTTATCAAAAAATTAAGGACTTTTTTTCTAGAAATTAAGGACCTTAAAAATGGCATAATGATGATTTATCATCAAATAAAACATCATAGATTAATAATAATAGATTAAAAAAAATGGAATAGTTTTTCTTCAAATCAGTCATCCTTTAAAAAATTTTTAAAAAAAACTAAATAAAGAAATGCTTAATACAAATAATCTGTATTTAATTTAAATTAAATTGCATTTAATCACCTCACGTAAGCTTTTAAGAATATAAAGAAAAAAAGAAAAACTCAAAAAAATGCAGATTAAACATTTAAGATTTTCTATTTTAAAAATAGAAAAAAACTGAGTAAACAGATAGAAATATATAAATTAAGAAGGTAAATTCATTAAATTAATAAAAATGTTATTTTGAGTGACTAATACTAAATCAAGAGAAAATGAAACTAACAAATATAAGTTTGTTGAAGTTAAGACAATTATTTTAGACTAAGTAAAACCTAATTACAATAAACTAAAGATTTATTAAAATCACAAAATATGAAAAATTTAATTACTAAAATCGGAATATATTTAGTACCTAACAATCAGGAAAAAAAAGAAATAAATAAACTACAAAGAAAACTTATTAATTAAAATTAAGAACTGAGAAACAGAATTGATTGTTAAAATAAGTGCTAACATAAATATTGAAACACAGAACAAGGGCAGGATGAAATGATCAATTAAAATAAAAATGAAAAAATTCCATATCTAAAAATTGAAAACGAAATGAAATAATTAATTAAGTAAAAAATTTATTGTGAATGAAGGGAAAAAAACAACAAAACGTAGTGAAATCAGAAACATATCATTTATAAAAAGAGATAAAAATTTATAAAATAGTCTGCTTTTAGTTATAAAAAATTTTATGCTTACATTGATGGGTAATACTGCACCTCTGAGGTATTAGAATTTATTCTATTAAAAAGTATTGTGTCTCATATAGATACTAAAGGAACTAAAATAATAGACCATACAAAATTTTGTTCCTAATAATTTAAGTATTGTCTGAAATTATAAAACAATAATTTGTCACATAAATCAAAGGTAATGAAAATTGGATGCAAATATGGATTTATATATATATAACTATTATTATAAAATAGGGAATAATGAATAGTGATTTTGTCAAATATCCGGAAAAATAAATCGGCCGCTTACCCAGTGATCAAACAACATTTAAAAAAAAAAAAAAAAAATCCTCGAGAATTATTACTGTTTATGTAAAAATAGGCATGGGCGTTGTAAGAAATTTTATATCGTAATAAATCGTCAGTCAGACATCGCGATTTAACATATGCTTGAAATTTATCAATCATAAATCTTTAAATCAATCAAAAATAAATAAAAGAAATAAATCTAAGACAAAAGAAAATGTTAATTCAAAAAAATTTCTATAACATCAATAACATAGCTTAATTAATTTTTTGAATTAAAATAAAGATGGATTGACTTAAGACTGTCTTAAAGATTGACTTGTCTTAAAGTAAAAACAAACACAAGCTTTATTTTAACTTTTTTTTAAAATTAAAAATGACTTAGATTTTTTAAAAATAATAATAAAACTGTTACAAAATATTTTACATACATTAAAAATTTAAAAAAAAAAAAAAAAAAGATATGTCCACTTAAATAAAACATTTTTTAAATTATTTGTTGAAAAAAAAAATGTGCTTTTGAAACACCGTTAGGCTTTTGTTAATTACTTATTTAAAATAATAAAGTTGTATTGACTAATGGTCAAAAGGTTTTAATGTAAAAATAAATGTAAATTTATTTATTATTATTTTCCTTTTTGAAAATGAAATATACTAAAGATTTAAATGCTTAAAAATAATACATATCTAACAAATTATTAAACGAACACATATTGAAGGAATTTTTTAAATATTCTATATATTTAAGAGTACTAGTGTTAAATTATTGAAAAGCGTTAAAATATTGCTTAACTTTTTATTTAACTTAAAAAAATTTAGTCATTTTAACTAACAGCTAAATTTTTTTTTAAAAAAAAGAACGCAAATTTTGTTTTAATTTCCTCAAAAATAAAAGCAAATCATTTAAATATAGGCTTTGTTTTAATTTTTTTTAAACTAGAAGCGAGTGAAAATTCATTGGTTTAAAAACTAATCAAATTATTATATTTACGTGAATTAAATTTTTAAAAAAAACTAACTTTTTATGACAAAGTATAAATTACTTAAATACAAAATATATTTTTAATTCATGATTTCTTTTCATTAATATATTAACGAAAATTTAAGACAACAGCGTTTGCACAGCGATCGCCAAGTAACGGTAGATCTGCTGAAAATAATTCACAACGTTAAATCTTGACAAAAAAAAAAATTGTGACGAAATAATGCGCAACGATCGCTAAGTAGCAAAAGTCTCACTGAAAATAATTTACTTGAAACGTTATATCCCGTCGAAATAAAACGCACAGCATTCGCAAAATAATTCCTGTTGAAAATAATCTTCAAAAATCGTAAAATCTTAAGGTCAAAAATGGCACATAAAGAAACTATGCATCGCATTCTATATTTCAACGCCGATCCTCGCTCTTTGTTATTCAACATCACAAAACGAACATCATCTTCGTAGCTAAAAATGTAATCAACATCTTCGCAGGTAGACGAAATCAAAATAGTCTTTGTCAGCGCGGTGATAGTATTAGCATAGGCAAGAATCCTCGCATGTTAAACTGCGAGCGTCGTCTTAGATCAGATTCCTGATCCATAGCCTAAAATAAAAGTAATTATATCGGCCTGCCGATAGTTTGATAAAAAGTCAATAATACGCAATATATACATTTAAAAATGTCTAAGAATAGTGCTCGTTAAAATTGCTGCATCATAACAAAAACAAAATTTCTTGTTTTTTTTAAATGGGAAAGCCAAACAGAGCTAAAAACAAAAAACCGTTTTCAATTAAGAAAAATTTAACGTTGAAAATGACGAAAAAGAAGGCTCTTTAAAATATGCTATCAAAATAATAATAATAAAAAAAAAATAAAAAAAACACAAACACAATTAATCAAAAAAGCAAAACAGAAACAGAAAATTTCCCTAAATTCTAAAACAAAACTTGCAACGTAGAAAATAAATTTTCAATTTTACCGGTTATCTAATTATCTGTATAACTTTAAAAGAAAAAGTGGAGATAAAATATATCAGGAACACTGTTAAAATGCCACGCTATAAAAAAAACTGCAAACATTTCACTCTTTTTTAAAAAAAAGTGTCAATGATAAAACGACGAAAGGGACTTTCCTGATTAAAATTATACTTCGCCGAATATTCGTAATATCCCTAATATTAAAAAATAGAGTAATTTATAAAATTCAATTTCAGAAGAAAATATAATACGTACAATGAAAAAATCTACTTTGCCTTGTGACGATCACTAGATGCTGTTAGCCATTCCTTATATTAAGTGTCCATAAATTATTAAAAACACACTTTCCTGGCATTTCTAACAATTGAAGTATCAAAGCTACAACGTGTGCTATTAGAAGAATTGAATTTCTTGAATCCTATGGATGTAAAAGGTGATAGAGTACCTAAGTACTGTCTAAAAATAAGTAAGACCTCTACCCACCAGTAGTATCACTCTCCCCACACAAATTTTTTCTTTAAGAATGATCCAGAAAGATAGAATATTTTAATGAAAAAAATTTATAATAAAATTAATAAAAAATCAATAATGGCACGTTTACTTCCACTTGCTTGTAACCCCTACTCTCACACGCATTTAAAATATTCTACCCTCAATGCAGGGTCTCATTCTAGGCGATAGACGTACTTTTCAACAGTGGATATTTTCCTAAGATAAAAAAATTGTTCCAACCAACTAGCGATACTAGAAATTAAGGACTTTTAAGAACCTTGAATAAAAATTAAGTACTTTTAAGGGCCCTTAATTTTCAAAATAAAAACTAAGCAGTTTTTAAGGACCGTGGGAACCCTGTTACCTCTAGATTTATTTTAATTCGTAAGTAGCCTTCCTATATGATAGGCATTCTGCAAGCTCTACTCAGTAGCTATCATGTTGCCAAAAGCTAGGTTACACCGCAGGCTGATGCTGTTTTTTCAACTAGAAGCTGAAATGATGGACCAATAGGAAGTTGGAGAAAGAAGCAGCGTTCTTCCTAAGTGTTATATATATATATATAACCGTCGTTGAACAGCCGACCCTATGTTCAACTCTGTATCCTTGTCATTTTTAATCCAATCCAGAAGACAAGGGAACTCTTGGATCAAGTATTGGGAAAAATTTGCCTTTGTGGAGGACTTTTTGATGCTACTAACCCACATTTGCGTTACATGGAGAGAAGACCACGGGAATTTCCCACAGTTAGTCTGATGGTATAGATATTTCCTATCAGCACTGTGGTCGGTGCAAGCCGGAATTCGTATCGACCAGCCATCGATGGGATTTGAACCTGGTTCACCTTATTGTGAGGCGAACACTCTATCCCTGAGCCATCGCAGCTCCCCAAAGTGTGTTTTAGAAGAACGGCCTTTTGATGCCTATAAATACGACCTTTATGTAAAACTAAGCCACCATCCTTTTAAAACACTGCTTTTTTTTTTTTTTTTTTTAGGAAAAGGTTTTCTTACCCACCTATTTTAATGAAAAAGCCACTTCTGATGTATTTAGTTATTTACAATTATTTAACTTTTAATTTCATTCTTTCAATATAATAAAAATAAGACAATCTAAGAAAAATTATTATGAAAAATAAGATTTTTCTTATATTGTCTAGTTATAAAGTTAAAATTTGCAAGACATTCGACCCCCAAAATATTTTAATCTTTTATCTGAGAGGGCAGAGGACCAAAATTGCAATGACATGTCTTTGGATCATCCTCGGGGATGCTTCCTAGACCATCGTCAATTGCCCATTGTGCAGCTCTAGCTCAACTTAAATAAAGTACCTACCTTATTTGAGAAGAGGGGTATATTAATGAATTTTTTATTGTTTTTAAACTTTACCATTATTATTTTTTTAATAAATACTTATTTAAAAATGCACTTTTAAATGCTTATTATCTCAGTTTAAAGTATAAAAAAAAATCTTTCAAGTTGTGTATCAGTATATCCTTTTTTTTTTTTAGTAAACTTTTTTTTCGAAGAAAATTTATACATAGAGATAGTCTTTTAGCTTGCCATTACGTAATTATTTTTCAAAAGTTTCAAATTTTTTAGTTGTTTTGATAATGAGTAAAAATTAATTAGTGAAATACACACATAAAATAGTACACGAAGATAATTTAAAAATTGAGGATCAAATTCAATTATTACATAATATTACATTTTAAGAGTTAAGTGAATGTACTTTTCTGCAAGGAAGTACTTTTTTTATAATACGATATTGCGACATTGGATTTTGATCTCGTGTGAACATGAATCGCGATATACGATTTAAAAATCATGAATACGATCCCATCAATGTTATATTGTGATTCAAAACTACAAATCACGATATTGGATTTTAAAATCACGTGAATATGAATTGCGATATTGGATTTAAGAAATTGAAAATACAAACCGCATTATTGGGTCTTTGAGTCGCATAAATACGAATTGCGATGCATGACTTTTAGATCCAGGGAATATGAATAGCGATATTGGATTTTAAACTCGCGTGAATAAGAATCGGGATGTACGATTTTTAAATCACATGAATATACGATCCCATTGTGATTTATGTTCTACCATCATAAATCAGTCCGAATTCCTACATTAAGGTGTTCCATCAAAAAATATAATGGTTACCATAAAGATTATGTTGGTCCATCAATGGAAAACAATTTACTAGTTTCTAGAGGAATGATAGGATTATTGGAAGATCGGTCAGAAGAAAACATGTGCTTTAAAAAAGTACGCAAGAGAATTGTGCATTTCAAAGAAGGAATGAACTATTTTTTCACGTCTCACTTTTACAAGAATCACGATATTGAATTTTAAAAAAGTGATATCACAATATTAGATTTTAAAATTGGGTGAATATGATTCTCAATATTGGATATTAGGTAATACAAATCGTGTAATGGATTTTTAAACTGCATAAATACGATCGTGATGTGTGATTTTTAGGTAGCGTGAATACGAAATGGGTAACTTTTAAACCGCGTGTTAATACGAAAATCAATATATTAAAAACGTGTAAATACGAATAGTGACATTCAATTTTAAGCTCGGGTAAATACGAATCACAATACTGATTTTAAATACAAAGCACTTAATTGGATATTTAAAAAACATTTACATTTGATAATAAATTCAACAAAAACTGCCATAGCAGCTAAATTTCCCAGGAAATTACGACATGATAACCTGAACAAAGAAGCAAGCTTAAAGTTAAAAAAAGTCAAGCAATGACATCAAAACATCACAGGTTTTTATACAAAAAAATGTGGTTGCGTCAAAAGCTGATTTGCAATACCATGGACATTTTGTATAACATTAAAGTGAAAAAATTGTAACAAGTTTAGTTTTAACCTTTTTGCACAATGTTTTGAATGCAATAGGTTATAGTAGAGGTATGTTACTCATTCAGAGAAAAGGTAATAAACTATAACTTTATTTTTGTATCGTGGTGAATTACGAATACGAAGGAAGATCAGACTGATTAGTCAAAATATTTCCAACAAACACAATACATTTCTTTCTTTTGTGATTGCTTCCATGATTACAAAATTGGAGTATGCAGTAACTCATGTGACACATTGACTCTATTTATTCTTTATGAAAGGCAGAGAAAATGTGAGAGGATGGGGGATTATCTTTTTCTATCATTTTGACAGATTTTGTCAGTTTTTTTCATGGAATGTCTTATCTTACTTATAATAATCAAAATCGTAAAAAGAAAAAAAATGAAAACATTTTTTTGAAAAGTGGAAGAATTTTGTTTCTGATCAAAAGATCACAAAACGGGTTCGTAATTCAGAAGTCTTTCATCGAAATCAAGGTTTTTGACCCTCCCACGAACCCAAGCTCAAACGGGCTTTTTTATAATTAAAATCTTTCGTTATATCAGTTATTTTTTATTTGACTTCTAAATATTAATACATAACACACAAATATACATATCCCTACTTTCAAAACTTTTATGTATACAGTAAGACCTCAATTATCCGAGCTAATTGGGACCACTAGTACCTCGGATATCGGAAATGTCGGTTAATAGAAACCATGTATAAAAACCTTCCGTGCTTGCGAATTTTACTACTTTTAAAGTAAAAAACAATAGAACTTTTTTTAAATGGTAAAAATAAACATATATGAACTTATGTTTCACAGCTAAAAAGATTTAAAAGGAAATAAACTCTATCAAAACAACTCTAATCATCTGTTAAGAAAGCATGTTGTCTTCTCAGGGTGTAATATTTCTTGAAAGTTGAGTGCTTTTGTCTGGAAGAAGTTCCTGTAACACGGACAACGAACTAAAATGTGTATAATTTTTTAAGCTCATTTAGGAGAAGAGAAGAAAAAAAATGTAAAAAAACAAAACAAAATTGGACTTCGTTATTGCCTCGGTTAGTAGAAACCTTGGTTAATCAAAGTTCTACTGTATATATATATAACTTTGAATTAATATAATAGGAAAAATCACTTTTTTCAAACAATAATTTTAGCTTCCTTAATGTTATTTGTTTTGAATTAAAGAGATGTAGAGTACAGGGTGGAATAACTTTATTTTAACTCTTTAACAAATAAGTTTTCGAAAATGAACCTTTTATTAAATGAGACTATAACTTAAATATTTTTTTTTAAAAATTAACAAAACATGAAACAGCATATTTCTTTGACCCCAATATTATGCTTTTATTTCTAATCAAAGAAGGAATTAATTTAACAGCCTTTTATTATACCATTTATTAAAATTAAAGCTAATTTTTTTTAAAATTTATTATGTAATTATTCTCCAAAGTTTTCTTTTCAATTAAAATGATTCCTTTCAAATTAAAATTTAAACCTAAAAAGTGTTCAACTAGGTAATATTTAAAAAAATCCAATAAAACCTAAAAAGCACAATAAAACCCACACCGGGGTTGAAGTTTTTTCAGAAAAACTAGGGTAAACCCTGACCGAAATTGGTAGAGTTGGCAGGTAAATGTATAAGTCAATTAAATTTATTATGAATTTGAATTCATTTAAAAATAAAAAATCGACATAAACATGGAAAATACGTTGATTTTATACAGTAAATGTAGAGAATTTTAGAAAATTCAAGCTAAAGAGGTTTTCCAGATAAACAGGTTCAACTGTAATACAAGAATAAGGTTTTTCACCTGTATGAGTAATTTTGTGATTCTTCTGTGAAAAACTCTTTAAACATAATGTCTGTGATCAATCAAACTACATTTCTTTGAAAAACTCTTATTTACACAAACTACAAGAATAAGGTTTATCACCGGTATGAAGACGATTGTGTCTTATAAAATGACCCTTCTGAGAAAAACTTTTTTCGCATAAACTACAAGAATAAGGTTTTTCACCAGTATGAAAAACAAAATGATTCGTTAAATTAATTTTTACAGAAAAACTTTTATTCATATGCTGCATGAAAAAGGTTTTTCACCAGTATGAACACGAGTGTGAACAATAAATTGGTTTGGTGTTGCAAAACACTTTTTACAAACATTTCAAAGATATGGTT